>CP136066.1:49708576-50053068 GCA_032622095.1 Siphonodentalium dalli
GGTCTGAAATCAATATTTAGCTGCCGCTGTCGGACAAACGGATGCGACATCGGTAATAATTTTGCCGTAAGACGACGCTAGTCCCAATAATGACATATTTAGGTGACACGACAGTCATCCCTCCATCCACCCATGTAGTAATCAATGTTTGGTCGATCGCTTGACAAGCTAGCAAAACATCAAAACCCGATAGTTCTGAAAGAGAACAGTGCGAATCGAAAATATCCAGTTTCTTGTGTCGCCAACGTCATGAATGGCCTATATAATTATGTGACAAGATGGATTTCATAGGTAGACCATAGCAAATTGCGCGCATGCTCACAGTCGATTTGGAAACGTGTTTGCGCGCACGGCGGTAGTTGGCAGTTATTCGTTGGGACACCAGTGAATGTGGCCTCCTGTAAATGCTGGGGTTTAGCATTACGTCTGTCTTGTATTATTTATTGATAACAACATTGGACGAACCTGATATTATTGCCCTAGGTAACACACTTGACTGTTAGCGAATCTCATTTGGTCAGAGTTTCACATTACGATCTTGACTGGTACCAGTGGATTTTATAATGATGTACGCCAATTGTTTACCCAAGCCTTCAATCAACATGGCTTCACTTTGTGTGATGATCATATTCGCATTTCGAACGAATGCTGAGTTTTTTAGAACACAAGAGCCGGCCACATCGAGTCTTGGTGCCTATTTTCGGTGCCCGATCGACGGCGGGGTTACAGCGTTGTCGAAAGAAGAATGTGCCGCGTACTGCCTCAGTATACCAGGATGCAAGAGGTTCTCGTTCAATGCGCCAAGTTGTCACGTGAGCGAACGCGAGCTATACACACGGGAGACAGGCGCCGCTGTGTTCGAAAAAGGTGAGCGTTATCATGTAATACAAGAAAACCAATGTAACAGATCCTAACGACTATGTTTTTTTCCGATAGACTGATGCATTTTACAAATTGTTCTGCTTGTTTGCGACTCCGGTTTCGTACTTTGGAAATATCGTACTATGAGAACCCAAATTTAGTTTGTAATGGGAGCGTTGATTGAATGGCGACGGCTGTATGTTAAGTAATGTGTCATAAACTACCTCCCGTCTAATAACAACCTGGTTTCACATCATTAAATATTAATTTGAATACAATAGATATTCAACAGGTATACACTCATGATAATAAGCAACATTTGTTTTTATCTCGGTGAAAATAGCGATGACAACTGACACAGCTCATTACTTTATTACTTGGCGATCATGGTGTTATTACATTTGGTTAAGGGGGTTTAAGTGATTATAATTATATAGAATGTTAGTTTGCATTGTTGGCCCAGCCGTTTCTGACTTCGATTTCCACCGTGCTTTTTATATATGGCCAGATATGAAAACTCGTCGTATTTTGCATAAACGAATATTGACTTACGTGAATTGATCTGTCTGTAAAGTGTGACATAATGCATACATACATGTATATGCTTGTAAAACATTACGTATTTTTAAAGTTCTTTTAAATATGTTTTTATTCTGAGTGACAAATAGAGTTTAGAAAAAATATTTTAGTCATCAATTGTGAACAACCCAGAAAAGGAGGAAGTAATTTCGTCAAAGTTGTTTTAATTTGTGCAAAAAACATGTGGCCAAAGTTGTTTTAATTTGGCCAATAAAATTTTCATTTGGCCAAACTGTTTGGGTAGGGGAAGTATCTTTTCAAACTCATGTACATTCGAACGGTATATAATAGGTGTCCGCGTCGATAGCGTTACAGGGGGATCCGACTCGATATATTTCTTAAAGTGACACCGACGATATGATATTTTTTATTTATTTTGAAGATATATCAGAAAAGGTACAGTGTGTAAACTTACGGATGCATAACGTAATTAAACTATGAACAATACCGATGTTTCCATGATTTTCGACGAGAAAGTAGATCAGGAGAGTATTGCACAACAACCCACGAGCACTTAGGTAGGTATATAGGTTGTCAATGCTCACATGTTTCGAGGCCGATTTGTTTTACAATTTCTCACGATGGCCGCAAAATTTGAGTATCTGACCTGGTAAATTTCAATTCGCAATTACTCAGGAAGTTTATGAGGTATCAAGTTTGCAATTTGTCATTCTACTGACAGTTTTATACTCCCCATTTCATGGTAGCCGGAAGTGGAAAATATGACGCCTTTTCACTAACATCTTCCAGATCAGTTATTGCTGTTTGGAGCTGGTTGAGAATTGCGACATTAATTTTTACATGTATTTTTGATATTTTAACTGATCATTTGGACAATGAAATAAGCATTTCTTGTGGTTCTAACAAACAAATCACAATTGGGTTTCTAGTCATATTTCAACAAGAAATGAGCAGAACTGTGGAATGTAAGTGAGGCAAATCATAACTCATGAATATTCAAACTAATAGAAACAAATATTGTTACTTTGGCTCAAAATGACCACCAACTTGGCAGCCAAAATATGGAAAATTGTAGGTACTGCCCCAGTGCGCCATGCAATCGCTTGCATGTTGTGGGTGGTTAATAAAATTGGATATTCTACCTGCTATATATTGAATACTAACCTGTCTGACGCACTTTGGTTAATTGGTACAATTGTAACCAATATATTATCAGAAAAATTGAATTTTTCTCTTACAAAATTAAAATTGGCAAAGATTCACTTTTCAGTTTTTATCAAGTAAAATGTAACTATCTTCGGTATGAACTCAAGATGGCTTCCAAAATGGCAACTAAATTGTGAAAAGTAATTCTTCACATATATCCGGAACATAGTTCTCTGCTGTTCCGAAAAGGTAGCAAAGTGAGACTCACTTTGTCATTATACCTGATAGTTAACTAGTTAAGGAAAATTTGAAAGGAAATGGTCAGAACATTGAAACGGAAATGAGAGGGGCCATAATATTTGGCTACACTTGCATCAACATTGATCAACTATTGTCGGGAAAATAGTATAACATTTCCTATTTTCCACCATTGTGCATAAAATCCACCAAGATGTATAACTTTATGACATGCCTCTCTATCGATTAACATGTCATTGAGTTATAGTGAAAAGCAACAGCCACCAAGGTACACATGTACAACCCACTCATCATACTGTCACTGTCATTGTTCCTTGAATAATATGTAACCTTGTCCTTTGTGAACAGAACTGATGGATATGAACAAAATGATTAGCTATCTATAAAAAGGCTCTTAGTTTGTCATATAGTCTAAAACTATAATATTTCAGCCATACCCACTGCACATATGATAAGAATAATATTGACCCAGTGCTTGGTATAACCAGTACATACAACCAGTACATATACCAGCATACTATGTACACCATGTAAATGGTTTGCACGCCATGCATGCATATTTTGTTGTTTTTTCTTCATATTTTCATGTATTTAGATATTACTATACTTCACTTTGTCATTTTACTATTTAAGTTTCATTTCCAAACAGGGGCGGCATGAAGACGGTATATTTGGCCATGCCGCTCCTGTACAATATAATCATGTTTATTTCTGAATATTTCACTGTCAGCTTATGTTTGTAAATATTGTACAAATAAACAATCAATCGATCACTCCATATACATATAAACACCACACATATTTAGTTTAAACATATTTTATTGTATCATTTATGTACAAATGGGATTGGGGCACAAGTTATACAACTTAGATAGCCCCTCTCCCCATATAATTACACACGTTATTATAACAACAAGATGGTATATACATATGTTTAAATTGTTTTTTTGTGTGTGTGTGTTACCAGATCCGGGTTCAAATATGTGAGTTCATTTAGTTTGATTACTGGTTGTTGACATAGAGAAGATGTGTTTGTCAGTTTTAATGTTATCTTTTAATGTTTTAATATTACCTTTTGGCTCTGCATGGGGTACTAAGACGATGGCGTTCGTGCGTGACGTTGACCCAGGGGTGGTGAATGTGTTAATTGGTAAAGCGGTTTGTAGCGACTATATATTTTTGAACTTCTGCAAATATTAATTTGTTTTTGTTATTACTAATGTTTGTTAGACCTTTAAGGAAGCCGGTGGTATTATATACAGTGATACCCTTTGTTCTAAGCCTATTAAAGAACAGTACGCGTTGTGTCTGGTATAAGGGGCATAAGAAAAAGTAATGGTGGGCGTCTTCGATTTCGTTTCCACAATCACAGAATGGGCTAAGAGCTATGTGGTTTTCAAATTTGTCATGATTTAGGTCGCTGCATTTGTTTCTCAATTTGGTATGTATTATATTGTTTTTTCGGGAACCGGTATAATAGTAATTTGGGGGTTTGGGTATGTCGTATATAATTTTGAGGAATATCTTGAATTCATGTAGGCTTTCAGCTTTGGTTACAATGTCGGGGAGTTTGTTCCAAGTTAGGCACATTTTTGGCATGAACGATTTTCTGAAATGTTCTGTTTCACAATAATATGCGTAGAAGTCGCCAGGTCTTCTGAAGGAATAACCCGATACCTCGCCGGCTCGCGGTGGTAGGAGTATGGTTAGATAACTAGGTGCGTCAGCATTTATTATTTTGTAAAGCGTTTGTAATTTGTGAAATTCGCGTCTTATTTGCAGTGTGGGCCAGCCAACTTCAAGCATTAAATCTTTAATGGGGGCAGAACGCGTTAAACCACTGACAATTCTTGCTGCATCTTTATGAAGGCGATCGAGTCTTTCAGTCTGTTGCTGTGGCGCACAGTCCCAGACAATATCGACGTAGTCCATTAAGGGGAGTATATAAGTTAGATAAATACATTCAAGTGTCTTTCGGTCAAGCTTATATTTTAGTTTTCTGAGTTGGGATAATCTTGCAGAAACCTTTTTCGCTACGTTATCCAGATATTTGTTCCATTTGAGATTATTTTGGAGTTCCAGACCAAGATGCGTGTGCGAATCTACAAAGGAAACATCGTTTCCCTGGAATTTCAAGTTGAGATGGGGATTTCCGGATACTAGGGAGTAAGATAGCGCTACAGTTTTTTGAGGATTGAAGGACACTAGCCATTTTTGAGCCCATTCGTCAATGTTATTCAAGTCGTTATTTAGATCACTTGTTAGGATATCCATATCGTAATGAGAAGCAGACAAGCATGTATCGTCTGCGAACATTCGCGTATCGGACTGGGTGACGTCAGGTAGGTCGTTTATATAGACCAGAAACAGGAAGGGGCCCAATATAGATCCTTGGGGCACCCCAGCTGGGATACGTTTCAAGTCAGAATATGTATCATTTACAAGGACTCTTTGCTTTCTGTTATGTAAATAATCCTCCAGCCAGGCCAGAAGTCGTCCCCTAATTCCATAGTGACTCAACTTATACACCAGCCCCCGGTGCCAGACTCTCTCAAATGCCTTTGAGATATCACAAAATACAGAACAAGTATATAAGCCTTTGTCGAGAGTCTGGCACAGGTTGTGGTATAAATCGATGAGTTGGTATGAGGTACTGCGTCCTGGTAGAAAACCAGATTGGTGGTGGTATAAGAGTTTGTTATCAAAAAAGAAAGTATTTAGATCGTTTAAAACTAAATTTTCAAATATTTTGGCCAGGCAAGGTAGTAGGGATATAGGTCTATAATTTTTACTATCAGAGGGGTCGTCTTTTTTAAAGATTGGTGTTACGTTAGCAATTTTCCAATCAGTTGGGAATTTAGATTGTTTTAGTGAAAGCTTAAATAAGATCCGTAAAGGCGATGCAATGGTTTCGGCAGTGTTTATTAGCATTCGCGCACTTATTCCATCATGGCCATGGGCTTTATTCAATTTGAGGGTTTTGATACTTCTTATGATGTTTTCTCTTGATACTTCAATTTCTGTTATCGTGTTTGAGCAGCGAAGTTTAAATAACGGGGGGTTGCTGTCTTCTCTCGCTAATGTTGCGTTTGATATGAAACTCTCGTTTAGAATGTTCGCTTTCTCGAAATCATCAAATGCATAAGTATCGGCATGGGTACTATTTCTTACAGGTTGATTATATATTGGCGGGATAGTCGCTGTTTTTTTCTTATTAAATAAATAATTCATAAGATGCCAAAAGTCTCTAGGAGTTGGCGATTCTCTAACTTTCTCTTCGATTTTTTCGTCAAAATTTGCTTTAGCATATTTTTTCATATTATTTACGCGATTTCGTGTCTTTTTATATCTTTCCCAGTGGTATAGGGTATTATTTTTTATGGCCTTGGATCTCAGCCTATCACGTTTCCGTATTTCTCTACGTATTTCTGAAGTGAACCATAATTTGTCTTTAGGTCTGATTACAACAGTAGATTTCGGAATTGAATCGTTCATTACTTCTAGAAATTTGTCATTGAATGATCTAACTGCTTGGTCGATGTTTGTCGCTGCAGTTGGCTGGAGGATATGTTCCCAGTCTATGCTATTTAATATATTATTGGCCTTTTCGAAGTCAGCCCGTTTATAATTCCAAATAGTACGATGGAATGAGGTTGCTGGGGAATAATCTGATGATATAGTGGCATAAACTGCAAGATGGTCTGAAACTCCAAGATTTAATGTATCGGCATCCAGTACCCTCAAAGAATCACTAACTATCAGTGGGTCAAGAAGAGTTTGGGATGTTCCCGCTATTCGCGTAGGTTTTTCAATCACATCACGCAGTCCGTAGTAATCGATTATGCCCTTTAGTTTTGACAATGGGTTAAGGAGATTTGAGTTGAAATCGCCAGTGATTATTAGTTTATGGTTTGCATCAAGCACGTCATTTATCAAAGTATCTAAGTTGTCCCAGTAGTTTTGATCACTCTCGCGTTCGGACCTATAGGAAACAATCAGAAGGAATTTGGTGAGTTTTGATGTAATTTCAAAGCAGAGTACTGATGTGTCAAATTCAAATTCGGGTCGCCGGCTAAATATAATATGATTTGCAAACATTACACATATCCCTCCACCATGAGAGTCGCGATCGCTCCGCACAGGTTCGGAGAAGTCAAATAGTTTCAGTTTGTTAGAGCTATAAGATGCATCAAGATGAGTCTCGGAAAAACATAAAATATCGTAGTCGGAAATCAAGTGAGCAATGCTTTCTAATTTGTTTCTAATACTTCTAATATTGTAGTGTAATATATTGAGTGTAGCTTTAGTATCATCTTGTGGGCCGGGGTGAACCTCAATATCGCCACCAATTACAAGGAGCAGAGCCATGAAATATATAATAGTGTTGATTTTCATTCCCCAAAAAGCGCATTCGTGCCCACGTTTTATAATTAGTTTTATATTCAGTAATCTTTTATTTAGATCGAAGATACCAATTGCAGCTCTATGTTGAATCGAAGAGTTAGGCATGAGATTTTAATCTGGATTTCCAATTGTATATTGAGCTGCATGTTGGTATCCACATCGTGAAAATCGATTTGACTGGTAGTGAACAAGGGTCTGGTAACACATTTCTTAACAACGGGTGACTGTGGAGGTTGAGATGGTATGAATGAAACCTGTTATATGTACGTAACATGAAAAAAGCAGAGTGCAACATAATACATACATATACATATACAGAAATACATAATGTCATGATTATGGTTGGGTGGTTTCATACATACATGGGGTTGCGATATATGCTCCCTGCGGTCCTCAATCTGATATAACTTTTTGTTTTTTAATCGACCTTATAGTTTATTTAATTTTGATTCCAGTACTTATATATAGGGCCTTGGTGTTTCGGTAGTTTCGTGACTTTTTACTGTGAAGGTCTGCGTTATCATGACATTAATGGCATTAATTTAGCGTCGTTAATGGTGCGTCGGGTACGCAGCCCCTTGTCCATGTTTTTGGATATATAAATTTTAGTAACAATTGAATCCTTAAGGTCAGAAAGGTCAAAGTGGTAAGAAATACACCCACGCAAACCATGGCACACAACGCACAAAATTGAGCTCGACTCTGTTTTTAGGATAAATTTTTGATGACGTGGTCTACCGTAGTTTGTAGTATTTTTACAGCAAGGTGTGATCACGTGGTTTCGTAACGCAGCCATTGCGTGTTTTGGTAAGGTTTGCCTCGTGGATTTTGATCGTGTTGTGTAATTAAGACTCTTCGCCTTCGCGCCTGGCAAGCTATTATTTATGCATTTTTGCGAGCAAACTTTTCTGCGGCAGGTCGGTGAATTTCAGTGGTATATTCTAAGTTATATTACTAGTATTAGGTTTTTATTTATCCGTTTTATTCCATTGTTTGTTCTGGAATTTTTAGTTTTCCATCAGGATCAGGCATTTTGTCTGAGAATCACAGTTTCTTGTCAAAAGTACCGAAAAAACAAGGCCCCAAACGAATTTACAAGTTGATTTAACTAATCACTCTTAGTGATAGCATTTAGAAATTCAATTTCATGTACAAATTGAATATGCACTGCATATTCAAAATGAAATTATCATAATTCATATTATTCATAATCATTTACATTAAATTACAACTTGACTGGTCAGTGCAGATGCAATTTATTAGTTTACCGAATGTAGAATATGTTGGTTAATTCAGTGTCAGACTCCTGTCAGTGGAGCAAACCACGGTATTCAGGTATTAATATCATTATTTGGGTGCATTGATGATGACATGATAGCGATATATCATTATATGGCATTTTCAGGGGGGGGGGGTGGCATCACATCCTTGGCATCGAACATTTTGTCCGGTTCATTGATCTTAATGTGATTTGGTGCTTTCGTTATTACCGGTAGACGGCGTGAGCTTTCCGATGAATGGCAACAAGCCACACGTGACCACCGACCGGATCCCGAAAAACCACCCACAATTCTGCCGCGGCCAGGTGGTCAATCTCTTTGGGCATTACTATAGCAATGCCCAAAGCAATCGACCACCCAGCCACAGCAGAACCACGGGAAACTCTTCAGGACTCAGTCGGAAATGCGGCCCGTTGCCATTCACTGGAAAGCTAAGAACCGTGATCACTAGTAATAGTGATTTCACTCTTTCCCTAAACAATGTCTCGATGCCAGATAAATTAATAATAGTGATTCATAGGAATTTGCTCTAAAAGTAATAATCGTGCAGAAATTATTTTTGGCACCTTGAGGAATGTAATTTTCTCAGAATTTTGTTTGTTTCCTCTCTACTAAACTCAATTAACTAGTACAGACAACAGGACAAAGAGAGACTATCGGATATAGTGTTTTTTCAATACCAATTGTGGTGGAGGGTGGGGCTGGTAAACATCTTGTCTTCTTTTTAGTTCCTAGGATGCATCGATAAAAGATTTTTGGGTATTTTAATTTACCCTATTTTATGTAATATTCATTCGGTGCTTAATATTATTGGTAAAGTATATTATAACTCTTCCCGAAAACACTCCGAGCAATATCCACCAGGACTACTGTTCTTTGTAAATATTATTAGGGTACAGAGATTTTTATTTTTAGATATGTGTATAGGAAATGTTGATGTTTTGCTGCGGAATTTCAGATTTGTATACTTAAATATATTTCACACATGTAGTTATTATGTTACTAGTGTGATTGTCATGCAAAAGCTTTTGTTCTAAATATAGTAACAATTTATGTCCCTTATTTTTTTATTTTTTTTTAATTCATGTTACCCATGGTCACTTAAACTCAACATTGTTATAGTAAAGTGAGTCATGGCAGCTTATATGCTCATTGATGTACAGTGCTCGGGAAGAGGTACAACTTTTAAAATTTACCAATTCTTGAATTCCAGTTTAGGATGGTAGGGTTTTTTTTTTTTTAAATTTCTTTTTTATATTCCTCGTTGAAAGATTATTTTTTTAAATAGTAAGTTTGGGATGGGGACATTTTTATGCTTACATGTATTTTGGTAAATAATGAGAATACATGTATGCGTAAAAAATATAAACCATAGTATGTTAGGCATCTTATTAGATAAATAGTGAGGAACGATATGAATCAACCGTTACTCCCTTGGTTTAGACTTTCAGTAATTTCATTTGTGCGTATATTGCTACATAAACACATTCCCAATTTTCAATTGGGAAGTTTGGTACGGGGAATTTTTTTGTTTCCATAATGTCATAAATCAAAGAAAATAAATGTGTATATTCTGCTGCAAATACCTTTGCCATATATAATCGATTGGTTTGTAGATAGCCTACTGGTTTTGGGGTATATTACTAAAAAATATTATGAGATACTATAGTAGTATTGCCTGCATTGGTCATCTTGTGATGAGTGAAAAGAATGGTATTATATCTAAGTTTATATCTTCTATGAACCAGGATGTTTTTCCCACAGACTATTGGGGAAATGAGGCAGGGGGCTGACAGGCTGATATTGTCGTGATGAGAAGAAACCAGGGGTAGGCTATCCCCTAGAATTTCCTTCCTGAAAAGTTGGACGGAAGGAGCAGAAGAGGATGCATAGCCCTGGAGATACAGCCTGTCAGCCCTGCTTATAAATGTTTCTTATTTGATTTGTCTGAATAAGTGGTATAGTTATTGAATTTTCGAGTCGCAACTTAGTTTACTACTGAGGCCAAAGGTAATATATATATGACTTTTTAAAGATGATGTCTTAACATGATCTTATACCCTTTGTGTATGGATATATGTATAGGTAGTGGGGGTGGGGTGGGACTGTATAGCAATCCAGTCTGGGCTTGATGGAATTTTGCCCAGACGGGGGGGGGGGGGGGGGGTAGGCCTTCCCCTATGGCTCATCTCTTCCCGAAAGGTTGATATGGAAGAGACATATGACAATATAGTCGCTCGCTTGATAAACATACAGCTCACCCATGGCCGCACAGCAATACATGTGTATGCCTATACATAAAACACATGACTACGCAACCGTCAGTAACATTACGGGCACACCAGGTATACTTCCTACACCTGACATATGATAATATCGCCACTCTCTGAATACACATTCACCACATTCATGATCATTATTGTATACCTATTTACTTCCATATTGGCCATACAGTCACTCCCGGTATACATATTGTCAACACCAATGACCATATAACCACTCATTATATACAAATACACTCGCCATGTCCACAAAGGCACCCCCATGTATACATAATTATGCACCTCACCAATGGCCACTCGCCTTTTACAATAGCCCTCACAGACATGGGACACCACACAGGCACACGCGGTAAACTACTGGACCTGACCCATGATAATATAGTCACTCCGTGTATATCTGTTCACAACATTCATGATCAAACAGTCACTATTGGTATACATATTCACCTCACCATTGACCATACCGTAACTCCTTGTATATATATTTGCCCATACATATGCGAAATAACCACCCAAGATACAAATATATACATCACACATCAGGTTTACTCCTACAGCTGACCCAATACCTTACAATCACTCCCTGTATACATATTCACAATTCATGATCATAAAGTCACTCCGTGTACATACATTGGCAATACAGTCACTCCCTCTATACCTATTCGCCAAGCACATGGCCATATAGCCACTCGATATATACATATACACCCCACCATAACCATTGAGTCACTCCAGGTATATATACACATAATGACCATACAACCCTTCCAGATGTACAAATACCCCCACACGGGCCGCTCATACCTTCCATACTTGCATATACACCCCACATAATTCAGCCACGACATCCATGATCATGCAGCTACTCCCTGTATAGATATGCATCCACCAATGACAATATACATCCACAACATAATTATATAGATACACACACCGCCCATTACCACAAGGGCACTCCCTGTATACCGATACGCTCGCGAACGACCACCCACATATACCCAAGGCGTGCATATACATTTATATCGCGAACGACCACCCAGATGTACCCCAAGGGGTGCATATACACTTATATCGTGAACGACCACCCGATATACCCCAAGGCGTGCTTATACACTTAAATCGTGAACGACCACCCATATATACCCCAAGGCATGCATATACACTTAAATCGTGAACGACCACCCGATATACCCCAAGGCGTGCATATACACCTTAATATCGTGACCGACCACCCAGATATACCCGAAGGCGTGCATATACACCTTAATATCGTGACCGACCACCCAGATATACCCGAAGGCGTGCATATACACTCAAATCGTGCCCGTACATGTTGACATAAACAAATAGCCATTCAACCACTCCCTATTTATCCATATGCACCAGCAATGATAGACCAGACAACGTATGTATATATATATGTATAGCTATATATATATATATATATATATATATATATATATATATATATATATATATTCACCCACCTGTGACAATACACTTACAGCCACCAAGGTACATCTGTAAATCCCACCATGACCATATTCACTCAATATACACATCAACAACACATAGATGAACATGTAGCTACTATTGTTATATCCACACACCACATCATTTTCCATAGAGACACATCATGACCAATAACGTAACACGATTTAGTGTAACACACGGAATATTTACATATTACGTATACACGGACTGGTCATGCATTGTAAGCTCTTCTGTAGTTAAAGGGATCGGTGTCTCTATACGGACAGGGGCCCCATTTTTACATAAAGTAACAACATCTTCGATATTTCTGTCAGATAGGAATATCAGTTCCTGATTACATAAAGCCCGTACCAAGTTGTAATTTGTCAATGTTTTGTACATGCTTGATCCCGAGAATGTGACAAGTGTAACACTTAGTAATGTTTAGTTCGAGGCTTGGACATTATTTACCACTGTAATGCTCAAATGAGATCAAAACATTAACATATGTACATTTATCATATGACTCAATCATTATTTACGTTGATAAGTATGTCATAAATCAATTTCATATGAACTACTAGTTCATATCACCTTCCGATGATTTGATTGGTTTGTTGACAAAAAGTGTGTTCTGATTGGCTGAATGGCAGCCTGGGCAAAGCCGCATCTCTAACTAAATGCAGGTCAAATTCGTGCGCGTCAATCAACGCGATGCCGAAATTCTCGCAATTATAATCTTGAAATATATAGTTTTGGACATTGTTATACGATAAATAGAATATGTAATTCGTATTTATCTAATAAACATACGATATAATGTCACAAACTGAGAACAGAATAGCGCACTATATCTTCGCGTGCATATTATTTCTTCTAGTTCACCAGGTGTAATTGGGCTTCCGGTGCAATGAAGGGACGTCATATTAACCTTTTGCTGCCGATGTCATATAGCTATTTAGTGATGTGTGTGCGTTTTGGACATCATAATCAACTTATAGGTGTCATATGATAAATAGAATATGTAATTCGTGTTTCTCTCATATGATATTTATGAAACTCGTCACGAATGTTCAGTTTTCTCTCGCCGGAGGCTCGAGAAAACTGAAAATTCTTAGACTCGTTTCATAAATATCATATGAGAGAAACACTCTTTTCATATCCTCTATATATGTGACCGGCCATATCAAATTCAGTCGTAAGTCGGGATTTTTTTTACCCTGTGCCAATGCATTCTCTTATATATGCGAGTCGACCATAGGTCGCCTCGCATATATAAGAGAATGCATTGGCCTAACAATTTTTTATCATTTTGTTTAAATAAATGTTTCTTACAATTTTTAGGACATAAAATAAAAAAACATCCAATACCCTGCAGGGAGCCCCACACATATATAGAAGAGTCTCGTCTGCTCATGTTTGTCTGGGGCTCTGTATGGGTGAAATTATAAAATTGTTAAAGAATACAAGAAAAAATTATTAAAATTGTAAAAAATTGTTAGGCCAATGCATTCTCTTATATATGCGAGGCGACCTATGGTCGACTCGCATATATAAGAGAATGCATTGGCACAGGGTAAACAAAATCCCGACTTACGACTGTATTTGATATGGCGGGTCACATATTTTGAAATGTGTATATGAGTCTATTAGATTTTTGTGTTCAACCACAGAACAACAAGAAGAGGCGAAAGGTAGCGCAAAATACCTGGGGTGTTTCTTAGACGCATGGGACCGGGACCTGTGCGGATTGTCTGTCGTTAACAAAGATCAGAACTCACATGCATTCTGTATCAACTTTTGCGCGGCTGAAGGTGAGCAACAATGAGGAAGAAATCCACGTATCACTTTGTGAAAGCGTCAATATCATAAAAGTAGAATACACCAGTTCGCTGTTATCATCAAGTTAAACAAATAGCTTTAATACATGTATACATTGCTAGTTCCATAGTATATTGTATATGCATGCACTGTATCACTCATAATAAAGCAAGAACGGTTGTTGACTGTCATAAGAATATTTAATAGAGCATGGGTTGGAGTTGACTTGTGTAGTGAATTTGGGTATTGTAATTTTACGTCGTGGACGCTAAAATAAACACCGAATGACCTCGTCTGAAGGCGGCCAAATGCGTCACATTTGACCACAATAAACAACTCTGGCAGAGCCAATCATCGCATCTGGAATGAATATGATTCGGCCAATTCAGGGAAACGTCGGCGAGAATCCCGATGACGAACAGAAACACTCGAACCACGACAAGAACAACATGAGTTCAAAAGTAACTCTTGAATTCAATAAACTGCATTGAAGATGATTCGTTTTAAATGATGATTACATGTTCCTGATAATGTATTTTTGTGAGTACATAAAGACTGTTCTATAAAAACCCATTTCAACTTTACTACACTACACCAATATAGTGCCAAGAGGGAGTGAGGTAGTTCCCGACTCGGAGTGGAGGAACTACATCATTCTCAATGATTTTAAATTGGAATGGTCAAATCAAAACCATGCTCTACTCATTAAATATTCATATAACAGTCAACGTCTTTTTTTAGTATTTTATCAGCCTGCATTTCAAAATGCAATGTGACAAAGAAGTCCAAATTGAGAAGTTCCATAATTAACACTCAGATCATCTGTATTTTAAACTGGCATACTTGATGAAGTAATCAAAACACAAAGGAACATTTAATTATCCATTAGTTTACCATTTAGTAAACAAACAAACGGAAATAACGACGCGAATTGGTCAAATTTCTCACAAGGAAGCCGATCGACTATGAGACAAAGTAGAATATCGTTGGAGTGTTGTGAAACGTTTTATTTTTATTTATTTATTGCCGGATTTAAGGCCACATGGCGATCACTTGTTGAGGACATAATCCCAGATTCATATCCCACATTGAGGAGCTGGTAAACTATCGCAAACTTATTTCTATATGTTGTAATTGTGAGTAATGCTTAAAATCCGAAACGTTAATCGTAACTACGGATACGGGGAAAACAACAATGAATAGAAATAACACAAATTATACTTACGTAACACCCCATTCGTAATTATTAACGAACCAAAGCCGGACGCTTTGGGTCGTATATAGACTATATCTGATTTTGTGACGTCACCAATTATTATCTAATACGACGATCGCATTTTGAATTTTTGCGACCACTTTTGTCGCAATCGGAAATAAACGTGTGCGTATTTCAATGGCCGGCGTTTCAAAATGAGGGGAGTTACTATCGTAATTATGTACAATGAAGTTCATTCGTATCCGCGGTTTACATTTTATTGATAACATGATTATGACATAATAAGGACTGTCAAATATTTGCATTGGAGTGGCCTAAAATATAAATCGCGCGTGGAATGAGAAAATCTTAATCACTCTGGCAGAGTCGTTATTTGGTGTGAATCTGGATTCAGAATCCGAATCAGATTACAGATTAGTCCCGGTACGACGTGGTTCGGTAAACGGACAGACCAGAATCAGTAAACGAACAGACCGTAATCGTAATCTCGTGGTAATCCAGATTCGGATTCGGATTCCGATTACGGACTCAAACGTTCATAATGTAAACAAACGGAGATTTCGCCACCTCGGAGTTTAAAACACAATCAAACATAAGAATCCATTCCTTGTGTACAAATTATTGCAGAATATAAACGATCTATATCAAAGAATATTAAATGCGGAGACAAATTTGTGTTATCGAGTGTAAATGGGAAGTATATTACTGAAATTAGCCATAAATCCATCCATACAATACCGACCGAACGCATGTCGATTTCAAATGCGGCGGATACGTCACCATTGACCGAATTCACGTGAACCTGCATGGATAGGTCTTTTCCTTTGTTCGTTATTATATGTTCCTTCTTATTCAAGAAATAATAGGATTATATGATATCGATGGATTATCAGATACATGTATGTACTATTTAGTCTTATAGCAATTTCATATTTAAAATGTTTTGTTTCGTTAAATGCAGTCGTTTTGCACAATAGTCTTTGTATATTGCAGGAACACAGGCATTTTTTGGCCAACGTGCTGTACAATAGTTGGAAAATAAAGCTTTGCCCATCAAGCTAATGTTGTGGTCTTGTGATCGCACGTGAACTGCATCTCACAATCTCACAAACACAACAGTTGTAAAGCTTATTCTAGGATCTCAGGACTATATAGTGGAAATGTCAGTCAATTTATTGATTAAGTAACCACACGTACAAGTTCAAGGGACGTGGCTAGAGGTTTCCCATGGGAGTGCTCCGTCAAATTTCCGGCCAACTGCACCCCCCTTGAACAAAACATAAAACTCACAGGTTCGCAGAATTCCATTTGCACCCCCTTGGAAATATCCAACCTGACACACCCTAAGATTGGAAAATTACCAACTTTTACTGGTTGAAAAATCAAACAATGAACAATTCCAACCTATATATGATGTTAAATTAATGTCCAACTAATGTTGTGTCAGGCACAAAGTTTAGTTTAAACATATATATTTTGTCCAATTTAGATAAAGCATGATATATAACACATACATGTTTATACAGACAATTGGATTGGAGGACAAGTACTGACTCACTTAAGGGTATCCCTCTCCCATATGTTATTACACTGAAAAATAAATAATTAGTACTTAATGGCAAAGCAACATGACTACCAAAACAAGTTGAACATATATACAGATAACCGGTCACTCCCTCCCCCGAGTTAGTCATAAGTTTGTATGTGTACATATGTATTTGTTTAACATCGGGGTTGTTTTGTTGCGTTTTCTGGCTTGTAGGTATCGTTATTTGAAAAAGTTAGTCAAAAGAATCCTGATTTGCCTCACGTATGAATGACTGTACAGCTAAGAAAATTGTACCAAAGTTCGGGAGGGGGGTCGATGCACCCAATCAACCCTGTCGCCACATTCCTGTACAACTGACAAGTTTCGTGTGTTCTCCACAACGTCTTCGGAATTTGATTCGGGAGACCTAGAGCTGGTAGAAATTATTGCCCTCATCAATAGACACACTTTAACTTGGAAAAAAGATGCGATTAAGTCGGATTGGCAGCTAATTAGGTGCCATGTATATACATGTACACATAGAAGAAAAGCATGACTTTCACAACAAACATGAACATTATAAATATAATATACAAATGATACTTGTGTCAAATACATGAGTCATATTGACGCTGGGAGAACATTACACGTCATATCGGAGACCACGTGGATTTCAAAATCTGACCTAGAATCGGGAATTAGCCCCGCCCCCGTAATCGGATTTTGATTCTGAATCCGGATTCCCACGAAATAACGATACAGGGCGATACTGGAGACAATACTGGAATCGAAATTTCTGATTCATGCAAACGTTCTTACATCGCGTTTAAATTATTACATAGTACATACGTGAATCTGATAATCCTTAGATATCCTTCCATTTTCATGAATCGACAGGGAACACACACTTATGAACAAAGCAGAAGTTACATTCAGGTTATCGCGAATTCGGTCGATGGTGAAAACTACATGACGTTGCTCGTCGAGTTTCGTTGAAATCGACACGACATTTCTGAAACCGACAAGCTTCTTGGTATAGTACACATCTCAATCGGAATGCGCACACAGCGTAAATAATATAATGGTTAATTTCAGTAAAATACTCCCCTCTCGACAACAACCAACAGTCTTGATTTTTGAATACTTTTAGTTTGATGCTGGGAGTTTATATTCTATAATAATTTGTACAAAAGGGACGGCTTATAAAAGTGTTTTTTATGTTTTAAGTCTGAGTTGAGAGCTCGTACATGTTGTTTGTTTGTTTGTTTGTGAACCTCTGATTTCTAACATGACCTGATGTTTGATTTACCTAATTTATACACGAAATTGCTAGCTATTGGACCAACTCTTTCGATATGCTTGTGGTTTAGCTGTGGTTCGTTAATTACGCTAGCGTATGGTCTTATTATATGTAGTAACGAACCAAAGCCGGACGCTTTGGGTCGTATATAGACTATACCTGATTTTGTGACGTCACCAATTATTATCTAATACGACACTGCATGCTGTTTAGACATGTTGCGACCACTTTTGTCGCACAGTAGATCGGTGGGCTTAAAGCATCAATGTCGTAATCTGAAATAAACATGTGTGTCTTTCAATTCCCGGCTTTACAAAATGGAGGAAGTTACTATCGGAAATATGCAGGGTGAAGTTCATTCGCAGCGGCGGTTTACATTTTATTGATAACATAATTATGTAATGGTTAGAGCACAATAATTGTTCTTTACCAGAATCAATCGAGTCGGAGACGAGATTTATTCTGGTAAAGAACAATTCGCGTGCTCTGACCGACTTAGAGCACAATTGATCACACACAATGCAATAAACTGGAAATGTGCCGTGCGCTGGCCGCGATTGGACACAATAGCCGGTTAGCCACGCCAAAAAACGTGATTAACACGAACTGAATGTGAATAGATATGTCCGAAACAACACGGACTGTTCCCACTTTGAAGCGCCCTTGCGATTTGTTTGTTATGAGTTGCGAGTGCCTAACAATGGGATAATCATTGAACTGTTCCTTTGCCAGCCTTGGGAATTGATATACTTTACCACGGAACGATTGCAACAATGGGATTGTGCTCTAAGACATATTAAGGACTGTCAGATATTTGCATTGGAATGGCCTAAAATATAAATCGCACGTGCAATGGGAAAATATCAATCACTCTGGCAGGACGGGAGACAATGTTGGTATCGAAATCGAAATTCGTGAAGCATGCAAACGTTATATCGCGTTAAAATTATCCTAATATTACATACGTGAATCTGATTATCCTTTGATATCCTTCTATTTCCATGAATTCACAAGGAACACATACGAAATGAACGGCGGTTTCAATGTGGTCATGGGATTTTGACCGCGAGAAAAATTCAGCAAACTGCATGAACCCCGAAGGGGTTCATGCGGAGTTTGCTGATTTTTTATCGTGGTCAAAACCCATGACCACGTTGAATCCGCCGTTTATTATTTATATTTATATACTTACGCTCTTTAAAACACTTCTCCAAATATGTCCGTTATTTCGTAAAAAAAACTTTTTCAAATATCTCCGTTATTTCGTTTATAAAAATAATTTCCTATTTCTATATTTCGCTCTATATTTCGCCCTATTTCGCTATTTCGTTGTAATTTCCTATTTCGATTTTTCGTACTATTTCGCTGTATTTTCATATTTCGCTTTTTCGTTGTATTTCATATTTCGATAATTCGCTATATTTGACATATTATGGGATATGGGATTATATGATAACCAACATTATGATAGTCAATCGAACATCTCGTGCCACCCGTGCTCGCGATTAGATGCCACAAGCCATCCAATCGTGATCTTTCGAACCTCGATTACATATTGTTTGCTATCAAATCCTTGGCGTATTGGCTGACTAGATACTCAAGCAGTCGGTAATGTCCGACAATCCCCGGTGATTTCCGGGACCAATGTGTTCATAAACCTATGAACGACATTGGAAGTGACGTCACGTTACGTTCATAGGTTTATGAACTCATTGAATAAGGGGGCGTGTCTACCGTAACGCTATGGGGAAATCGGAAGAGATATTAGGGGTATGTAAATATATAATTATGAACAAAGCAGAAGATACATTCAGGTTGTCGCGAATTCGGTCGATAGTGAAAGCTAACATGATGACGTTGTTAGTCGAGTTTCGTTGAAATCGACATGATGGCATTTTATGAATGAAATGAACATGATGAAATCGACAAGCTTCTTCGTATAGTACACATCTCAATCGGATGGCGCACATCTACTATAATGGTCAATTTCACTAAAATACTCCTCTCTCGACAACAACGAACATTCTTGTCTTTTGAACACTTTCAGTTTGATGTTGGGAGTTTATATTCTATAATAATTTGTACAAAAGGCACGGCTTTTAAAAGTGTATTTTAGGTTCGTAGTGTTTGCATTGTGAATCTCTGATTTATCTCATGCCCTGATGTGTGACTGGCCCAATTGATATACGAAATTGCTAGCTATAGGACCCATTCTTTTGATGAACCCTTGTGCATTTCTGAAGTGTAATTAATCATACCACGACATAAGGCCTAAGTGAATCTTATTTGATGGGAATACGAATCTATGAAGTTATTTTTATAAGATTAAAAAAAGGCACAGATATATCCTAGATTATGCGTGTGTTTTAGCTGTGGTTCGTTAATTACCCTAGCGTATCGTCATATTAGTTCGTTATACGAAAGATGTCAATGTGGGTTAATAGATTCTTATTTCGTATGGATTATTTTCAGGATACCATTACGCAGGCATGCAGAACAAGGTACAGTGTATCTGTGGCATGAGCTATGGCAGATATGGAAGCCTTCCTGACAATAAATGTAGCTCGGCTTGCCCAGGAGACAAGAGCCAGGATTGTGGGAAAGCTAATGCTTCGGTAGTGTTCAAAACTGGAGAGTGAGTCCACACACAGACTCAACGGCTCCGTCAATTCCGCTGGAAGAAATATCTCCTACTCTGCCTGACAATTTAAATCATGCGCACACACCTCCAATTGTATATGCATAGCTATTCAGTAGATTGACGAATTGTATCATTTTATGGTTTAGTTGTCAGACAGTTTGTATTAAATATGGCATGGTGATTGTTTTATGATGCTAATTGACAACCATTTAGTCCGGGAGCTAATAGGGGTACCCTTGCACACCCCTGGGACTTAACTTCACCCCACTCATTTTGTTCCTTATTATGTCCTTCAACTTTTAAGCAATGTTAACAAGAAAAAAAAGTGGCCGTGTAGACTCCAGACAATATGGCGTCCATCATGGCCGCCGTTTTTCAGACCATACCCTAAGTCAGTTTTATGCAAATTATAGCGAGAAAATATGGTAAAATGTATACAAATGTATATATTTTCGTGAAGCTAAGACATAATGACACTTTTTTGGGCCGAAATTGAAACTCACCATCCAAGATGGCCGCCAAAATGGCCGCCGGAAGTTGAAAATAAGACATTTTTTCACAAATATCTTCTAGATCAATTCATGCTGTTTGGAACTGGTTGAGTAATATGACATTATTTTGTATTTTGTATATCAACTAATCATTGGAGCAATTAAATATGCAATTAATTGGGCCCTAGCCCCTTCCGATCCCTCAAAAATTCGATTTTACAGAACGCAGTACAAAATTTTACAAAAAATCACAATTGGGATTCTAGTCACATTTCAACAAGAAATGAAAAGAGCATTGTAATGTAAGTGAGGCATATCATTACCTATGAATATTCCAACTCTCTGGAACCAAAAATCTTACCTTGGCTCAAAATGGCTGCGAAAATGGCCGCCAAAATATGGAAAATGGTAAATATTTCCCCAGGGTGTCCTGCAATCGCTTATAAGTTGTGGTTGATATATACAATTGGCTAATCTGTATTCTATACATTGCATACTAACATGTCTGATGCACCACGGATCATTTTTACTATTGTCACCACTGACATCACCAGAAATATTGTATTTTTCTCTCACAATCTTGACATAAATATCGGCAAAAATTCACTTTTCAGGGTTCGACCATTTGTTCAAGTAAAATGCAACTATCTTAGGTATCAAAGGTGTTTATTGTTTTGGTCTATCTTAAATGTGGCACACTACGGTGTTTATAGACTAAATTGTTCAAGATGGCTTCCAAAATGGAAACCAAATTTCTTAAAAGTTAACATATCCCGAACATTATTATCTGCGTTATCCGAAAAAGGTAGGAAATTGTGACTCACTTGGTTATTGTACGTGTTAGTTAATTAACTGACAACTACGTTCTATTATGTTTGTCCCAGTTCCGTGTGGGGCATGACAAATTCATTTTAAAGTTGCAGTATGGAATTTTGCGGAGAACCTCTTTTATGATTCTGGCCATATTATTGAAAGGAAATGGGCAGAACTTCGAGACGGAACTGAGATGAACCATGACATGTGGGTATTCTGGCCCATTATGGTAAAAATTTATCAACTGGATACAGGGTGGAAGCCAAGATGGCAGCCAGGGAGTTACTCTATGATCATAGATGAGGATAATTGGTATACATGGAGTTATTGTATGGCCATGAATTATGTGTGGGTATATAGGGTGTGCCCTGTTGGTAACGGTGGGACGTATATTTATATATGTTGTGGATGTGTTATCATTGGTGGTGTATGGGGAGTAGATGTATGATCATGGATGGCTTGTATGAGTATGGCAAGTATGGAACTTATGTGAGTGGTCGTATGTGCGGGTATTAGTATATCTGGAAGGGCTCACCATTGGTGATGTGCATATGTATATCTGGATTGACTCTATGGTCATGGGTATGGCGAATAGGTATACATGCAGTGGCTGTATGGTCCATGGTGAGGTGAATATGTATACAATGAGTGACTGTATGGTCGTGAATGTAGTGAATATGTATACATATAGTGACTATATGGTCATGTGTCGGGTGTAGGTGTATACCTGGTGCTCATGCATGGTGACTCGTGGCTGTATCGTCATTTGTGGTATGTACGGGTATAACCAAGTATGGCTGTATGATCAGGTGTACGTGTATAAAGTGGGTAACTATGTTGTCATTTGTGTGGTGTTTATGTACATATGGAGTGACTGGGGTAATGGTTCTGTTGTACATGTGTACCTTGGGTGGCTATCGCTTTCCACAATAACTCAAGGATATGTTAATCAATAGAGAGGTCATGTCACAGAGTCATATCACGGAAAGCGATAGCCACCTATTATCACAAAGTCATTACATATATACATAAACACCACATACATACCAATATAGTGACCCATTGCATACATGTACACCTGACCCATGACCACGGGTGACCACACAGCCACGCACCACAATGCAGACACACCGGGTATACTCCTAAACATGACCCATAACCATATAGTCACTCCTTGTATACCCATTCATCTCACCTTTGGCCATAAGGTCATCCCCTGTATACCTATTCTCCAAACGCATGTTCAAATAGACAATCAATATATATATATCAACACCACAACAATGACCATAAAGTCACTCCGGTATACATATGCACCTCACCAATTGTCATATAGCCACTAGCTTCATACACATACCCTCACCCATGTCACCTGGTATACTCCTTCACCTGACTTATGGCCATATAGCCACCCCGTGTGTACCTATTCAAAAAATTCACACATGATCATGGTCAATCCATACATATTCACCTCAACATTGGCCATGTCACTCCCTGTATCCCTATTTGTCACACCATAGCCGAATAGCCACTCAATATATACTAATACACCCCAGCCATGTCAGTATAGTCACTCCATGTATGCATATGCACCTCATCCATGGCCATATAGCCACTCTCTATATACACATATCCCTCGCTCATGACAATAAAGCAACACATGTGTATACTGGTATAACCTACACATGACCATATCGCCACGAGTCACCAAAGAGAAACATCATGTATACTCATATGCCTGACACATGACCATGTAGTCACCCTTGTATAGGTGTTCATTACATTTATGATCATACAGTTACTACTTGTATACCTACATGTACTCATCTCACCATTAACCATACAGTCACTACCTGTATACCTATTCGACACACATAGTCATATAACCATTCAATATACATATGCAGCCCACCCTAGAATAGATTCACTCCAGGTATACATGTAAACATCACTAATGGCCATTCAGCCCTTCCAGATATAAAAAACCCGCACACACGACCACTCAAACAATCCACACTTGCATATACACCTCACAAATGATAATTCAGCAAATCACTGTATAATCATACACGCCATCCATGATAATACAGCTAAGCCCTAAACACCCACCAGTGGTAATACATACACGAGATATATAAATATACATCCCACCCGTTACCACAAGGGCACTCCCTATATACCAACACGCTCAATAATGTCCACACAGCTTACTCCAGGTATTCATATTCAATCATGACCGTACAGTCACTCCACGTATACCTATACACATTACCCGTAACCATAAAATCACTCCCTATTTATCCACACACCCCATCCATGATCATAAAGACAACACAGGTATATCCCAACATGACCCTACAGTCACTCCATATATACATAATCAACACATAGATGACCATGTAGCTATATCCATACACCACACCAATGACCATACAGGCACACCGGGTGCACCCGTACTGGATATACACAAGCATACACCATACAGTCACTCCATGCATACCTCACACCTGACCATGACCTCTCCCTGTATACCTAGATGCATCGTACCATGGACAACCCACTCATAACCATATACTCACTCATTGTATACCTACTCACATCAGTCATGACATACAATAACTCCCTGTATACCTATTCACCTCACATATGATCATAGAGTAACTCCCTGGCTACGATCTTGGCATCCACACTGTATCCTGTTGACATTTATTTTATCATAATGGACCAGAATAGCCAAAGATTATGGTCCATCTCAGTTCTGTCTCAAAGTTCTGCCCATTTCCTTTCGATAAATTTGGCCAAAATCACAAAAGAGGTTCTCGGCAAAATTACATACTTTAAAATGAATTTGTCATGCCCCATACGGAACTGGGACAACCAGAATAGAACATGTAGTTGTCAGTTAATTAACTAACACGTATAATAACCAAGTGAGTCAAAATTTGCTACCTTTTCGGATAATGCAGCGAATGTTCGGGATATATGTAAAAAATTTACATTTTACAAATTTGGTTGCCATTTTGGAAGCCATCTTGAGCAATTTGGTCTATAAAGACCGTAGTGTGACACATTTAAAATAGACCAAAACAATAAACACCTTTCAATCCAAAGATAGTTATATTTTACCTGAAAAAATGGTCCAAACCTGAAAAGTGAATTTTTGCCAATATTTATGTCAAGTTATTGAGAGAAAAGTCCAATATTTTTGACGATGTCAGTGGTGACATTAGTAACAATTAACCATGGTGCATCAGATATGTTAGTATTCAATGTATAGAATGCAGAATAGCCAATTTTATACATCAACCACAACGTGTAAGCGATTGCAGGACACGTTGGTGTAATATTTACCATTTTCCATATTATGGCGGCATATTGGCAGCCATTTTGAGCCAAAGTAAGAATTTTGGTTCCAGTGATTTGGAATATTCATAGGTAATGATATGCCTCACTTATATTACAAAGTTCTGTTCATTTCTTGTTGAATTATGACTAGAATCCCAATTGTGATTTTTTGTGAAATTTTATACCGCATATTGTAAAATCTATTTTTTGAGGGATCGGAAGGGTTAGGACCCCAATAATTGCATATTTAATTGCTCCAATGATCAGTTAATATACAAAACACAAAATAAAGTTGCATTGCTCAACTAGTTCCAAACAGCATGAATTGATCTAGAAGATATTTGTGAAAAAAATGTCATATTTTCAACTTCCGGCGGCCATTTTGGCGGCCATTTTGGATGGTGAGTTTCAATTTCGGCCCAAAAAAGTCTTAGCTTCACGAAAATATATACATTTGTATACATTTAACTAGATTTTCCCGCTATAATTTGCATAAAACTGACTTAGGGTCTGGTCTGAAAAACGGCGGCCATGATGGACGCCATATTGTCTGGAGTCTACACGGCAACTTTTTTTTCTTGTTAACATTGCTTAAAAGTTGAAGGACATAATAAGGAACAAAATGAGTGGGGTGAAGTTAAGTCCCAGGGGGGTGCAAGGGTACCCCTATTAGCTCCCGGACTAATTCAATGTGGTGGCTTCATCGCCAGGACTGCCCATTGTAGCCAATACACGCCTATTTATAGGAAATACTATTTCCAGCTGAATTTGCCGGGTCGTTGAGAATGAGTTGAGTCAATATAATAGGTTACATACAACTGATATTTTCGTTAGACAACAACACTGACGTGTTTGATAAAAGCGCACACATGTTTACCAACAACTTAAACTTGACACGGAGTGAGTCTCAAGCGTTACATATTCGTCATATGAAGCCGATGGGTGAGGTGTTTTTTACACTCAAATTCACATACAACGTTTCCCTGACCACCGAAGATTGCGCAGCAAATTAAGAAATATAAACACGAAAATTGTTGGCAGCATCCAGCAATGTCCTGTCATGTATGTTGTGTACAGCAGCGTACATGTGTAATGATATTAAATTAGTTGTCGTTATTTTGATTCAATCAGCTGACAGAACTAGTTTATATCCGATTCTATTTTCTCGACAGAAATTCAACTCTATGGATTTAGTTGTATGTAACCTATATCATATCGAATATCGAGGGGAATCAATTCAATTTTTACTCATGTTATGTTTAAATATTTCTTTCTTTTTAAATATAACTAAATTAAATATAGTTTAAACAATATTTTATTTGAACTAAACAGAACAGAATTACAAACAATAAATACATGACATATAATAATAAATTATTCAAAACAGGATTGGGCAACAAGCTTAGGGGCTTCTGTTAAGTCCTATCCTCAGAAAATAAATGTTACCCCAGGTATCTTGGACTAGATACCATTGGGGTATAGCAGACGGGTTTAGTTCTGTATGGTCCGAATGATAAAGTTTAGATGAAGGGAAAGGAAACAGAAAGGGAGTGCAGGCAGTGGTTGAAAAGGGGTAGGTGAACTTACCATTACTAGCAGGGTAAAGAGAGGGTTAGATCATGTTAAATTGATCACCATTTATCGTCACAAGCCAAAAAAGAATCTAAATTCAAAACAAATTTGATCACGCTACGACCCAATTGGAGGGAAATTAAATATAGCAGTTTCCTGCTACCAATATGGATGTGAATGATGGGACATGCCCGTATTATAGATTAACACAGCCATAAATGTTAATCCTTTGGATTTTAAAGAATAGGAACTCAACATCAGTTTGTAAATTTTGCATATAAATGCTATTTATGTATTTTCGCCGAAAGGGATCGTTAGAAAATATATTTTTAATATATGTACAACTTTACACATAAATGTCACAGTAAGGAATCCAACCTTATCCGATATCGGATCCCAGAAATATGTAATTCCGCTGGGACTGCCTCTCAAAGGAAATGAATTATGTACCTTGTGTAACTTTTAAAATAGGAAACCCGATAGCTTTTGTTGCACAAAATCTTCGACCAAAAACGCTACAAGAATGGTTTATCTACACGCAACAGCTGATATAATTTGAAATTTGTTTTTTGACAGTGGACACCTAGTGATGTGGCTTAATTGTCTGTGTTTATGGTCTCGTGTCTTGTTGAGAACTGTTACCCTATTGATTTCTCTAAAATTATATACTTGCATATGATTTCGTGTAGCATTTGAATAGCTGAGCCAACACCATAATGCCAATAGGGATTTTTTAGTATTCAAAGTGGAAATGTGGTAAAAACGTCATTTCTCATACGTCAATCTCCAAAATATTAGTTAAAGAGTTTAATTTAATTAATTTAAAGCTATTTATGTTATTCACAATCATTTTTATTTTAAACATTGATACTCGCACAGGTCATGTCAATACTGCACACAATTTGGCCTCTCAAATATCATCTCAGTTTCAACAGTACCAGAAACAAACTTCAGCAGATAGTTAATTCAATTTATGATTTTGGCATCTTGTGTTTTTACATAAACACATTTCGTTGAATCTTTTCCAAGCAGTGATAACGAAATCCGCGCCAGTCAGATATGACTGCTCGAACTAATTTTATGACGCAATTAAATAGCTCAAAATCTATTCCAACACCTCCGATTATGTCTTATGTGAGTCATACCACTCTTATCAATTGTGTAATATGATATATTGGGAATTGTTTCATCTATCAGTTTCGTTCGGCATGAACCTTGCAAAGATCGTCACCGGAGGCCTTATTCCAAATAACTCTCATCTGGTAACATCGAACATTATTCATGCGTATAGTCTACCAATATAATAAACTCACCAGACAGGATTACTGCAACTTCCTCAGCTCTCGTGTGACATATTGTAATCAACGACTCAAAATCTCGGCTTTCTCTATCACTGCTTGGAAAAACATTCATCTATATGCAGTTTCTTTCACAGCAGAATTCAGTTATATATTTAATCGCCCATGCAAGTATCAATGTTTTAATAAAAATGATTCCAAATGCATAACACATAAATGTTGGCTAGTAAATAAAAACATGGACCGAATTTAATAACCTAAACTAGATGCAATTTGTGGATTTTTATATAATGATTAACTGTCATGTGGACTGTTTTTATGGAGATGTAACCGTGAGGTAAGTGGTCTTAACCCTTCGGGTTTTACACAAGTTATGACCACTTACCTCACGGTTACATCTCCATAAAAACAGTCCACATACAGTTAATCATTATATTTATATACATTTAGCGAAAAAGCCACTTTTGTAAATGTATTTAAATCGAAAAGTGTATCGTGACAAAACCAGCCCAAAATATCCCATAGCACCCTTGGCAAAAGTTAACAGGAACAATTTCTCTTTATATTGAAACCCGATGATTTATTAAGTCAATCCTGCGCGAGTCCAAATGCGCCCAAAACATTACGCGTTCGTCTTTCCAAACACAATGACGTGTCGATGTTGTTATGAGGCTGCAGTTATTAGCTGTTGCGCATTCACTGATAAATAATTGCAACTAGCCACGTGGGCGCCGGCCAATCGGAATGTTGGATTTAGTGATGATCACACTTAGTATGTAAATATATGTATATATTATTAAATAATGATTTGTGAGAAATTGGATAGTAGATAGAAATTAAATAGATTTATATAAACATATTACAGAGCCCCTTCGTGACACGTAGGGAGAAACCATGTGCGTACTGTGTCGTTCCCCCTTTATATCTGATAAAATAAATCACCATACCTATTATAATAATATATTTACATATTCACATGTCCAATGCACATTTATGTATCATGTATCTTGTAGATAATTAAACACTGTATACATCAAAGGTTTTGAACTTGCATGATACACAGGGTTTATATTCAAGTTAACCCAATATGGGATAATTGGATCCCTACTGAATGAATCTGAAAATAATAAAAACCGATCACAAGATGTGTTGGGGTGGCATTCCATATTCTGATTACGCAACAATCGGAACTGGTGTGTATCACGGATATATTGAGCCCTTCCCGTTTTAGCTTACATTAACGACATAAAATAATTGTGCTTCTTGACATATCTAACGCCATCATATCTCTGACTCATATGTATTATGGTGCTACATATTGTTTCAGTGTTAAACCACAAGTTCAGTGTGCCCAGAACATTTTACTTCTATGTATGCTGGTGGTACATGTTTTTGTCAGTGTTAAACCACAAGCTCAGTGTGACCAGACCATTACATATGGTCTTGATCGAGTGTCGCAATGGTCAAGATAATGGCTGGTTAATTCGAATGATAAACACTAATTATATTATGAATCATCGAAGGTTAAAAGTAATGTTCAAATCGTATTTCTCATAAAATAGATGAACAGTGATGTTGTTGGGGATAACACCTCAAATAATCTCCCCAAAAAGCTAAACCGTCTGTACCTGGATGCTGGCTTGATCCGTTCTGTTTCTGGCAATAATTTTCTACTGGATCTGGGACGGTGCAAAAATAAATCACTGACAACCTTGCAAATATATTGCCCAACACTATCGGTGAATTAATCAAATACCCACCGCAAAGGATTCAAGTTCATATTTAAAATTACTTAAAAACACGGAACGATTGGATTCCACCTTATTTCCTAGTATGATTGTCGAACGACACACTGCTTGCATGCTACCGTCTGACGGCACAGCCCGTAAGCTAGAGAGAAACACGTCCATCAATATCAACAAGAAAACTAAGATGCATGCATCAGGTCGGCCGTGAACTATCTACCATAGAATTGTTGTAGCTATCGATTATACATTTTGGAACACCTGTCTGTATGTATGTGTGTATGCATGAATGCATGTGTGTATGTGTTATAGACTCTAACACTGCTCGACTGATCCGACTCGGATTTGGTATTTAACGTGTCAACTTTACCTCGCTCATAGGCATGTTTCTGGACCTTGACCGATCCGACTAAAAATTTGTGTGTAGGACTACTTCGATCCCGGGAGCAATATGGACGGGTCCAATTTCACGTGGGACCATGTTCTCGAACGTGCTGATGTAGGCATGTTTCTGGACTAATTGAACAATAGTTTGGCCAGACGCTGTATACACTGGGTACTGTCCAGATGGAGGCGATCACAAAAAAAAATCCCTAAATAGCCCGAACGAAGTCGAGTACATCAGCTAGTTTAATATATATTTTGGACATTTGTCTGTCTGTTTGTCTGTTAGCTATGGCCGGGAAAACTGCCGGACAGATTGGACGAAATTTGATACCTAGGGGAAATTATTTCCAGGGAGTATTTTGGACGGGTCAAATCTTGATCCCGACCTTACTTTGACATTCAAAAAGATCAATTCAAGGTCAAATCTGGTAAAACGGAAGTATTTCAACGAAATATAATACCTACTGTTACTTTTGTCACAGGAGTGTTTCGGGTGGGTCAAATTATGACCCTGACCTGATCTTGACATTCAAAATTGTCAATTCAAGGTCAAATCGGGTAAAGCCGGGCGGATTTCGACGGGTACTTTTGTCGTGACTTTTGTCCGGGGAGTGTTTTGGACGGGTCAAATCGTGACCCGACATGACGTTCACCTTTAAAATGGTCAATTCAAGGTTAAATCGCGCAATTCTCCGAAAATCAGAGGGGAACATCCCGGACGAAGTAGGGTCCACCAGCTACTATTATATATTTCTAGATTTAGTTACAAACTAAATACCTGTATATTGTACAAAGAAATGTTTGACAAATATATCTGTATCAATATTACCATACGGGTCATTAAAATAGATACGACGAAACAAATTTTGAAGGGTGCATGGTATCAGGTAAATTTTTATATTTCAAATGATGACAGGAATGCGGAAAGTTGAAGTACCTACGTAATACTGGCTATCCGAATGAAGAGATATACATGTATATAAAAACCAAAATAGAAGATGACTGCTGGCGACAATGTTTTCCAAAAAAATTCAAAGCATTCGATAGCTCCCATCTAGTTGTCAGCCCGAAGATCAATATAAAGTGTGGTGACTATCAGGTGAGGGATATGACTGTACAGTTGCTAAACAATTCAGTCACGCAAAAGAGGATCAAAGAGTAAGATACCAAATTGCTGCCTGTGGTAATGTTTTTTAACGAAATTCGGGAAAATTAGATTACTCTCACCCTGGTTATCCAGAAGATCATTGTGGAATCTGGTGACGATCGGACAAGGGGTGTCGTCTGTAGGATCAACCAAATTATTTAGCCATAAAAATAGTAAAATTCAAGATCACCGCTGGCAGTGATGTCTTCACAAGGACAGCTTGAGAACAAAACATGGCTCACATCTAGCGGAGACACAAACTATCTACATGAGAAAAAGTTCTCCAATAAAAGCTGGCGGCAGGGTGCGCCAATTGTTTCAAATTAGAAATTTAACAGGGTGTACTGCTTGTGGCCATGTTTTCCCCGCAAATTTGATAGACTGATGGACAAAACCACTGAATCCGTTGAATCAATATACATGTATACATGGATTAATTTATATGCATTGTTATACACAGTACTGGTATATAAAGGTACTGAAAATAACAATATTACTAGTATACACAAAATAAACCATATATCATGGCTATGGGTTCTAATATCCGAATATGACAGCTGATAACTTGGTGTGAATTGAAGAGTGGTGGTGTCTCAAGCATATCTAACCCTCCACGTTAGCAACATGCCATTAAATGTCATAAGTATAATCTAGCTTGAGGACAGAAGTTATCCATAAAACCCCCCTTAATTCAACCAGGTCCTCGCGCGATGTATGGTCGATCACATGATGATCTAGGGGGATTAGAATTGTTGTATAAAAACAGCACTGCATGTAAATATAAAATAAAATAGTGCTACATCTTATTACAGATTATTGCCATATATAATCAGTGACTATACAGACAGTCTGACAAAATAAAGTTTCAGTGACACTCTATCCGAAGAGGGGAATAATTCCATCTGTTACAGTCAATGGAGCAATTATGAATCTGGAAAGGTGAAATTTCTAAGTAATACTAGATATCGACATGACGCGATAACATATAACGTAAATGCAATATGGCCGCTGGCGACCATTTTTTCCTATAAAATTAAAAAAATATTTGATAGCTCTCATCTGATAGATCAATATCAAGATAAATATGAAGTTTGGTGATGATCGGATGAGTGAAGTGGACTGTGCTAAACGGTTTAGTAATGCTTAAAAAGATTTTTACCTTAATATTTTTATGTTCACTTTATAAACTTCACTGAGTCATCTTTGTCATGTATTGAGTTTGATATCTTTTGTTAACAGTTTATAAATCATGTATGTCTCATGTTTGTTATTTTAATTTATGTGTTTATTATCATTAAATAAAGTTGCATTCCTTAAAAAGATTCTTACCTCAATGTTTTTATGTTCATTTTATAAACTCCACTGAGTCATCTTTTTCATGTATTGAATTTGATATCTTTTGTTAACAGTTTATAAATTATGTATGTCTCGTGTTCGTTATTATATTATATACACTTTATAGTGTGTTTCAGAACGAAAAAAAAATGAATAAAATCAACAAATTTGTAAATTTAAAAACAATTCAAACGTTGTTGTATTCCATGTCCCAGCCCGGATATATACACCAAATTTCAATAATATTCATTGAGAAACAACGGACCAAACGCCATATAACACCCCGTATGCATCTTTTATTCCGAGTTGGCCTTTTATTCCGAGTTGGCACGCGTCGATTGGGGCGAGTTAGCCCTGGGGCGAGTACGCCGATTCCGACACCTTTTCTATTTGCAGCAGGTATACGTTTACGCGTAATTTAATTTACAAAGTTCCCCAATTGGTATCGTAAATAGAGCGACCTTATTTGACAGAGAATGCCTCTGTTATTGATTATAAAGTTGCTATACATTAAAAACGACAATTCACATGCTCGTTCAAGCGCAGTAGTCTATTTTCCCCATGTTAAAGGACATCCACAAATACTAAATAACGCTAACCTACTGCCGAATGTTTTACACGACAACTGTTAACATATTTGGGCTGAATTCATCTGACGCGGTATTATTCCTCAAAATAAACAACAAAACCATCGTTACTTGGAAATGTAGTTTGGGCTAACATTTACATAAATCCTCCACATCATTATTCCGACACACACGTCAGATGAAAAACACACATGAAGTAACCGGCCAAATTGGCCGAAATGATGTGTCTGCAAAAATGTGTTCGTGATGAACTTTGGTAATCAGTAAATCAAATTTAGAGAGTCACCAGTCAGCGTATGGTTGCTAAGCTTCCTTGGAGTCAGATCATCGTGTACTTATGTTCAAAATGTGGCTGTGATGAACAAACTTTCCGCAACTTAGTATTGACACCTCAGTGTTTATGCCAATCAGACCATGTGTCTTCAAATTCTAATATCATGAACTCAAAAGTAACCTTTTGACCTTTGGATGACTCTTTTCGTCATTTGCGCCAGTGGAGCAAAATTCCTTGTACTCCATGTTCAATGAAATGTGCTTCACTGTTATGTTATTAATTGTCTCAGTCATTCCGCTTATATTTACCGTGTTTGGCGGGTGCTGTTAAATAACCGGCGGAATCTCATTACAGCCATGAGCCAAGATGGTTAATAATTTAGAAACACTTCAAGACTTCACTCAAAACCACAATCTTAGTAACATGGGCACAAGGAAGTTGAATATATTACATTGTCGACTCGGATATAACTGCAGTGATCTGATCTTCGATAAGTATTGTAATAATATTATACAGTTATCGCCCGCGATTGAGTGAGACACGGGATTTGTCGCCCGCTCGAGACCTGGAATGTCACCCGAGGGCCGTCAGGCCCGAGGGTGACATTCCAGGTCGAGAGCGGCGACAAATCCCCGTGTCTCACGAAAACAAGGGTGATAACTGTTTTGTTATCTGACAATGGAGTACACACGAACCTCCTTAATAGCAGGCATAAATGCGCGCATATATTATTTAATCCAGTTCGAAAAGTTAATTCTATGTTGCAATCGTCGCTATTTAGAAAATAAAACATTCAAAATCTGGAATAATTAACAGACCCGTCATTTGCGCAGATATTCTCCGGTCAGTTTGCTGGTTGCATTGTGGAAATCGGTTAACGGAAAGAGGAGTAAAGCAATTTCGAAGTTGAGTAGCCATGCAGCGAAATGTTCGGTTTCGTTTCAAATGAGCGTGAAGACGCCGACAGACGGTTAGTTTCCAGAATGCTAAAATGTGGAACTAACACGTTGTAGTAGTGCAAACAGAAATTGACATCTGTCACAGATCGTTACGCAACATACGGGTATTCTCTGAAGTCTGATGAATGTATTGAAGAAAAGAAATAATCAATTGATAAACAGCAAAAAGTGGCCATTTGATCTATAGTACTTAAACGTAGTTGTAACGTATGTACATCGTATGTGCAATTGTCTGCAGCATACCAACTACATAATAAGGTTTATCTATTTGTCCCACGGTCTTTATTATTGATATAAAAAGGTCCAATATGAATATTACACCTTATAACAGATATGTGTCTATGATAACACCATTATACATAGCGTTCTTTATTTGCAAATAAAAAAAGCACACAATTATGCAAATTAGCAAACACCACAGTTCGCGCTTGTTAAGGAAAAGTGGGGTTTATTAAAACAGTGTTTTTCGAAATTATCAGAGAGCTGTCAGAGAATCTCTGCGCGGTGAGTTCTTCGTAGTTCTATGTTTACTGGTAACAGCTGAGCGGTCAATAACTGAGACAATGTTACCCTCGAGGGTAATATGGTGATTTATCGCCCGCCATGTGACGCACTCTCAGCCAATCAGAAGAGAGGGAAATGGGATGAAGGATAACAATGCACTTTATTGTATATCGGTATCAAATTAGACCAGTCAAATATTGTCGTATTTTGTAGCAAGGCTTATTCTCTGGAATTCCAAGATCGTTCCATCCTATATATCTGTCTGGCGGCTTCCTGAACTTATTTCTATAATTTTCCACTCACTTGTATCCGCATCCATCTAGTCACAGACTACAACACAACATTCTTGTTTATGCACGACCTTCTGAACGACGAAGAACTATTGGCATTCTTATTGGGAGGAGACGATTGTTCGCACCCACACGATGTCATCGAATGTCTGGACCAGATTATCCTATATTCATCAGCGTTCCTTCTTGCTACGTGCTATAAAATTAGAGGACAACCCATGTTTAATGACCGACTTAGTACAAACATCGCTAACTGATGGACACAATTAACCTGTTTCTGGTGTTCTATATACACGACAACAACTATACAACACAACATTCACCAATAGATTCATGTACATAACGTGAAACATGCTCCCTTTGGGAGCCTTTATTTAGCGGCGTCGGGTCCTAAGGCTCTTTGATCTTTTAAATACAAATTTTAATTTAAAAAAAAATCTGTTTTAATAAAACATCCACGGGATAGCCTGAGTCACGGCACCAATTATTTAATCGGGTCAGGGTTGTTAGACAAAATCGCAAGCAGACAGACACATCCTACTCTTAAATGTATATTTCAGATAAGTAAGTTGCAGGTAAATAAGTTATATATAAATTAATGGGTCCCCAAACAGACTGGGATGGGTTCTAAATTTGGTTTATACATTTGTTCTTTCAGGTTTCAACTTTTGTAATAATCGTTATGGCTATATGCTATTCGTTGATTTTTGTTTTATGTTGTGTGTTATCATTATTGTGTGCTCTTACTGTCTCCTACGTGTTGCTTTGTTCTATTTTCAATGCTTTATCCAAATACAACGATACTCATATCTAATTATCTTCTGTAATGTACACATGTATAATTTGGGGCATGATGTTCATGTTTAATGAAGTGGGCACCGAGATCATATAAACAATTATATTAATTTTCTTCGGAACTGAATAATGATTCCATAACATACACAAAGCATATACGCTCACACCATGTTTATCTTCAGTTTATTGAAAGCTTATACTTTTCTTGAAAAAAGGTCCCGTTAAAACATCTCCCCTTTGGATACTCGATATCTGGGCATCAAACCGCATATTAAGGGGAGGTCAAGTGACCAATTTTGAATGGGGACTTCCATGCAAATCTGGGGAGCAAAATTTACAGAGTTGCACATACGTCTGAGTGCGATTTGATATGGCATTGAAAACAATAGATATCTATCTGGCAGATCAGCTTGGAACGTGTTCCATTATAATGTTGATTCATTTATGTTTTAAATTTATATTGATTTTCCAACGGTATGTCATGTGATGTAATTCCAGTGATTCTCAGAAATATATTTATTTCAAAATTTTATAATTTACCCAGCGCATCTGCAAGATAATTATGACTGTTCAGTGATATGCCCGCATTGGTTTCCAGCCAAGTGCTTCATACACAACTTTCGGTCAGCTGATTAGTAGAGAAACCCCCATTCAAAATTGTTCACTTGACCTCCCCCGTAATGGCTTCACGAGTCATATCGAAGTATTCTATGGTATCGAAAACGTAGATGGTCGAATCTTTAGCAACAGAAAATCGATTGGTGTAAAACTGTTTTAATGGTGTATTTAATTACACCCATGCTGCTCTTATTAGGATGTGTTGGCGAATTGAACGTATTGTATTTAATCAAATAATATACTAGCCGGGTTGCCCGGCGTAGCGCGGGTAAAACCTAAGATGGACGATGTCATTTAAATATCTTTAAACCACACCATTAGATTCCCTATATCACGGAGATGGCTATCTGTTTAGTGGAAATCGACTAAACAGTTTTTGTTATTTATTCACCCTCTCTCGATCCCATCCCTGACATGCATGGACTCAGATGTCATTAAACCACACCATATAATATTGCCTATATTATGGAGATGACTATATATAAGCCTGCCACCAGGGACGTAGCTATAGTTCATTCATGGGATCCCCTGGAAATAATATTAAATTGAATTGTACAAACACGAACATTTAGGAAGGTATTCCTAAATGAATCAACAAGCTCGATGGCAGCATAACGTAATCGTTAACAGGAAGCAGCAGGGATTGTGATTTGGGGGGGGGGGCTGACACCGGGATCTTCGAAAGGACCGAGTGATCCTTTCCCTAACCCCTCATTTTATGCCTTTAATCAGAAACCAAAAAAAAAGAACAAGCAATTAAAGATGTTGATTATCTTGTCTTTTTTATTTTCTTTTTGTGGTGGTTTTCTGTCGATGATGGTGGAGATGGTTGTTGTCGTTTTAGCTGTTCTACAAATCTCATGGCTCTTTCAAAATTTCTTTCTGCTGCCTCATGCACTGTTGAAGGACAGATTCTCCATCTTCGACAGGAGCAGGGGGTGATGATTCCTGCTCATCTTCCGCAATGCAGTCGGGGGACACCGGTGGTCTCGGTGTCTGTGGATTGAAGTCCTCCGCTGCATCCGGGTTTGGAGACGGAGGAAGTGGTGAAAAATCCTCCGCCCTCACCACAAAGTCGGCAACAGGGACGGCTGCGGTAACATCGACGTCCCTGTCGTTTCCGCTTCCGATTGCTTCTGGTGCACCGACAGAGGGCTGCTGCTGCTCTTGCTGCTGCGAGGCCAGGTGGGGGAACTGATCGTCTCTCAGTTCTCCCATGTCTCCACCTGGCCTCCTGTCGGCGTCCCTTCGGCGGCGAGACGGGTTCTTCTTTTTGTTCTTTTCCTTTTTCTTTTTCCCGTCTGTGGTGGGCTGGCCAGCCCCGGACCGGTGGATTCCGGTAGGTCCTATCGCGCCGCGGCCGGCAGAAGGTTCTGTCGGGGCGACCCGATACTCCAAAACCACATCCAGTCTGCCCGCGTTAGCATGGACATGCCAGCTAACACAATGGGCAGACTGGAAAGCGCTCACCATGCTGCAGACTTGGCTGGGGATTAAAGTATCCATGTCCAGCCAAGCCCGACAAATAACTCACGGTCAACCAACGGCTCGTGCGTCAAGCACAATGCGACCGTCCCGTCGATTGACCGGAACAAGAATGAATGATTAGATTTGGAGTTTGGGATGGTTCCCGGGAAGATTTGGTAGGGCAATATGCCCTCCAATACAACCCGCTTGTTGGATTCTTGTTAGTTGCTGAAGAGCGTTGTTGATTTCCTTCTCCATGCCCCCGAAGCAGGAAGTGATCTAGACTTTGGTCTTTTTCTTTTTTGAGTTGGCTTTCTTTTTCTTTCTGTGTGCTGTTGCTGAAGCTGTTGAGGTTGGTGAGGTTATTGAGGTAGTTGAGACCACTATGCCGAGCGCTGCAAGTCGCCTGTCTTGTTCTGCCGATCTCTTATCGCGGGCTGCCATTCTTTGATCGAATTCCAGCTGCCGTTGATCGAATTCCAGCTGCCGTTGATCGAATTCCAGCTCAGTTTGCTTGCTTTTTTGATAAAGCTCGTCAATTTCTTTGGAATTGTTGGAGCTGGTGCTGTTGTTGTTGCTGGTGGTGGAGATGGAAGACACCGGTATGTGATGGTACTCCGGTGTCGCAGGTGTAAATGTATCCATCTCTACCTCGAAGTCAGCGGCAGGAGCGTCGGGGGTGATATCCGCGTTCTTGTCTCCGTTGACCTCGGTGGCGATAGCAGAGAAAACCGGTGACATCGGCGTCTCTGCTTCTGGTGGTGGTGGTGTCGTCTGGTTGAGGCCGAATTGGGGGAGCTGGGCGTCTCTCAGCTCTCCCACTCGCTTTCCATAAGGCAAGTCTCTCGGTATCTCTTTTTTTCCTTGATGGCGTTTTCTTCTTTTTCTTTTTCATCTTTTGTCGAGGTTTCCGTGCTGAGCTGGTGTCTTCTGGTCCGGTAGTGAGCCCAGAAGAGGGCTGTGCCGGGCCTGATGGAAAATCCAGAATCAGCTGGTATCCGTCTTTGTGGGCATGAAGTGTCCAGCTCAGACAATGCGTGACATGCATGGCATCCAGCATATTAGTGACACTAATTGGTATTAGCGGTGGCGAGTTCATCCTGAGAGGTGGCGATCCAAGCTCTCTGGAGGTCCGACTGCTCAATCTGAATGAATCTGAATATGAATATCTGAATGAATGATTAAAAGCTTCCAATGCTTTTATGTGGACCGAAACACGTACCACTCGCTCCTAGGTTTGGAATTTGGGATGATTCCCGGGAAGATTTTGTAGGGCAGTATGCCCTCCCCTACAACCCGCTTGTTGGATTCTGGTTTGTCGCTGAAGAGCGTTGTTGGTTCTCATGCCCCCGAAGCAGGAAACAGGAAGCTGTTGGTGGTAGGTGGTTTGTTCTTTGTCTTTGTTCTTTGTCTTTGTTCTTTGTCTTTGGTCTTGTGTCTTGTTGTTGTCATTGGGAGGAGTCAGTGCTGTGTGGGGACGGGATGGGCTATCTTGGCGTCTCTCAGATAGCTTACATCCCGTCGGCTGTAACATGGATGATCTGTATGGGTGTTGGTGATGTCGTTGGTATGGTAGGGGTTGATGACAGTGTCTTGGTCTGTTTTCTTGTCTTGGTCTTTTGTTGTTTTCAGGAGGTGTATTTGGCGTCGCTGAGAGGATCTTGAAGAGGCGGATGAATCTTGGTGTTGTGGTATCTGAAGTGGTAGAGAGGGGATACTCGTGGTTAATTCGGTTAATTTTCCGCAATTTGATTTGTTATATTGTTAAATTTAATTAAATATAACGTTTGCTCGGTGCACTTATCCCTAACTGATAATATGGCCAACGGCTGGGTAAGGCTACTCTCAGATACCGATGCATAACCACGGTTACCGAGCCTGGAGGCTGTTGTCGTTATTCGATTTGTTTTATTGATAGATATAAAGTTTCAAAGTGCATCTAGCCCCAACTGACAGTCTGGCCAACGGCAGGGTAAGACTACTCTCAGAAACCGATGCATAGCCGCGGTTACCGAGCCTGGGGGCAGGTGCCAGTTGGAGAAGAGACGTTTGTATGGAACCACAAAAGTATCGCGTGTTTATACTTGTAGAGTGGTTTCCATAGATTTATCGTTTCGTTAATAGTAGTGTGCGGAGTTCCAATTATTCTATTAAAATGCTCCCTTGTAGTCTAATGAGATTATTTGCTGCTAAAATGTTTAGTCTATCGCTCAGAGGATATATATCTGCGGATTCGTGAAGTGCCCTGATTGGGGTACGATAATTTTCTTGGAGTGCCATTCTCAGCGCTGAGTTTTGAATAATTTGAAGTTTATTTATCGTTGCTCCTTATTCCATAATTGGTCTGATGTATTGTTTATAGAGTTTAATTAATGTTTCGGGATTAAGTCCCCAGGTGGTGCCTCTGAGCATTCTGAGCATTCTGAGCAGTCCTATTCTTTGTTTGGCCTTGGTTGCGATGTTGCCGATATGAGCTTTGAAATTTAGTCGGTGGTCTAATGTTATGCATAAAAGTGTGGCTTCTTGGGATTACTCAAAATGCTCATTAAAAATAGACAGCTTGATTTTAGGATTCGCGCGTTTTCTTTAAAAAATTATTAATTGCGTTTTGTTCGCGTTTAATTTGATGCGCCATTTAGAGCACCAGCTCTCGAGGTCGTTCAGTTGTTTTTGGAGCCTTCTTTCTAGTTGCTTCGGGTTGCCTCCTGTGGTCCAGAGGCACAAGTCGTCCGCGAATTGCGATATTTGTACATTGTAGACCGGATTATTGGGTATATCGTTGACATAGATTAGAAATAGTAGCGGGCTGAGTACATATCCTTGGGGAGTTCCTGAATTGAGATTTACACTGTCCGATATTTCGTCACCTATTCTGACTTTGATTGTTCTTTTCATTAGAAATGAAGAGAGTAGTCTTAGCATTTTTGTTGGGATGCTAGTAGTGGTCTTGAGTTTATAGCGAAGTCCATGATGCCATACTGAGTCAAAGGCTTTTTCGACGTCGAGGAAGGTTGCAGCCCCATACCATCCCCGGTTTAGTGCCGTGCGCATGTCTTCAACTAAGCGGTAAATGTGTTCGGTCCCTTCGCGGCCCCTTCTGTATGCTCTTTGAAATTTATTGAAGAAGTTTTGATTTTCAAGATATTCGGAAAGCCGTGTGCTGATTATACTTTCAAAAAGTTTGCCGGTCGTTTGGAGCAGACTAATGGGCCTGAAGTTGGTCGCGATTGAGTGGTCTTTGCCTGGTTTGGGGATCATGACACCTATCGCGGATTTCCACCCTTTCGGAAAATAGCCGTGTTGTAAACATTTATTATAAATAACTTTAAGTCTATTGAAAAGGGCATCCGGTCCCTGTTTGATAATGCCGAAGGTAATTTCATCCTCGCCTGGAGCTTTATTTGGTTTGGCTCGTTTAAGGCAGTCTCGTATTTCCTGGGTAGAGATTTCTTTTGCGAGTACGTGGTCGTCATCGTGTTCCTTGATGGGTTTATTTAAGTGCACAAATGTGTGCTTATTATCTTTAATGTGGTTAATTACTTCGGTTCTGAATTTTTCGCAAAATATGTCGCCTTTGTGGGTTTGGTGAATTTTTTGTAGTGAGGTGGCGAAGATGCGGGCTTTGTCAGACTCGCTTGTAAAGGCTTCGTCATTCGCGTCTTGAAGCGGTTTGTCGTTTTTGTTTGATTTGGCTTGGCCTGTTAGAATTTTAAATGTTTTCCAAAATTGTTTGTCTAGGTTTCTGTCACCTAGCTCTGTGGTTACGCGTTCCCATGATTCGCGTTTTTCTGTCTTGACTGCTTTTTTAACTTGTCTTGATAGGTTATTATACATGGTTTTATAATCCTTATCGTATGGATGTTTTTGCATTAATCTGCATGTTTTGCGTTTGAGGCGGATTAGTTCCAGTGTTGCTTTGGATACTCTCCATGTGTTCTGTTTTATACGCTTTTTGGGGCACGCATTGTCGATGGCGTTTTTTAAAGTTTCGGAGATTGCGTTCGCTGCTATATCAATATCCTTGGGGGATTCTATATCCATTTGTTTCAAATGTACATTTATGTACTCTCTGAATTTGGTCCAGTCTGCATTTTTTAGATTACGTTTGATGATGTCTTTATTCTTTTGCGGTTTTGCATTATTAATGTAGAGTTCGATTGGGTAGTGGTCACTACCTACATCGAAGCCAATTATGCATTTATTTATTGTTTTCGCTATCGATGGGGTACCACTCGCTCGACATGTCAGAGTTAATAAATACCCCTTAGTGTAAACAATATTTATTTGAACAAATGAACAGAACATCACATTGACAATTATACATATTGAGAATAAAACATAGTTCAAATGAGGATTAGATAACAAGCCATGAGCCTATGGCTTTTATAAAAATCTTTTCCTCCAAAAATGTTACCCCGAGTGTCAATACAGACAGCTACAGGGTAAAAGTACACCTTGCTCAAACTTATTACACAATTCCATAACTGAGTATTTCTCGTATGAAAATTTCACAAAGTATCACCATTTACCATATGCTTTGGTCACTGCATGTTACAAATCATTAATTATTGCGTGCCGTGAAAAATACCACAATACATAAACTTTGACATAATCAGCCTCCGGCAAATTGCAAAAAACTGTTAAAACATTCATACAATGGAGTCACGCTTGCGTGATATTATTAATGCAAATTCCCTTTTTATGAATAGTGGCTCGAATTGAGAGTCTATTGTGTAAACAGATCCAGATTGTATCGAGACAAATAATTCATGGCAATGGATTGTTATCACGCCGCGGCTGTCTGCATATAGGTGTAATTGCACAATCACGCCATTGTGTGGCGCTAATAGATTTACAGCAAATTGCCTTGAGCGTGTTATTGACACGTCTCGCTAATTGTCGCACATTACCTATGTTGTAACAACTGTCAAGTTACAATCAATCGCGAACTGCATCGAATGAAATAAAATCTGGGGCTGAAGATGGTCAATAATTCATTTCTTGCCCTGAACAGCTTAATTCATAAATTCTATTTCTGGCCATATATGTTGCTAACACCATATCCGCCATTTTGGAATCGCAGAATTATGCGAGCCATGTGCGCATTTAACGCTAAACTATTGTTGCACATTGCATGTATATCAATATCACACAAACAGTTCAATTTGTGCAGCACTTAATTCATAAATTGCTGACACCATATCCTCCATTTTGGAAACAGCCATCACTTCCCGTTTGCAGTATATTTTCGCATTCGGCCGCTTCCGGCAATATCGAGTGTTAATATCATATCCGCCATTTTGGAAAGAGCCAGCACTTCCTGTTTGCAGTCGAGTTTCGCATCCGGCCGCTTCCGGTAATATCGAATGTTATCACCATATCCGCCATTTTAAAAGCAGACGTCATTTCCTGTTATCGGTACGGCTACGATCGCATTAGGCCGTTTCTATTGAATAATACATCAGATGATTATTAGCACCTGAAACAACATTTAATCCATTCATTGCACCGTTTACGTGTATCATTGATGGGAAGAAGTTATACATTACATTGGTATTACGCATGAAGGTCTTTGCATTCTCTCGTTGGATCAGATATATATATTTGGAAGCCACGCCTGCGACGTCGGGCATAATTCACATTTTAAAGGAATCCTATACTTCTAAATGTGGAAATGGAGTCGCTTCAAACCCATTTAATACTGGGAATATATCTATGTACATATCATTGATAATTCTAGTTGGCTGATTTCAGAATTAGGCTCAAACATTTAATTACACATAACTTATGCTATTAACTATTATTTCTTTTTACAAACAATTCTTCAATCATTCTCATAAACATACATATATAACATTGCACTCTCACCAGGTAGTTGAAAATTAACTCTAACTGGCAAATAAACTTCATATGTATATTTAAGTTCATTTACACTGATTTATTATGATTAAACATCGTAACAATTATTCTCTTTAGTCTTGGTATAAACCAATATTTCTCAGTACAGTAAATTGGTTTGATTGAAGTTCCAAAAATTGCATAACCATTTGGCTGGTTGATTTAACTTATCACATTGAATCAACTTATGGTTTTAGTTAACTCAAATTTAGTTTAGTAATTTCCTAACTTCAAAGATCCAGGATTATTATATCCAACTTAGTCCAGTTAGACTCAGCTACCAGAGAGTGCATCTATTCCTATTAAAATTGTATTCTGGAGATGACTACTAAATTGTTGTTGCTAAGTTGTTGAAATGACCTAGTACATTAAAAATTCATCCATTTCTTGCCCTGAACAGCTTGTATTTCAGTCGTATGCAGATCCCGAAAACCAGAGCTTATTCCCATACTAAAGAGGCGCCACTAAACCAGAGCTTATTCCCATACTAAAGAGGCGCCACTAAACCAGAGCTTATTCCCATACTAAAGAGGCTCCACTAAACCAGAGCTTGTTCCCATACGAAAGAGGCTCCACTAAACCAGAGCTTATTCCCAACCGAAAGAGGCTCCACTAAACCAGAGCTTATTCCCATACTAAAGAGGCTCCACTAAACCAGAGCTTATTCCCATACGAAAGAGGCTCCACTAAACCAGAGCTTATTCCCAACCGAAAGAGGCTCCACTAAACCAGAGCTTATTCCCATACTAAAGAGGCTCCACTAAACCAGAGCTTATTCCCATACGAAAGAGGCTCCACTAAACCAGAGCTTATTCCCAACCGAAAGAGGCTCCACTAAACCAGAGCTTATTCCCATACTAAAGAGGCGCCACTAAACCAGAGCCTGATAGTAATAATAATTACTACATGTATACATTTCTACCATCTGCCACACGTGCTTGGAACAGCCTATCGGACTCAGTGAGGTCTTCAGAAACGTTAACATAATTTAAACGAAACATTAACACTGGTCGTTCAAAGATTGCTAAATTTTATTATCATAGTTATTCTCGTAAAGCTCAAGTTTATCATACTAGAATCAGATTGGGATGCAGTAACCTGAACAAAGACCTTGTCACAAATCACCTTAAAGAGTCCCCAATGTGTCCTTGTGGTGGCTTTGAAATTGAATCTGCATATCATTTTCTCTTGAAATGTCCATTATATACTCAAGCAAGAACTGAAATGTTAGCTGATTTGCCACCAATTATAATATCACCTGATGTACTTCTGTATGGGTCGCCTGAACTCGCTGATGATTTGAACATTAAAATTTTCGATGTTGTACAGAAGTTCATTATCTGTACTGGGCGTTTTCTGACTAACGGGTAAGGTGGTTTAAGCCCAAACACGCGCGTTACTAATAAACTATATGTAAATGTTTTAAATTATAGTCACTGCGCGTGTTTTAGCCCTACCACCTCGCCCTCTATAATTGAATAATTAGTTATGGTACATACACACTTCGTCACTTATTAAATACTTATTAATTACATTAACTAAACAGCTCATTAATGGAATGGAAATAATTCTGATAACCCGCTATTTTTCGAATTCTCTCCAATTGGGTCGTAGCGTGATCAAATATGTTTTGAATTTAGATTCTTCATTGGCTTGTGACAATAAATGGTGATCAATTTAACATGATACAATACTCTCAGTGACATATATTATTCTGATGTTAATGGTAAGTTTATCTACCCCTTTTCAACTACTACCTGCACTCCCTTTCCCTTTCTCTTTCCTATCCCTTCATCTATAAACTTTATTATTCGGACCATACAGAACAAAACCCGTCTGCTATACCCCAATGGTATCAATTGTGGTCTATACCCCAATGGTATCAATTGGGGTAACATTTATTTTCTGAGGATAGGACTTAACAAAAGCCCCCAAGCTTGTTGCTCAATCCTCTTTTGAACAATTTGAGATTATATGTTATGTATTTTTTGTTTGTATTTCTGTTCTGTTTAGTGTTCAAATAAAATATTGTTTAAACCAAACCAGAGCCAGCCTATTCCCATACGAAAGAGGCTCCACTAAACCAGAGCTTATTCCCATACTAAAGAGGCGCCACTAAACCAGAGCTTATTCCCATACGAAAGAGGCTCCACTAAACCAGAGCTTATTCCCATACGAAAGAGGCTCCACTAAACCAGAGCTTATTCCCATACTAAAGAGGCTCCACTAAACCAGAGCTTATTCCCATACTAAAGAGGCGCCACTAAACCAGAGCTTATTCCCATACTAAAGAGGCTACACTAAACCAGAGCTTATTCCCATACTAAAGAGGCTCCACTAAACCAGAGCTTATTCCCATACTAAAGAGGCGCCACTAAACTCAGAAAGAGTTTGTGACGACAGTATAAGTGTAAATTCGATACAACTTGCCAGAACTATTGTCTCGGGTACTTCTAAAAACATCCTCCCAAACCGGAAGCTGGGTGTACGTGGTGTATGCTGTCTAATCGACCAGCATGTGATCTACAACACAACAAACAACCGATTGTTCTGCAAGAGAAAAGGTGCAAATGGGAAAGAACTTATCCCTTATGCCATCAACTATATGTCACTATACTGAATGCCATAGAATATTCCACGCATGCTCACAATCGATTCGGAGGTGTGTTTTCGCACACATCGGTGGTTATTCGTTGGTACACGAGTGAATGTGGCTTCCCCTTGTTGTTTGGGTATTAGCATTGCATCAGTTTGGTATAGATAGCAACATTGTAAAACCTGATATAATTTCTTGGGAACGATTTGTACAGTTAAACTTTCTCTTTTGACCAAGGTTTCACTTTATCATATTATCTAGTACCAGTGGATGTTATGATGATGCTCGCCAATTGTTTCTTGAAGCCTTCAATCACCATGGGATCACTGTGTGTGATGATCATGTTCGCATTCCGAGCGAATGCGGAATTTTTTAGAATACAAGAGGTGGTCACATCGAGTGTTGCTTTGGATTTCAAGTGCCCAAGCAATATGGTGGTTACAACATCATCGAGAGAGGACTGTGCTGTGTACTGCCTCAACATACCCGGATGTCGGAGGTTCTCGTTCAACGTGCCAAATTGTCACGTGAGCGAACGTGAGCTGTATACACGGGAGACAGGCGCCGCAGTATTCGAGAAAGGTGAGCGTTATCAAATTATATAACAAATACCACACACGCAATTGATCACACGTTGATCGTATTTTGCCAACAAGAGGTTGAACCACTGGTAATGGACACTCTTATGAAAGTCCGGTAGCGAAGCCACGTATTAAATTTGAGTTCATGAGTGAGATCTCTGTGTAGACGGACAAAACATCCTTATTATTTTCAAGTTGATCTGTTGCACTTATGTTGATCTTAGTAATATTGTACTCGTTCTTTGACATACTGCCAGAAAGATATAATCATCGCACACCATATTCAGTTGGTATTGGTGTGAACGCAAATGTTCGATATTGAAGTAATTATATGCATCAATTGTGTTATGTTAGTTTAAACAGTATTTATTTTTCCCTCTATGGACATTCAGATAAATAATTACAATAGATACAAATTTAGAAGAAAAATGGGATTAGGCAACAAGCCATAGGCTTATTTGAAGCCCTCTCTCTTGACAATGGCACAGCCCTACTTGACTGCAAGTCAAGTAGGGGTAAATAATAGAGGCATAAAAACGATCCATAGAAAGAAGAAATATGAGGTGGAGGCGAGACAAAGGGACAGAAGATAACGTAATGTTACTAGTTGGACTGGAATTTAGGTACTGAAATTTCGTAATATCACAACGTTTTAGGAAACAGCACAAACGACACTAACTAGTATGCGACACGGTGGTCTGAACAATTACACTTTGTGGATAATCCTAATAAACCTAGCCGATTCATCGAAAAACATTGAGACGCAACCTTAATGTAAACATATTTTATTCCAATCATAATAACATATATACATTTGACAAAGTGTTGACAATAAAAACAGAATAGGATAAATGATTGTTGGATTGGAAAAGGGATTAAACAACAAGCCCAAGGGCTTTTGTTAAGTTTGCTCCCTTAATTCCGTTTCCGATTTTCAATTATATATATCAAAGTTTAATAAAACATGTAACTGTTGACGGATTTATCGGTTTAGCCTGCATGAATAATTCAAGTCTCAACTATATGGGCACGGCCTCAGTTCTGTCTGGGGTTCAGTGCATCGATGGATGTTGAGACGTTGCGATGTCCGTCGTGGTGTCGTGTCGTCTGAACTAGTTTCCAAGAACTTTTTTTTTATATTCGAATTAATGCACCACGTTTGGCACTGGTAGTGTAGATACTACAGTGCGAAACGATAAACATACATGTATATCTAATGTGATATTAATGGTTATCTTAAGACTGCATAATACATATTGCAATAGATAATCAATATATGTCCTAATATATTCTTGAATCGAACGAAAACACGCAATTATCGGTCAATGGTCAACGGGGAAAGGTACATGATGACATTGTTTTTCGACATTTTTAGTATTTTGATGTTGCTATAGTTTATAATAATTTGTACTAAACGAATATATACTTATATATGTTTTATTGGGGATTAAACCATGATGTGGTGAAATCTGTTATTTATATCAAGAATCTTGGCTTTCTCAGATACCGCGTGTACGATGACCCTAATTTATACATGAAGTTACGAGTGGGGTCTTTTCGGTCGAGTAGTCATTGGGTGAATAGACAACGGAGTACATGTAAATAACAACCGGTGGGAATCTATAATCTGATTTTGACCATATGTTTGATTAAAAGTCAGATACCCTCATGCGAGTGGTTTAGCTTTGGTTCGTTGGTTATTCTAGCATACATGTATGGTCATATTAGGGAAACAGAAGTTTTAAAATTAACCCACACTAATGAACAATAAATATATACTGCCCTGTATAATTTTAAAAGGCAAAATAACAAAGACGAGCTTGTTTTAACAAGTAAGATAATGTAGCAACTGTAGAAGAAATGACAATCGATCTATAACATATATTCAATTTACCATTCAATTTTTGTTTGTTGGGATTGCATGGGATTAGATCCCACCCAATCCCCCAAAAAAATTGCACTGTCTGAAAAATTACATTTGCTTATAAAAATAGGCGCATTGTGTGTTGTATAGTCCCATACATGTTCAAAGCGCAACGCGCGTCATGTTTCGGAGACGTATATATAACATGCTACTTTGTCATATCTGCTATATATACACACAATAGAGACCTTAACATGTGCATATAGTGTCCTAAGTGCGACTTCGGAATACAGCGACCATTTGAGCTTCATTTTTGCGGTCGCTTCGGTGGCCGTGTGGTATTGACGTCAGACTTTGTGTCGCAAAGCGCGCTCGCCGTCATGGACCGGGGTTCGAATCCCACCAATCCAAAACAAAAATTGCACTGTCTGAAAAATTACACTTACCAAGTATAGACCTATTAATATATTGTCTTCTCAAAAATATGCATAAAAGAGTTGCCGATTTCTTAAATTAAAACTACACCCAGCTATGGAAATCATAAAAAGGATCTATATATCCCGTTATATACTTACTTGAACATGTGGTCGAACAAAGTGATGACCTACTCGAGACTCCACATTAGACATTTGTATTGACCTTTCAAAAGCATTTTATACGATCAATCATGGCCTTCTATCAAGTCAAATGGAACACTTTAGAATACATGGCATTGCGAAGGATTGGTTCAGAGACTGTCTATCCGAAAGGAGACAGTTTACTGACTTCAATGGTAGCATTTCTAGTCTTAATCGTATATTCAGCGGAGTGCCACATGGGTCCAAACTCGGCCCGATAATCGTTTCCTCATTTACGTGAACGACATGTCTACTGCAAACTTATTGAAAGTGCTCTCCTTTGCCGATGTTACTACGCATCACACATTAGGATATGACGGCCAGCTTATTGAAAAAATCGTGAACAATGAGTTAGCAGATGTTTACAGATGGTGTTGTAACATTCTGTCTCTAAATTAAACTAACGGCAAATATATGCTTCTTCAACCTAAATACAACGATGACAAATGGACTTTTCTAAAAAAAAAACATATATATTATATGTATCAACGGGTTAGAACTCAATCGTGTTGGGAATCCAATCCGATGAACATTTAATATTCAAAGACCATACCTCGGCGATATGTTCCAAAATGGCCAGAGCAGTAAGTTGCACGAAAAACACTTTTTTTGCAGAAGATGCCACTCGAGCACCATGTTATGCCTTAATTGAAGGCAGTCTTGTCTAAGGAATCCACTATTTGCGGCCATTCAGTATAATCTATAGACAAAGACCGATCAGAACAATAAGCTATGACAAATATAAGTCACACTGAACGATTATTAAACAAGTGATCTGCATATGTTACGTCAGCCGGTGATATATGACTGGACACATCTTAACCTACCGGCATCATTTGAATCATCTTTTGGCGATACGATCAGCAACCACATAATCGGGAATCACAAACGAAATTCTAGGAGGTTTTCACAGAAAATCATGTCCATGATTATAGAATGAAACTGATAAAGCTTTATATACAGAATAAAGCCTAAGGATTTCACCGCTTACGATGTCAACTTTAAATCTAAACTCAAAACTTTGCAGTAAATAGTTCAAAAGCCACCGCCCGTCGTGGGTGCTACCCTGACACCTGGTCCAGAACAGACTCTGGTGACACGATTTGTAAATAACATGAACTGTCAGTGTCACTTAAGCAAGGTACACCTTAATATTAAATAGTGCTCATTAATTGTATTCATATATAGTTATACAGGTATGTGTACAGAAGCCAATAAAATGAAATAATATTAGGGCCATTAGTGACCCTAGTAGTATTCCATACAATAATTTGATATTTTAAATTCTAGTATTTCAATACTAATATTGTGCCATTAGAAATAATTTATTATATTGACACCAGGGGACAGGAAGACGGTCAATCCTGGTTATGGCACCCCTTCACAATAATTACACCCAACGTTTGAATTATCAGTGATGATTTTATGTAACTTAATTATGTGCGCTGGTTCGATGATTCTATAGTCCGAGTGGTTGGTAGTCCGATGATTCAATAATACGAGGATTTGATAGTCCGAGTATCAATACAAATTGCACGTATGTGCATGTATTAATTATAGAAATAAAAAGTCAAATACAGATTACACCTGTTTGCATGCTTTCGAATGACAATGCATGGACGACGATATGCGTGGCCACGTTCCAACACCACTACCGTTTTCCCCCCGTTGTCATACTCTTGTTCCATCACCTGAGTATTGTTAAATTTCGCGCTAGATGTCCTATAGAAGGCCGTATATTTGTTGACTCCCGTTCGGTAACACTGGTTCAGACACAGTCCAGAGGTTTCACAATCTTTACTGGATCCAGCGTATAATGTACGAATATTCGAATACCACAACTATTTCCTAAGACCAAGCAGTTAGAGATTTCGCCTGATAGTTTGTCGTGGGGTTATTCGGTTCCTTCGAGAACGTACGCCAAAAAGCGCCGGTCTAAGGCCGACATGCGTATTTATTCCACCCCGTACTTCCATGTCACATGACCTGGCATAAATCTACGATACGCTATACTTCTCAGTCCAGTAATACAGCATACGGCTTCCATGTGACCTGAATTGATCCGTTCCCACACACTTATTGATTTGGTTGTAACTGGTCCCTATCCATTACTCTTCTAAATACTTTCAGGCAAAGTATTATCCCCGCTATCCACTATGGTACATAGATGAAACTAACTTATGAGAAAACAAAAAGGCCTGGCTGTAATCAGACAGATTACTGGTGGCCGTCATTTAGAGTCTGGGAACATGTACTACGTATATACGGATTGGTCATGACTTGTAACAAACTTGTTGATCTTGAAGTTACATATATTATACATATATTAGCATTGTCTCTATAAGGACATATGTCCAATTTTTTTTACAGCAGGTAACAACAGCTGAACACAGCTTATAAATGAGTTTGACATTTGCTACAGTTAATAAATTTTAGTTCAAGGCTTGGAGATTAGGTGTCACTTTAGAGGCACGGGCGGCGTTCGTTGCAGAGATATTCATATTTGTTCAAATCGCCATCACCAGAAGGAAAATTAAAATATATATAGTTTTGCTCATATGCCAAACATAATCAGCGCTTAAATATTATATTGTCGTCAAGACGTACGATGTTATACGTAAACAAGAACCTGCTTGTGGTACAGACGTGTTGCTTCTGTGTACATAACACAGCGCAATTCTATTGGTTAATCACATATGACTTGCGATTGCTGAAGTTTATGATTGTTGTTTTCGATGTGATAAAAGGTATCTCAAACTCGTTCTACGTAATTGATCAATCTCGTCAACTAAATTCTATTTCAGCCTCGGTAAACCTCGGCTCCAGGCTTATCAATGGTACTCAGTACCGGTACCGCCGGTACTCGTGCGTTTTCGCGGTACCGGTACTGTTGTTCAGTACCGCCGGTATTCGGTACGGTGGTTGCATATATGCACGTTCGTAGATCAGCAGGCTGTTTGGCAAAATACAGTAGTATCAACTTTCGCTCTTTATACTGCAGGCGATGCACATCGATCGTGATTGTATTCATGGCGCGAGAGGTCGGTATCGGAAGGGTGGGTCCGGCTTTTTATGTGTCTATCATGACTCTTCAGTGGTTAAATTTCAATTCTTTAAAGCACGGCATTGTGATATTGTTTTAATCTTCAAAGATTATTTTGTGTTGGGAACTTGTGATTGTGACTTATGTTTTTGCCTTTATTATTGCCCAGTTGTGGCAATTATACACTAAACCCAGTTACAATTTCTTATCATTTATTCACCAATAACCCCACCCACAAGTATGGTCCCACACGTTTTGGTTGATCACGTACACACGTACCCGTTCACATCTCGTATCGGTTTGCAAATAAGGTCGACCATTTTGAATTTAAATGGGACTCTTGGAACATTCAGTTATATAATCAAATCGGGAACGATTACCCACGAACCGCACACAGTGTAATTTGATGAATAGACACGATAGTTCATTTTCGTATAGGAACTCGTGGAGAGAAATTGTTGCCTAACTTGACTCATTATTGTTTAGATTTAAAATGGACAACCGACTTTGCAAATACACTTATTCTGATTCAATATTGTGAAGTGAAAACCACCGATGTGTGTCGCGTTACGGAACACTTGCTATCATTTTATCACACAAAGAAGAACAATAAGTTAAAACCAAAAAACATGTGCAACGAATAGTTCCATTTTGTTTCATTAAATTGTCTATGTTGTCATTTGTGCATCACTAAACCCTACGGGAAAGATCGTTAGTATATTCCAAAATGGTATCTAATGTCCCGAAATATTTGCTTTATTCTGATATAAAATTATCATTAGTTTAAGTTAAGAATCGAGTTCGTGGCTTGTGATTTTCAGCACTGTACTACCTCCAGACCTAGAACTATAAAACGGCTTGCCAGTACCGGTACCGGTACCGGAACCGCGGTAATAGCAAAGTACCGGTACCGGTACCGGCATGTGTGGTATCGGCGGTACTTTGAGAAGTCTGCTCGGCTCAAATCGAATTTAGTGAACCCGGTTGATAAATTCCGTATAAAATAGAAACTCATGTGAGATCCTCTATTTATGTTACCATATCCGGATATAAACAAAAGCCAGGTTCTGTAGCGTTTTTTTGCTTCTGATTACATAACAAAGGAAAATCATTTGACAATAACATACTGTTTCTGCCATATTTCTGATTGGTATAAGAACAAAATATGTCTATATTTGACTAATCTTTCTGTTTATGGCGGTTTTTGACGGAGCTGAATATTTTAACAGCATACCCACCGCCAAATAACGTATCTTTAATGCACAAATTAGTTCGGAACATTTATATATGTACATACAAGTTGACGCGTTACATGAGTCTATAATGTGTTTTCTGTTCATCCACAGAACAACCGGATGAGGACAAGATCAGAGGAGAATACATGGGGTGTTTCAAAGATGATTGGGACCGGGACCTGTGCGGACTATTTGTCAACGCAAATCAGAACTCACATGCTTTCTGCATCAACCTTTGTGCAACTCAAGGTGAGTAACTCCGAGGAAGAGACGATCGTATGATTCGTATCACAAAGTGATGACGTGAATTTCATCAATCTAGAGTTAGTTTATTGTATGGACTCCAACACCAGATCGCGGTGGTCAATGTTTAAACAGGTCAGCTGATACATGTACAATTTTAGTGCCAAACTGACAACCATATTGTAAATTATACATGCATGTAATGTACTACCAACCAAACTGATGGACAGGATTGACTCTCATACACATATTAACATTTTGGCGATTATGAAAGCTGTAGAGCAGTGTATCAAGTCGCAGTGATAGCATATATGTTACGGATCACATGATCCCAGGCTGAAATTTAATCGAGATAAGACTGCGGATGGCCATATGTTACTCGAACCGCGAGAACTGGAATTTGTCTGCAAATCATGCTGTATACACCAAGACCATACTCTTATATGTATAAGTCGTAGTACATATTTAGTATGACCATACACCAGCGTAATTCACGCTTAACGAACCAAAGCTAAAGCACTAACATGAGAGTAGCTGTGCCTTTTAATTTATTTTTGTTTTGTTATCAAATTCGGTGTATATACTCTCTGTATTCCCACCAAATAATGTTCACATAAGCCTATAGTTTGTGTGGTGATTATCAATAGTTACACTCTGTACACGACGGTTCATCGAAAGAATGGACCCCAATCGTAATTTAGAGTATAAATTACGCCAATCGTTTTCCCGGGTAGTCTTGATGGTCAGCTAGCTAGACTATATGATGTATAAACTACCAACATCAAAGTGGAAATAGTCATACCTTGTCGAGATGGGGGACGGGAACATTTACTGAAGTTAACCTTGGAATATATTTCTTGACGCTTGGTGAGCGCTGCGGTTGAGATACAATATGGATAAGCCCTGTCAATTTAATAACGTTCATTTCATAAGATGTCGCTATGTAGATTTAAACGAAAATCGACGAAAAACGTCATGTACCTCTCCCTGAACCTGCATGAATTCATCGTCTGCTTTTTCCAAAATTATGTGTTTCCTTTCGAGTCCAGAAAATAGTAAATTTATGGATTATCAGATGCTATGTGGAGTCTTATGATAACAATTAATTCCATATTAAATATATGTTATTTCGTTTCGCACAGTATCACAAACATGACGTTTCTCTATATACTCAATATGAAATCTAAGATGCTATACACGTATTCGGTCTCGCCATTCATATATACTTTGTAGTTTGGGTAGCGTACAACCTCTTCTCTTGAAAACACGGCCATATTGAACGTATTTCAAAAACCTAAGTACTAAGTTAACCTATAATTAAATAATAATAATTATGAGTAAAAAATTAACATAAAATGAGTGTGATTTAGTGCCATTATTGATTCATACTGACTTTTATAAGTTCAACATGGGTGGACAATAACACGAATAAACCACGTCACGACTTACCTAATTTACGTCCTTTAAAATGTGTTTTCGTTGAAGCCCTGCTGGCTTTTGTGAATCTTTTTGCAGCAGATCCGACGACAGATTAATTTTTTTCTTTGGATGTTAGAAGCAGCCACCAGCTCGTTCGTTAGTGGACTCGCTGTTGTTGGTGGTGGAGATGGCGGACACCGATATGTGATGGTGTTCCGGTGTCCTTGGTTGAAGTTGTCCTTGGTTGAAGTTGGTGTCACTCTCCAACAAGAAGTCGCTGGCATGAACCTCCGGGTGACAACGGCGTCCATACTGCCACTGGCTCCGAAGTCCCTGTTTAAGCACTGCGGTTTTTGTTTACGCGGGCACCCTATCTGTACGATGGAAGTCGAACGATAACTTGTCTTGTCTTGCAGCGTTGCAGCCCTATTAAATATATCTCTCCTCTCGTGAGACGCAATGACTATTTCTTTTAAATGGTAATTCACATCGTACTCGAGGTGAAACATCGTACGTTATTCAGAATAGATAATTATCATCTCCAGGTATGTATATATCAGATTTACTGAGGCACTGGCTCAGTATGAGTGTTCATTTCATTACTTTAATGTGGGTGGACACATTCTTATTTATTATGGTCATTTTTCAGGATATACTTATGCAGGCGCTCAGCACGTGCATCAATGTTTATGTGGAATGAGCTCTGGCAGATATGGACGCCTTCCTGAATCATCGTGCGACATGAATTGCGCAGAAGACGGGAGTCAGAAGTGTGGAGGAGTCTGGGCTCTGTCGGTGTTCCAGACAGGCGTGTGAGAGCACCCTCACATCACAGACACAGTAACGGCTCCGTCATTTCCGCTGGTCTTTACCACTACTATTCCCCTCATCGCCAGAACCGCTCATTGTGGCCTTACACGAATATGTCTGTTAATAGAAAGGCTATTCCAGCGGAAATGGTCGAGCCCTTGAGAATGAATTCAGTCAATTTAATAGGTTACAACCAACTAATATTTTCCTCAGACTAAAACACTAACGTTTGTGTAGAAAGCGACGGACAAGAGTTCACCACCATATCATACTTGACATGAAGTCTCAAGTCTGATAGTTTCATCATTTGAAGCCGATGGGTGCGGTCGTTTTCACATTCAAATTCCCGTTCATAGTTTCCAATAGTTGTTTTTATTTCGAACCAACCAGCTGATAGGACTAGTATCTATCTGATTCTAGTTTCCCAACAGAATTTCAAGGAGTATAACTATGTGGATTTAATTGTTTGTAACCTATATCAACTCAATTTTACTGATGTTTTATTTTGAAAATGTCCTTCTTATTACATATATATAGCAGTTTTCAAACATCAATCTGGGTTAAATTATTTACTATGGTGTGACATACCCGTATTCAAGATAAACCGAGACTAACAAAGTGCCAGCCATTAATGTTAACCCGTTGCATTTATAAGAATCTTAACTCAACATGATTTTGCAAATGTTGCATAGAAATGTTATTCATGCACACACCCAGGATATCATTGGAAAATATAATAATATCTCATAATTTGATAACTGTTGTTTGAAAGTGGACACTTAGTTAATAATATGTGGCTTAATTAACTGCGGCTATGGTATTGTGTCTTGTTGATAACTGTTCACCTCTTGTAAAGTATGTCATTTCGTACGGCAGTTGACAACAATGTAAGCCGGGCTAATAGGGATTGTTGAGTCTTCAAACTGGAACGTCGGTAAACAAATGATTTCTCATTCTTCAATGTCCAATACAATAGTCCAACATGTTAATTAAATTATCTGAAGCTGCTTATGTTATTCGCAATCATTCTTATTGGCCCCACAAATATCCCATTATCAGCGGTATTAGAAACAAACTGATATTGTTTTCTAGTCATATGGAAACGCATACCGAGTTTTCAGACCCCATGGTCAGTCCGATATGAATTATCGTGCTATGGGGTGGGTCTGCTGGGCATTTTGCAGAACAATAGTAGTCGTGCGATTAGCAAACATAGAATGTTATGACACAATTGCATGGCTGAAACAGACTATAAAGACCACCGTTTATATTTTATGTGCGTCATACCGCTCTTACTAATGTTGTAAACGGAAATATTGGGAATAGTTTAACCTATCAATTTTCGACATGAATCTTGCGATGATCTTCACTGCATGCCTTATTCCAAATTCTGTGGGCACCTCGTACAGTCTATCGAACAGTATTTCTGCGTATAGTCTACCCAATATAATAAACTCACAAACCAGGATTACTGAAATGTCATCAACTCTCCTGTGCCATATCGTAAGCAATGATATCAAAACCACGGAACTCGATATCAGTGCATTGAACCGATTATTCGATATGCGTTTCTGTAAAACACAAAATTCCGAAATCAAAAGGATCGTGCTCGTGAAATACAGTAATGCTCTAATTAATCGACTTCTTAACCACAGCAGAATTACGGGTAACAATAGCGTAATTCCCGCCGAGAGCTTTCCGATGAATGGCAACAAGCCATATTTCCGACTAAATCATGAAAAGTTACCCATAATTCTGCTGTGGTTAAGAAGTCGATTAATTAGAGCATTACTGTAGCCCTATAATTTAGGAAATAATCCGACTGGTCCAAATTCAGAAACTTCCGCAACATGATTTACAATATGAATATGTTCGAAAAACCGAAATATGAAGAGATTCTCCATTAAGGGGTAAGATCACAACCAACCAAGAGTATTCCAGGCATCATGGATACGACGTTCATTAATACTATTCCACCACTAAATATATATGGGTGAGGTAATTGTACTGTTGGCGAACTGGGTGATTTACTTAATAATGCTTTAAAGACATATTATGGACTTGTTATGGTGCGTGAACCTGACATGGTAGTACTCAGGCGCCATGCCAACTGTGAGAATGTAGCATTCTACTAACATAGCCGGAAATCTCAAAGAAATCACTCCATAGAAATCATCGTCTGAACTACGCTTAATTATAAATATTTAAATATCGATTCGTGACGCAACAATCGGCGATAAACTAACGCAAATTAGTTCGCCATCGATAGTCATTGCATGTAATTAATATATAAGAATGACGGTGTGTGCTGTAAATTTTGATTAATTTTCGTAAACAACTATTTTGAGTAAGATTATTCTCCATTTCTATTTGATCACCCAACCGGAGTGTTTCACATCACTTTAATTTCCAATACTAATCTCGGTGACTCACACTGGAACCTACTTACTTTAGTTTGGAGGATGTCGTTCTAATATTTGCTGATATCACGGAAACGATTGGTTTACTTAAACCAAAGACGGCTCCAGCCACCATCAAATTTCTGCTTATTGTCCTGCCTTAACATGTCAAACTTGCATTATTTAACCACAATACGCGCTTTATACATGTATGGACCGAAAATTCGATTTGTTTTACAACAGTCCAATATCGGACTACTTCCATGCGAAATAATCCCATATTGGCCTTAGTTAATCTACATGTTTTCATTGATGTCCGATAGTACATACTATAATATACATGTAGTATATAGAGTTTGATGTGTTCCCGGATCTGGGATAATCTTCAATTCTCCGTTGTTGTATTGATAGGGTTAATTGTGTAGTGGTAAGGAATGTGTACAGGAGAGACATATAATACGATGAATACGAGCGTACACACATAATTAACAAGATCATACCTTAATTGCTAATGACTGGTTGCACTCAATGTACAACCCAGCTATGATTAAAAGAATAGAATAATTCAGTAACAATAGTGTGATATACGCTATAGTGAACGTATAGATAACGTGGATTTCATGATACCTCAGACTGTATATGGACACATGATACCACCGTTACTAGAAAATAACTACCCGTTCTCGAGAGCGAGGACTTCACTTCTCCTGGAACTTTCCTGCCAGCAACATCTCTTTATAACCTGTATACATAGTGCTTACCGGCAAAGACATATACACAAATATAAAAGTTATCAAAACTTCTGGACTCCTGATTTTGTTCTCGTACACGGCCAATCTACCTTCTCCACTAGGCTACTGAACAAAGTGATGCCGTGAACATTCAAACAGAACCTACGTTTCGTTCATAACGTGAGTACTTACGCTACCAACTTATAATTTTCTGATTTCTTTTAAATAATTGAAATGAATTCAACACAAAACCCGCACTATGTCTTCATCGAGCGATTCAATGCCTCCTTTAGAACGTGTTCTAGCAGGTTCACCCACTCCCGACGTTACTGATATACCTATAACCGTCCTTTTGAATCCCTTCATCCTGATTTCCATCTAGGAAATATTTTCTTTCGTAACTATTGTTCCCGTGCTACCAACAATCCTGTTGAAATTTCTCCAAACTAAGTAACGAAAAAACGGGTCATAAAAATTGAAGTGACTCCACCGATACTAGAAAATAACTACCCGTTCTCGAGAGCGAGGACTTCACTTCTCCTGGAACCTTCCTACCAGCAACTTCTCTAAATAACATGTATACATAGTGCTTACCGGCAAAGAATTATACAATAATATAAAAGTTATCAAAACTTCTGGACTCCTGATTTTGTTCCCGTACACTGCCAATATACCTCACGCTCTTTGTAATGTGTTTTCACTGTGACCCGCGCCATTCCACGGTATAACGGGTATAAGCTCATGGGCATGTTGACTATCACTAACATCGCTAGTCACCACGATCTGCATACATTCAACCCATCTCGAAACCAGGAATTGATGAGCTTTATTCCGAGCCAGGGAGAGGTTCTTCTATACTAAGTGCCATAACTTGTGTTCCTATGACATTTGCACCATACATTCAACCCATCTCGAAACCAGGAATTGATGAGCTTTATTCCGAGCCAGGGAGAGGTTCTTCTATACTAAGTGCCATAGCTTGAGTTCCTATGACATTTGCACCATACATTCAACCCATCTCTAAACCAGGAATTGATGAGCTTTATTCCGAGCCAGGGAGAGGTTCTTCTATACTAAGTGCCATAACTTGTGTTCCTATGACATTTGCACCATACATTACAAGCTGAAACAGGCTCCATTTGGGGGCCTTTAATCAGCGGCGTTTTAATTGTCCTAGGAACGTAATTATGATTGCAAGACATACAAAAACAGTTGATATAAACTCGCAACGTACTTATCTTCAGTTTTTTGAATGCTTATACTTTTCTTGTAAAAAAGATTTCTTACAATGCAATTGAGCATTTGTGAACACAATGGGCAACACCAGCAGATAAATGACGTACACAGGTCGAGTCAGATTTATTAATAAAATAATTATGTGTCGACCCTGGAAACTAATTGGTTACACCCGCAGCGAGAAACTATTAAACATAAATTACTTTCGGCTATCGGTGGTGATGTAAAGATGGCCACAAACACAATGCACTCATCAAATTAGCTGAGGGTGAATGTGCTAAAATTATAAAATTATGTAGAAACATCACAACCAAATAGAACATGGAGAAATAGACAAAACTGTGTTCTTATATTAATATAAATAACGAAACCGCTGATCACAAAATAAGTTAAAATATTTTAGTTTACATATTAGGTTCAAAATATATTCAATGGGTTGGTCTTTTCCAATATATATACCGTCGAGTTTTGATTACACAATGATGTCGTTTTGGACTAACTGGACTTGGTTGGTAATGCTTTTGAGAGTTATGAATAATGAAAATAAGAACAAAGTCGATATATGCTGACATGGTCTTTGTGATGATATTGTAATTGTACTGAGTTTTATATAAATTATGTCATGTAGCAAGTACCCACTTCAAAGGTTTTCAGTCCCATGAAAACATTTTTATTTGGAAACTCGATACATGGTCTTCAAAACATCATACTAATGAAGTCATGAGTCCTGTCGAATTATTTTCTAGTAGAGAAAACGCAGATGGTGTCATCTTTAGCAACATAAAATAGATTGGTCTAAAAACATTTAATTGTGTATTTACTTGCAAACATGTTCTTATTGGAATATGTATTTAATCTGATAATATATTGACCTATTGGTGAACAGGAACATTCGCGACCTCTAAGCAGTAAGATGGGCAACTCTACCATGCAACGTTTTTGAGCAGATCGATATTCTCATAGGTTACAATGGTGTCGACATTGGTGGAGGGCATAAAGGGGCACAACGTTCTACTTAGTGCTTCATGGATGACAAAAAAAAAAACGAAAATAATTAATTCTCAACAGAAACTGTTCTGAGAGCAATATCCATTTGTTCTGATAGCGTACCAGGCTAATTCTTCATAGTGCTTAAAGATGGCCCAACGCTTCTGGGCTAAAATTACAACAACACTATTTGTATAAATCCGGATCTCAATGCTACAAATAGTTATTTTGTTAAATACATACAGATACTGAAATTTGGGTATACCATTTGTCTACAAACGTACAATAAAATGTTTTTTTTTATCGTACACTGTTATAAAAAAGCTCGTCGCTTTAACGGTATCATACCGCGCAACATCGCTGCCAACTTTTGCCGTTAAACATACGGTCAGGCTGTAGTAAGCTCCATGGTACAAAACCGTTTAAGTAACTGGCAGACTGTAACCAGTAACTGTAAGACCGCTGTATTTGTTATGGTTCAACACCGTTTAATTAATATCAAGACCGTAACTAATAAAGGTCAGACCAATGGTATTTTTCACGGGTCAACACAAATTGTTTGCTCTTAATTTGCTAATTTACCGTAGAATTAGCAAAGTTCCCATGGTGACAATATGTTTTCCGGTAGGCATAACGATTCATATGTTTTTGAGTGGCGACTGGAAAATACATCTTAATAGTTCTTCTATTAAGATCATAGTTCGATGAAACGTGAATCCTCAATGCGTAAAGTGATGGACAATATTTATGAAACTTTGCAGTTTGCAGAGGATCAAACTTGGTATCTGCCTCGTGGAATTTAATCCGGAAAAAGGATGTGTTCACATTTCACTGACTGCTGTATAAATATGGCTGTAAATAACAAGTCCTTTGACCCAGTGACCTCATTTGAACAAATCTGAGGTCACACAAGGACCCTTCATACGAAATATGAACCCATTCGGCCCAATGGTACTTGAGAAGATGTCATTTTAAGAATTACTATGGAGCGAAAGAGTTATGGCCCTGGCTTCGCAACTATTTAACCTTGTGACCTTATTTGAACAAATCTGAATGTGAATCACCTAGGGAACAGCCACACCAAATATGAACCAATTTTGGTCATATGGATGTAGAGAAGAAGATGTTCAAAGAATTGTTGACGGACGGATGGATGGACGGACGAAGGACGATGAGTGATAACTATTACTAGTATCGTTTTTTTTTAGCTCCCCTGAGACTAAGTCTCCGGTGGAGCTAAAAAAACGATAATACTAATAGCCGAAAAGCTAACGCACCAGTATTCAGTTACGAGTAACACTAATTTAGACCATTCTAAAACATATGAATTGGCATGCCATTTTAAGACCTAAATGAACAAAACTACTTGTATAATAGTTAAAACTAAAATTTATGTACATGTAAAAGTAAAACATCTTAATGGCATACTTTTTGGTAACATGTAAGGCGTGAATTTGTCCAGTCACTTGTAAAAAGTTTTTATTTTAACAGGTGAATCCGTACGTCGTGACCAGTCAGAAGAAGTGGTATATTGAGGCGCGTGTTTATTGGGATATTGAGCGCGTTTAATTTCGAAAAAGGCACGATTATAGCGCAATAACAAAAATATGTCGCGCTTATTATTGCGATATTAAACGCAAAATATTGCGATACTAAGCGCGCTAAATTTCATACAGATCCGATAGTGTTATATATATATTAGATAAATACTGTGCATATACTGTAGGGTACATATACATGTGGTGTAGCATTTACAACTATGATTATATACAAATTGTCTCTATTTACTATTATGCAATAAACAATATAGAAGAAGCAATAATTTGATTTAAATGTCACAATTTTGAGTGCAAGATGTCGCAATATTAAGCACGACATAATGCGATAATATCACAAGCGGCGGACTTATAAGTCGTTCCACTTGCAATATTATTGCGATATTGGGCGAGAATATAGCGGGCTTAATATACCACTTCTTTTGACTAGTACTGTATATCAATAACAGATAGTTGGGACCTTCAAGACAACAACAGATCCCATAATAACTGTGCACAATGACTTGGCGACAATGTTCTCCTGTAGTCGCACATTTTCCATGAAATTTTAAAGCTTGATGCATCAAACAGTATACTGTTGGTATCAAGACACTTAGTAACAATATCAGTGAGTCAGCCAAAGATAGTTTGATAAGAATATACCACCAATAGTGCACTCCCGGTCCATAAATTGTCGTAATAACTTGGCGATACCATGGCGAATGATGACACTGTCTCTTATCCACACGTTTCAACGAAAATTGATGAACACGGGATGAACTGGTCCGTGTAATTGTAAAGTTGTACTTGTAAGTTAGAATTGTACATATGTGATCATCCGTCACGGCGCGGCGTCAGTTCATTATTGACGGTGTTGTTGTTGTTGACATTGAAGCTCTTGTGAATAACTCTGGTGCGTACATAAATATCCTCTCGTGTAAATGTACATGTATGTGCTTTGAAACAATCAGAACACTGGATTAAACAGTTCAAGTATGTCCCGGACAGTTATTCCATTCATCGCGTTTAATTATTCTGTAGCGGTCGCGTTGTAAATATAGAAGGTCGATGATTTCTCTGCTCGAGACTTTTCTTGGTCACGGTCATTAAGTCGCTTTGTGTGATTACCGAAGTAAAGCAACGTCGAGCTCAGTTAGGATCTATTCTCATTGCACACGCGCGTGCGATTAATCGCAGCGTTTTCTAAGGTGCGTGTTAACATAACACAGATTCGATTCGTGATCAATTACCTTCTCAAACAACCACGTCCTATTCGTGACCAATCATCTTATGCAATCAACCTCGTCATCGATATAGCCGTTACAGAGAATGGCATGGTTCACTCGGTCACATATACTATCCGGGTACAGTCATTCTCATAACTGATGGGCGATAAAATAATAAATGAAGTACGGAAAGGAAATGGCTTGGAAAGAAGTTTCCAACGTATAGCTAGCATCAGTGGTGATTTTTGTAGAATTCAGTCGAATTATATTACCTGTCAGTCTCGCGCAACACTGTACCCAAGATTGTGAATATATAGATTGATAGTAATGTGCCGTTTAGCATGTGCGATCACTGATGATAAGCCGCCAATGGCGATCAAATTGAAATCAATCGCTCATGCATGCGAACAGCGTCCTGGCGACAGAATTCGACCTGAAACGGTGCGTGTGTGACTCTTAAGGTCGAATTCTGAGTCCCATGCATCACTTATTCTATTTGAATGGTGGTTCGTCAATTATAGTACCGCGTTGTCGCTGTTGACAGCGGCTATACCAATGAGCACTCGATGATGGGGGAGGGGGGTCTGAGAGAAAAAACGTTCACACACAGGGTTGAACATAAAAATCCCTCCCAACCATGGGTCTACCATCCTCCCTACATGCAAATCTATTTGTTTTTCTCCCAACAAATTGGGGTCTCATCCCCTCTTTCCCCATAAATTTTACTGGATACCATATGTTTGAGTACAAATGTTTTAAATGAGCTTTATTCAGAAAGACGATATTTGTCAGACCTAGCTAACAAGTAAAACGTTGAAAGATCTAATTCAACCACTTGAATCGAACACTTTTGATAATCTTGAGTGATAATAACAATTATATACATAAAACTCCTGTAATCTGGGTTGTGATCGTACTATATTGTGTTATATACGTTTCAAGCTGGAATAAAATATGCATATTTATGCCCAACTACATGGAATTGAACCCTCTATTTCTAATTATAATTAGCTAGATATAATTGTGTCCTCAAAACTTATGTCATTTTGATGGCATGGCTCGTTATACTCAACTTATACCTGAGTAAATCTAACTGAGAAAAATTAAAGTTAATGTGTCAGCATATATAGGCCTGTATGTGGTCACCCCAACCGAAAGTACTTTATCATCCTCCAACCTACCCTAGACCTGTGTATGAATGTGTTCGTCAGACCCCACCCCTATTTGGGGAACTCTTAGCAGTGGGATGAAGGAATGCCATCGAACACACATATAGAACCGCTCGACCTTAAAAAACGCTGCGATTAATCGCACGCGCGTGTGCAATGAGAATAGACCCTTAGTCCTTGGATGGGTGACCGGCTTGGGATTCCGGGTGCTGCCAACTTTCGGTGCGACTCCCGCACTTCAATCTCTCTCTCTCTCGTTCTGTTACAATTATAAAACCTGCTGTTTTTGTTGATATTATTGTCACCAGTGGTTGACATCGAAGCTCTTGTTAATTGTACCTGTATCCTCTTGTGTCAGTATTTTGATCGTCACAGCAGTGGCAATTTCAACGAATGAAGACAATTCATTGCCGACAGCTCGAAGAGGCACCGAAGAGGCAGCTCAAAGTAAACCCTTTGACACCATTTAGTGGAAAATATCAATGATTAAGCCGGTTTTCGCAGATTTAGAACTTGTCCGTTCACATAGGAACCGAAGTCAGACAGTTTTAGCATTAGTCCACACATGTACACTGTGTATAGCTTACATTTCCCCCCCACAAAAATACAATTGCATTTTCAGCGCGACAAGAAATTCGCGAGTGATAAAAGTCAGCCCACGAAATAACGTAATTTAATTACGGACGCAAGACATGGCGGAATGAATATACCGGATCATTGTACTGAATAAAAACAATTAATAATAAATATACAATATCAGCAGAATCGGATTTATTCATACTGTATGGAGTCACTGCCGTGTATAATTTTGTCGCCGATAAATATATTGTTGAATTTGGAACTTGGAAACGCGCACATTTTTAACTTTGACAATTTTCTGCGGGGCATAAAACGACGGTATTTTACCGTCACAACTGATGAAATGGTATGGAACCGTCGGATTATAACGGTCCGATACTGTTGAACTGACGGTATTTTTAATAGTGCAAGAAAACATTCAGAGCTTACCAGAAGGAGAAATCTATCTTGCTACCACCCGTAATCATGGCAAATTGTATTTATGTTCTTAAAATAGCCTCTAATATTGTCCCGCGGTGTGATAAGAAATTCAAAATCTAATTTATATTCCATAAGCATTAGCGCAAACGTTTCATGTTTTACTGTTTTTATGATAACGCTCGTGTCTGCTACATTCATCTTTTTGATAACAGCGCATTCAGAAACGACGAACGGGTAGTTTGATAGATCTGATTTTGTCTTGAAGAAATCTTCAGTCGTTTTTGGTGAATTAGCATTTATTTTTACAATCAAAATTATCGGACATTCCAATATAGTTAGAACATGTCCACACTCTGGTTATAATACGTGGAAGTAATGACCGGAGTTCCGGAAAGCAGTAGCAAAAATTTAAATGATCTTATAAAGAAAGTGCAGATGTGTGAATTAACTGTGGGTTGTGACCAAAGAAATTTTAATTATATAAGATTGGATTTAACTTGTTGGCATTCTCATGTCGACAAATCAGTAATTTCCTATATCTATATTTGCGGATGTCGGTCTGTCTGTTCTACGTATAAATAGACAGGCGGTAATCCAGAGGTCTCCAGATGGGTTTCGGCATGAGTCATTTTGTCAAGAAAGATAATGATTCAGGTTAAACATTTCTAAAGTAACGCTGTCAGAACCAGGGGCAAATACGTCCATTATAACGAACTATTATAACTCTATTAATATCAAATGTCGTTTAGTGGTGTAAATTAACCAGCCGATAGTACGAATGTAGATCCAATCTGAGCCAATGGAGATTTCGTATTGGATTCGCATGTTTAACACATTTTGATAGCTGGTCGTATTCTTGCAGGCCGGTTTAGTTAGGTTAGCGAGCGTTTGACGGATACCTAATCGTTACCCGAATACAATGGTAGTATTAAGCGCACCTCAAGGTCCCTTTTTTCCAAGTTTGGGTAGTCTTGACAACACTGAGATTGTGCTTTATTCTGATGCATCGTATGCCAATTTTTCAGACAGAGTTTATATCGCTGGATATTTCGCTGTGTGTTATGTGTGGTGGAACCAAATGTGCTGCCCTATTGCACGATTCTCAAAGAAAATAAGGAAAGTGGTTAAAAGTACTTTGGCGGCAGAAGCAAATAGATTTGTGTAACAATGTGCAGAACATTCTTTAGGGAATTGGTCTTGAAAACAGAACATTCCAATGTTATGTTTGACAGACAACAAACAGTTGTATTAAAGCATTCACTCTACTAAATTAGTGTCTGACAAACGGTTGAGAGTGGAGTTGGCCAGCATCGATGAAAGTGTTGAAAACTAGGAAATGGAAATGAAGTGAAATGGATTGCTGCTAGTCAACAAAATGAATCGGACTAGTATCGGTCTACCAGTAGTCCTAGGGTGTGGAACGATTCAGACTGATTTGGATGGAATTAGTTAAGAAGGTAACTGGACATATTATGTTTAGGATGTGACTGTTATGTGTTTCAATTGCATGGACTGTTAAGTTCAGGAAATGACTGCCATGTTCATGAAGTGACTGCTGTGTGCTCAAGACGTTGAAGTTTAAAGTATCGGTCTAGCAGATCATTACTGCATATAACTGTTCAATGAACCCTTTCCTTTAGGACTTCTTTACATTACAGAAAACAGGGTCGGCGATGTTCATTATGTTTATCACGTTGTACTAAATCATGGCGTGTACCTTGTATAGTATAGGTGCTGGAATGTTTAATACTTATGAGTATCAGTAGGTATCAGCTGTTCAATATCTAGGTATATGTATGTTTTCGACACAAGTAAGCAGTGTTATCATTAAACAATTTGACAAAGCAGTAAAACATTGAGTACCGGACAACACGGATAGTGTCAATTTACTGCATCCTAATGGCCGCTGTAATTTAATTTTGTGTATAATATTTATGCATTTGTTTGGCGCTTTGGTTAACGCTTCCTATTTTACAATATTTTACAATTACGTCGGGCAATATTCCTTGACAATAATTGTACCAAATGTGTGGTTGGGGTGGGGTATCACACACCCTACAACCTCAGAATATACGACCATGAAAAAGATGGTGTTTGGTTACATCGTTGCGTGGTATGAACAGTCCTTGTTGCATATATATGGATACTAGATGAGTGAATTTAAACCGGCGACATAGGACTACAGTCTATCAGTTATATTCCATATGAGGATTATTTAGTGATAAAGCATTGAACAGAAACTTGTTTGAATACTATAATTTTAGGGAATATGAGAGGTAACATCTTTTATATCTCACTAGTGTCGGATATGGACTGAACATGATAAATTGTTTTGGCATCGGTGATAATTTTGCCATAAGTCGCTAGTCCCAAAAATTATATATTTAGGCGACACGACAGTCGTCTCTCCATCCACACATGTACTAATACAATGTCTGATCGATCGCTTGGTCCCTCCATCCACCCATGTACTAATACAATGTCTGACCGACCGCTTGGTCCCTCCGTCCACCCGTGTACTAATCAATGTCCGATCGATCGCTTGGTCCCTCCATTCACCCATGTACTAACACAATGACTGATCGATCTATTGGTCCCTCCATCCACCCATGCACTAATACAATGTCTGATTGATCGTTTGGTACCTCTATCCACTCATGTACTAATCAATGTCCGATCGATCGCTTGGTCCCTCCATCCACCCATGTACTAATACATTGACTGGTCGATCGCTTGGTCCCTCCATCCACCCATGTACTAATACAATGACTGATCGATCGCTTGGTCCCTCCATCCACCCATGTACTAATACAATGACTGATCGATCGCTTGACAAGCTAGCAAAACATCAAAACCCGATAGTTCTGCAAAAGAACAGAGCGAGTCGAAGATATCCAGTTTCTTGTGTCGTCAACGACATGAATGGCCTATATAATAATATGACACGATGGATTTCCGGGCATGCGTCAAACATAGACCATAGAAAATTCCGCGCATGCTCAGAGCCGATTCGGAGATACGTTTGCGCCCACGGTGGTAGTTGGCAGTTATTCGTTGGGACACCAGTGAATGTGGCTTCCTGTTAATATGCTGAGGTTTAGCATTACATCGGTCTTGTATTAGTTATTGATAACAACATTGTACGGACCTGGTATTATTTATTTGGGTAACAAACTTGACTGTTGACGAATATAATTTGGTCATAGTTTCACTCTACGATCTTGTCTAGTACCGGTGATTTTAAAATGATGCATGCCAATTGTTTCTCCAAGCCTTCAATCACCTTGGCTTCACTTTGTGTGATGATCATATTCGCATTTCGAGCGAATGCTGAGTTCTTTAGAACACAACAACAGGCGACATCGAGTCTTAAAACGTATTTTCGGTGCCCAATCGACCACGGGGTTACAGCTTTATCAAGAGAGGACTGTGCTGCATACTGCCTCAGCAAACCCGGGTGTAAGAGGTTCTCGTTCAACGCGCCAAGTTGTCACGTGAGCGATCGTGAGCTATACACACGGGAGACTGGCGACGCTGTATTCGAAAAAGGTGAGCGTTATCATGTAATACAAGAAAACTAAGATGCATGCATCAGGTCGGCCGTGAACTATCTACCATACAATTGTTGTAGCTATCGATTATACATTTTGAAACACCTGTCTGTATGTATGTATGTGTGTATGCATGAATGCATGTGTGTATGTGTTATAGACTCTAACACTGCTCGAATTTGGTATTTAACGTGTCAACTTGACCTCGCTCATCGGCATGTTTCTGGACCTTGACCGATCAGACTAAAAATTTGTGTGTATATAGGACTACTTCGATCCCGGGAGCAATATGGACGGGTCCAATTTCACGTGGGACCATGTTCTCGAACGTGCTGATATAGGCATGTTTCTGGACCAATTGAACAATAGTTTGGCCAGACGCTGTATATACTGGGTACTGTCCAGATGGAGGCGATCACAAAAAAAATCCCTAACTAGCCCGAACGAAGTCGAGTACATCAGCTAGTCTAATATATATTTTGGACATTTGTCTGTCTGTTTGTCTTTTAGCTATGGCCGGGAAAACTGCCTGACAGATTTGACGAAATTTGATACCTAGGGGAAATTATTTCCAGGGAGTATTTTGGACGGGTCAAATCTTGATCCCGACCTGACTTTGACATTCAAAAAGATCAATTCAAGGTCAAATCTGGTAAAACGGAAGTATTTCAACGAAATTTGATACCTACTGTTACTTTTGTCCCAGGAGTGTTTCGGGTGGGTCAAATCATGACCCTGACCTGATCTTGACATTCAAAATTGTCAATTCAAGGTCAAATCGGGTAAAGCCGGGCGGATTTCGACGGGTACTTTTGTCGTGACTTTTGTCCGGGGAGTGTTTTGGACGGGTCAAATCGTGACCCCGACATGACCTTCACCTTTAAAATAGTCAATTCAAGGTTAAATCGCGCAATTCTCCGAAAATCAGAGGGGAACACCCCGGACGAAGTCGGGTCCACCAGCTACTATTATATATTTCTAGATTTAGTTACAAACTAAATACCTGTATATTGTACAAAGAAATGTTTGACAAATATATCTGTATCAATATTAGCATGCGGGTCATTAAAATAGATACGACGAAAAACATTTTGAAGGGTGCATGTATCAGGTAAATTTTTATATTTCAAATGATGACAGGAATGCGGAAAGTTGAAGTACCTACGTAATACTGGCTATCCGCATGAAGAGATATACATGTATATAAAAACCAAAATAGAAGATGACTGCTGGCGACAATGTTTTCCAAAAAAAATTCAAAGCATTCGATAGCTCCTATCTAGTTGTCAGTCCGAAGATCAATATGAAGTTTGGTGACTATCAGATGAGGGATATGTCTGTACAGTTGCTAAACAATTCAGTCATGCAAAAGAGGATCAAAGAGTAAGATACCAAATTGCTGCCTGTGGTAATGTTTTTTAACGAAATTCGGGAAAATTAGATTACTCTCACGCTGGTTATCCAGAAGATCATTGTGGAATCTGGTGACGATCGGACAAGGGGTGTCGTCTGTAGGATCAACCAAATTATTTAGCCATAAAAATAGTAACATTGAAGATCACCGCTGGCAGTGATGTCTTCACAAGGACAGTTTGAGAACAAAATATGGCTCACATCTAGCGGTGACCCAAAATATCCACATGAGAAAAAGTTCTCCAATAAAAGCTGGCTGCAGGGTGCGCCAATTGATTCAAATTCGAAATTTAGCAGGGTGTACTGCTTGTGGCCATGTTTTCCCCGCAAATTTGATAGACTGATGGACAAAACCACTGAATCCGTTGAATCAATATACATGTATACATGGATTAATTTATATGCATTGTTATAAACAGTACTGGTATATAAAGGTACTGAAAATAACTATATTACTAGTATACATAAAATAAACCATATATCATGGCTATGGGTTCATGACAGCTGAGAACTTGGTGTGAATTAAAGAGTGGTGGTTTCTCAAGCATATCTAACCCTCCACGTTAGCAACATGCCATTAAATGTCATAAGTATAATCTAGCTTGAGGACAGAAGTGATCCATAAAACCCCCCTTAATTCAACCAGGTCCTCGCGCGATGTATCGTCGATCACATGATGATCTAGGGGGGATTAGAATTGTTGTATAAAAACAGCACTGCGTGTAAATATAAAATAAAATAGTGCTACATCTTATTACAGATTATTGCCATATATAATCAGTGATTATACAGACAGTGTGACAAAATAAAGTTTCAGTGACACTCTATCCGAAGAGGGGAATAATTTCATCTGTTACAGTCAATGGAGCAATTATGAATCGGGAAAGGTGAAATTTCTAAGTAATACTAGATATCGACAAAACGCGATAACATATAACGTAAATGCAATATGGCCGCTGGCGACCATTTTTTCCTATGAAATTAAAAAAATATTTGATGGCTCTCATCTGATAGATCAATATCAAGATAAATATGAAGTTTGGTGTGATCGAATGAGTGAAGTGGACTGTGGTCTGTGCTAAACGGTTTGGTAATGCTTAAAACGATTCTTACCTTAATATTTTTATGTTCACTTTATAAACTTCACTGAGTCATCTTTGTCATGTATTGAGTTTGATATCTTTTGTTAACAGTTTATAAATTATGTATATCTCATGTTTGTTATTTTAATTTATGTGTTTATTATCATTAAATAAAGTTGCATTCCTTAAAAAGATTCTTACCTCAATGTTTTTATGTTCACTTTATAAACTCCACTGAGTCATCTTTGTCATGTATTGAATTTGATATCTTTTGTTAACAGTTTATAAATTATGTATGTCTCGTGTTCGTTATTATATTATATACACTTTATAGTGTGTTTTCAGAACGAAAAAAAAAAATGAATAAAATCAACAAATTTGTAAATTTAAAAACAATTCAAACGTTGTTGTATTCCATGTCCCAGCCCGGACATATACACAAAATTTCAATAATATTCATTGAGAAACAACGGACAAAACCTATTATAACACCCGTATACATATTTTATTCCGAGCCAGACTCATCCTCGGGTACATGTTATAGTAGGTACCGAATTGACACACGTAGACTGGGGCGAGTTGGCCCTGTGGCGATTAGGCCGATTCCGCACCTTCTATAATTTACCGTATGTATCCGTTTACGCGTAGTTTACTTTAGAAAGTTCCGCAATTAATACCGTAAATAGAGCGACCATATTTGACAGAGAATGTCTCTGTTATTGATTATCAAGTTGCTATACATTAAAAACGACAAATTCACATGCTCGTTCAAGCGCAGTAGTCTATTTTCCCCATGTTAAAGGACATCCACAAATACTAAATAACGCTAACCTACTGCCGAATGTTTTACAAGACAACTGTTAACATATTTGGGCTGAATTCATCTGACGCGGTATTATTCCTCAAAATAAACAACAAAAGCATCGTTACTTGGAAATGTAGTTTGGGCTAACATTTACATAAATCCTCCACATCATTTATTCGACACACACGTCAGATGAAAAACAGACATGAAGTAACCGGCCAAATTGGCCGAAATAACAAACATAATGAATCATTATTGCTGCATACACTAGCGCCGTTTAATACCTAAAACATGTATTATAGACCGTTAGCTACCATATGTTCACCCTCCCCCTACGCGGATTTGCGGACAATGTTTTAGACTGATGTATTTCACACATTGTTCTGCTTGTTGGCCATTCGGGCGTTGGGGCTTTTTCATTTTATAGCGATTTTCAATAAATTACTGTGATTTTTTGCAATAAAATCCTTATTGGGGTAGTGGGAAGTATTTCTCTCAAAATTAATACTAAAACTATATGTATCTTTTCAAACTCAGGTACATTCGAACGGTATATAATTTGTCCGCGTCGATAGCGTTATATGGGCATCTGACTCGATATGTTCCTTAAAGTGACACCGACGATATAATTTTTTATTTATTTTGAAGATATATCTGAAAAAATACAGTGTGTGAACTTACGCATGCATAACTTATTTAAACTATGAACAATACCGATGTTTCCACGGTTTTTCACGAGAACATATGCCATAACAGTTTTATATAACAGCCCACGAGCACGTGGGTGTATATAGGTAGTCAATGCTCACATGTTTCGAGGCCGATTTATATTACAATTTTCAAGATGGCCGCCAAAATTGAATATCTAACCTGGTAAATATTAATTCGCAATTACTCAGGAAGTTTATGAGGTATTGCCGTGCATTATGTGATTATATTCATAATTTAGTACTCCGTATTCATTGGTATGAATAAATTGCATATATTCCAAATGTCCGCCAAAATGGCCGCCGGACATGGAACATATGACGCTTTTTTCAGTAATATCTTCTAGATCAGTTTCTGCTGATTGCAACTGGTTGAGAAGTGCGACTTTATTTTGTATTTTTAAACTGATCATTGGAGCAATGCTATAGGCATTTCCTGGGGTCCTAGCCCCTTCCGATCCTCAAACATTTGATTTTACAGAACGCGGTATAACATTTCAAAAACAAATCACATTTGGGCTTATAGTCACATTTCAACAAGAAATGAGCAGCACTGTTGAATGTAAGTGAGGCATACAGTACCCTATGCATGTTCCAACTCATAGGAACAAAAAGTGTTACTTCGGCTCAAAATGGCCACCAAAATGGCCGCCAAAATATGGAAAGATATTTCCCCAGTGTGCCCTGCTATGGCTTACAAGTTGTGAGTGATGAATACAATTGGCTATTCTACGTTCTATACATTGAATACTAACATGTCTGATGTAGTGTGATTAATTTTTACTATTGTAACCAAGACATTACCAGAAAATATTTTCTCTTACAAAAAAAATAAAATTGGCAAACAATCACTTTTCATTTTTTTCATGTAAAATGTAACTATCTTTGGTATGAAATGTATTTATTGTTTTGATAGATCTTAAAGAAATATTATGGACTTGTTCTGTGAAAGTGATATAGATAGAACGACACAAGTGGGCGAACATGATAACGTTATTGCACGAGTTTGTTGTGACGCGATGGTAAAACGAGAATCGGAGGTTCGAGTTTTATCTCGCGGGACGACAAACGAGTGCACTAACGTTAACATGTTCACACATCTGTGTTGTTCTATGCTTATTTCCAACCCTGATTGTTGTAGCTTGTGCTATACTAAAATTTAAGTCTATATTGTTTATTTAATTGAACAAACGTGCGCTTAATGTAGACTGTATCTAATAATTTAGTGAAGAAATTGTCTGTTACGGTTGACGTCGCCAATGACGTTGTTGACGTAATCGGTTTGTATTCTTCAAGAACAATACACAATTGTTTATTGAACGTTTTGAAATCTTCTGTATTTTGCTGTATTTCGCACAAATAAGCCATCGGGTGTGCAATAAAAATGAGTATTGAGGCGCTGTCGACTGGATGGATGTAGCATTCTACCAACATCACCTAAAAACTCCACTCCATATAAAACCTTGTCCGAACTACGATCAATTGTAAATATTTACTTCTCGATTGGGACGCAACTATCGGCGATAAACTAACGAAAATGATTTCGCCATCGAGAATCACTACCTTTAATGAATGTATCAGGATGACGGTGTTTGTTGTCAATTTGGATATCATATTTGTAAAAATAACTAGTTTGAGCAAGATTATTGTTTATTTCTAGTTGATCACCCTACCAGAGTGTTTTCACATCACTTTAATTGTGTCACACTAAGGTGTTTATTGACCAAATTACTCAAGATGGCTTCCAAAATAGCAACTAAATTGGGGACAAGGTTTATTTTTCTCATATATCCGGAACATGATTTTCTGCTGCTCCGAAAAGGTAGCACAATGCGACTCGCTTGGTTATTAGACATAATATGATAAGAACGTACTACGTTATTCGAAAACTCACTCCATCCAAGGCTATGATATGTAAATATACAATTAGATTAGATGAATAATAATTGTACCCGCACAGTTTGATACTTTGAAGTATATTCTCAAGTCGCATGTGCCGGTTTAAATCCTGTTTCAATGGTGCCGTGTATTTATATTTCACCGACATGTACCGGTATATAACAATTGAATGTATGTTCCACGCACTGTTACTGAAAGCATACATATAATTTGGACCTTATTGGTTAAGACATGGATGGCCTTCGTTATAGGTTATAATTTAGGAATACCAGTTACTAAATTATAATACCCTGACACTGTATGTTGTAAAGAATATACTAATATTATACTATAATAGTATAATACTATGATAGTATGAATGCCATATTATCCTCAAAACACACATTGTGTGAGTCGAGCGTTTGTTTATATACAGCACATAGAGAGTGAGCAATAAGAACAACACTCAACACCGAGGAAATGTGTTTAGGAGACTTATTCGCAGTGACTCATTCAACACCGAAATCTTGAAAGGTGAGGGTTAGCTAGCGCTATACTGATACGTTATAAACAATTTGGTGGAATTTCTAACCAAAGTTCACTTAATGAATGGGGTATATATGGCGATTAGTGTTTTGGTTATCTCATACTATTTACATACCGTACTGTTTGTTTACATAACATGGGGTTCATATACATAATTTAGAAATAGCATTTAATACAACTATTAGTTATTTAAGTCAGGCATTTAGGTTCATTGTATCTGTGTACATCTGGTGGGCTAAGTCCTCATTTTGGAAGATTCGTCAGGACTCTATATATCAGCCATTTATTAACTCTGAAATATGTTTGTAAAAGTAAAACATAAAGTGATCCAGACAGACTGATGGACAAAACAAACCAAAGCACTGCCACTGATGGTTATTTAAACCAAATATCCGGCTACCACCTTTGACCAAAAAAATATTAACAAAATATGTACCATGCAAATTTCCATTGCGAGCTATTTCTGAATGCTGAATAGAACCTGGTATAAAATTGTCTACTGTGAGGGTTTACGAGCAGATAATTTAACCCATTCACAATACAAACCGTTCATAACACCATGCATACATGGCCTCAATAGCCCGAAGACGAGTGTGACTCGTCACACAGTAATATTTCAACCAGGCTATACTCATGATTCATTCAATGAACTGGATATTGCATGTACACTTCTGCTACAGTGATTGGTACTTGATAGCACTATTGGTGCTAATGATATGATATTATATGCATATCGCGATTCAATTTAGTCTTTTAGACTTGGAAAAATTATTGAAATTTCAGCACGCAGTGACGAATGGTGACCTCGTATAATGATAATTTTGTTTCTCATTTATAATAGCATCCTATTCCATACCTAAGCTGAAATAAACACTCTGTAACAAATGAATTCGGTACCCGGAGAAGTTCCAAAAAAAAGGCACACTATCAGTTCAGAATATGCATTGCATGTACGCAGCAAAACACAATTAAAATAACTTGAATTATAGGTATAAACGGACTGAAATGTAGAAATTACAGTTAGTTTGTACAACCTTCCCCGAAGCAGCATGCAATTTGCCCAAAAGTTCCACAAATAGAGAGCGCCACTGTGTGGTAGGATTTACATGTCATCATGACATAAACAACATGTAGATCATGCCATGAATCTCTACTAAAGCTGACGCCCGTAGAGATCATATTCCACCTGTACAAAACCCGGGAACTTTTTTTAAGTTTTGACAGGGAACCTTATAAAGTAAAAAAAAATAACATGGGGAATGTACTTCTTTGTTCATACATGTACCTGTGGCTTAATGATTTATTCATCGGTACGTGAAGTTCCCAGCTCGATATTACAGAATTGCTTTCGCGTTATGTCGCTTAGGCCAAAGAAAAAAGATTGTATGTTTTTGGTAACGGAGCGAAAAAATTAGGGTGGGTAGGTACACTGGTAGGTAGGAAATTTTTTGTTTTTAATTTTATTTCGATATTTTTTATCCAGCTGCAGAAATATTGAACTACATCGACCAAAGTGACATAAAATGCCAACCCGTGTTGTGGGGAAAGTATTACTTGATCAACACAGTGGAAACTGGAAATATACATTAAGGTTGATAAAAAAATCAAATTTCATGCTTAGGTATGTTTTTTATTATTCACATACATGACATGTAGCACATTTTCATAAATTTGGCTATAAACTTGGTAGGAAATTGATGTCACTAACTTTTTATAAGAATTTTACCAATAATACCGCCATTATATATACTGTACTGTACTGTATTTGTATTGTGACGACTACATTCCATTGTCTGGGGGGTAGCCAGTACGTCCACCGGGCATGCCTGGTTTTTGGAGACAGTAGCTATACCCCTAACATATGTGGTGATAACCTCTATACATGTATATATATATCCACCATGTCTGTTGATAGTGTTCCATAAGTCCCAAACAAGACATAAAGCACTGTAAATTTAGTGTAAAAGCAGACAGGAGATAGTCACACTATCAGGAAATTAAAATTGCAAAATGTATGCCCATCAATCCACAACCCATCACACACCTGGGGCCCTTGAGACAGCCGTCAATTCATGGTCACTTTTCACAGGGATGTGTTAGAAACCATGTGTTTTGCACACTAAAGGTCATCAATATTTATGAGCATTAGTGGTAAAAAACAGTAAATTTTAGAAAATATTGACATTTTCTCAAAATATCAATAAAAAGTTTACGGTCGGCGGGTTATTTTTAGGGTCGGTCGATGTACGGAAACATAGTATCTTTTTACTTTGGCCTTACGACAATAATTTTCGTGACAGGGAATAAAATTAATACTTATCGCGGAATCGGGTCTCAAAAGTCACGTAAATAATATAATCTCGAGCTGGGAACTTCACTTACCGATGAATAAATCATTAAGCAACAGGTATGAACAAAGTACATTCCCCACGTTACTTTATAAGGTTCCCTGTCAAAACTTAAAAAAACTTCCTGGGAATTGAAAAGGTGGAATATGATCTCTACGGCGTTCTAGCTTTAGTAGAGATTCATGAATCATGGCATGATCTAGACATAAACAATCAGCATCCATCTTACTTCTTCTTAGTCTTACTTGTGTTGATATGTCGTTTGGCACAAGCGTGTCTCCGTGTATTTTATATGTATCCTATTTATGTTACTTTCACAAAACTAGCACTAGTAGTATTCACATTCAAATTAAACAAAGCGGAATGTATACACAAATAGTACAATCCTTGAATTCACGTTGTGACAAGTGAGTAGTGTAAACTGGTAAATGTGATCACGATTCACGGTATTCACCGGAAATCTGGCCATTAATTAGAATCAGATAATTTTGAACTAACGCCCACTAAATCCACGTTGAAAAGACGAAGCCAGAATAATTCCTCACGTCCAAGATGAAGCCTAATTTCATTTCAATTTCAAGGATTTTAATTTTTGTTTTGAGAATTGTCCCGACCTTGTCCTTCACCTTGTTGGAATAACCGGAAATGTGTTTTGATTTTTGTTTCCCGGTCTTCGCTAATGACAACTGTTGTTAAGCTTTGGAGTTGGAACAGAGACTGCTGAGAATTGATAAATTAGACGCATTTTTGCGATTAAATTCATTCAGTTGATGGCACCTATGATCTAGTTATCTTGCCGAGTTAACTTTCAGTTAATCATTCATTGAAACATGAACGGCAATAACAAAGACCTTGGTCCGAATCGGCATCTCTGGTTTAGACTAGGTTTTATTCTAGACCAGGTTTAAATCCAGTTTAAGTAGGGTTTAAACTTGGTTTTACAGTAGTTAAACCAGGTTTATGGGAGTAAAACTGGGTTTTAGCGTACTTAAACCAAGTTTTGTGATAAACTCAGTTTAAGTTGAAACTAGGTTTTATTAACGTGATAAAGTTATGGTAATATTACTAATTGTTTGTGGTGAATTGGCTATATAATAATCAGTATAAGCTTAGGTATATATGATTTATACGTACCATACGTCTCGCCTCGAACATACACCTTTAAATATACTTTGAAAAAAATTCAAAGTTAAACCACCCTACCCCAGGTTTGACTAAAACCTATTTTTTTGGGTTTAATTATTCGGCCGATATTTTTCGCCCAATATTGATGTTGTTTCTTCGTGAATATGGGAGTCATTATTTTGAATTGGGGGAGGCGTTTATGCGCGGCCGTTTGTCACTCAATGTAGATGCAGGAGAGTCTTAGTGGAATTCGGGGAGGCGATGTCGGTACTTATGAGATAAATTCTAACAAAATATGTGCCAGTGTGATGGGTGATTTCTTGCTATATATGTCTGTATGCAATTCGCTCGTTCGCATGTCGATTTGGCGGCTGAGAGCATGGCGGGATCGGACTGATCAGATTGACACGTTAGACATGAACATGACTTTTGAAACTGATTCCTTATTCACAAAAAGGTCTCTTTCGGTCAATTTGACGCATGGGTTGGTGGCCCGCCCAAATACCCATCAGAGGCACCCCGGCCTTCACCCGGGGGAGGGTAACGTTAACCCTGAGGGGGTGGAGTATGGACTATTTTGGAGAACTGTAAGGATTTCGGCCAATTTGTTAGTATGGGTGGGTGGCTCGCCCCAAATAACCCATAGAAACACCCTACCCCTCACATCCGGGGGGGGGGGGTACCACCGAGGGGGTGAACGTGGGATATGGACCATTTTCGAGACTGGTAAGGATTTCGGCCAATTGACGGCATGGATGGATTGCCCGCTCAAATGTCCCATAGAAACAGCCCACCCCTGAATGCTGGGGGAACCACCCCAGGAGGTGAAAATGGGATATGGACCATTTTCGAGAACGGTAAGGATTTCGGTCAATTTGACGTCAGCAGTGTGGGTAGCCCGCTCCATCTACCCCCTAGAAACACCCTCACCCGGAGGTATACCACCCCGAGGGGTGTGAAATGGGGTATGGACCATTTTCGAGAACGGTGGGTGGCACATCCCAAATGCCCCCCCATAGAAACACCCCACCCCCACCGGACCCTATTTTCACCCGCTCGGGTAGAACCACCCGCGGTAAGGGTGGGGGTGTTTCTATGACTATATTTGAGGGCGGGCCGCCCACCAATGACGTCATATTGGCCGAAATCCTTACCGTTCTCGATAACGGTCCATACCCCATTCTATGGGGTATTTGGGGCGGGTCACATACACATGCCGTAATATTGACCAACAGAGGCATGTTTTTGCGAATAATGAATAAAATGCTCCATACCCCATTTTCACCCCATCAGGGTTGTACCCTCCAGGGATGAGGGTAGGGTGTCTATATGGGATATTTGGAGCGGGCCACACACCCCTGTCGTCAAATTGGCCGAAATCCTTACCGTTCTCGAACATGGTTCATATCCCATCTTCACCCCTCGGGTGGTAACCCACCCCGCCCGGATGTGAGGGGTGGGGTGTTTATATGCGTTATTTGAGGTACCCTTTTCCGGGGTGAGGGTTGGGGTGTTTCTATTCGGTATTTGGGCGTACCCAATGTCCACCTCCTCTGGCGGGACCCCTCCCCCGGTGAGGGTGGGTAGGGGTGGTTCTATGGTGTATTTTGATCGTGCCACCCACTCCTGCTGCCAAATTAATTAGCCTAAATCCTTACCGTCCATACCCCTGTTATCCCGGGGTGAGGGTGATGTTTCTATCGGGTATTATGGGCGAGCCACCCTTTCATGCCGTCAAATTCGCCGAATTCCTTCCCGTTCTCAAAAATGGTCCATACCCCATTTTCACCCGTCCGGATGGTACCCCCGGGGTGGTGGTGTTTCTATGGGGTATTTGTGGCGGTGCCCCACCCATGCCCTCAAGAGATATTTTTGAGTTCCAAAAGTCACGTTCGTCCATGATATTAGATAATATCTAACCGTTATACAACAGACCGTGCATTCGTCGTGATTTCTCAAAGCGCACGGGTTATTCCCCTGATTAGGAGATTATATAGCGACAACAGGTCGCGTGACCGGACAATGAATTGACAAGTAGAGATAATAAACAGAAAGACCACGCCTCCTATTCTTGCAATTGGACAAGTGAGGCCCACAGGTAACGCAATCGACCAAATCTATGTCGTCCCAGCGGTGAAGAAAAACTTGGTTTTACTACTAAAACCCAGTTTAAACTGGTAGTTTAAACTAGGTCTAAACTGGAGATGCCGATTCGGACCTCAGAGTTTGAAAATGTCAGTTTCAAACACAAACTTGACCAAGTCAGACTCAAACAACGGAAGTCTCAAATCACAGTAAAAGAAGTGTTTTGGTGACATTTTTCGGTTCGAAACAATATATGAAGTACAATTTTTTATTTAGATCACTCACCTTCTATGTATATAGTGTTCATCTCATCCTTTTGTTGTGTGATAATAGGTAATTTGTTGTTGTTGTTAACTGCTAACGCCGAGGTGGTGAGTTCTGTATTTGAACTACAAGGCTTTGCAACAACCATGTCTATACAACGTCAAATCTGATTGGTTAAGATAGACAATCTGACCAATAGGAAAATCGTTTTTATTGCGCCTTTCATTTAAGAGAGCGCCACTTTACGTTACGTTAAGCGCGTGCTCTGATACTATTCTCAGGTAACGTGAACTATATATAGAACACAATAATACAGCTTCATAGGTATACGGATCTCATGCGCGTTACCGTCATGAAAACTTTCGCGAAATCTGATTAAGTTTTCTATTAGTTAATCGACTGACAACTAAATATTCTATTCTGGTTGTCCCAGTACTTTATACGGCATGATTTATTTTGAAGTATGCAGTGTAGAATTGTTCCGAAAACGTCTTTTGGGCTTCTGATCATGTTTTGGAAGGGAAATGGACAGAACATTGAAACGGAACTGAGAGGGACCATAATATATGGCTACCCTAGCATCAATATTGATCAGCCATTGTCGGGAAAATCGTTTAATATTTCCTCCATTGTGCATACAATCCAAACAATCACTCATATGGGCATAAACACCACCCATATGCCAATATAGTCGCTTGCTTTATACACATACAGCTCACACATGACCGCACATTCATACTTGTGTATACCCATGCACACCATACATGACCATGTATCCATCAATTACACTGTAGGCACACCAAGTATACTTCCTACACCTGACACACGATCATATCGTCACTCTCTGAATACATATTCATCACATGCATGATCACACAATAACTGTATACCTATTTACCTCACCATTGGCCATGCAGTCACTCCCTGATTAGCTATTCCCACACCATGGCCAAATAACCACTCAATATATGCATATATACCCACCCATGACCACCGAGTCACCCCATGAATACATATGCACATCACCAATGTCACATAGCCACTCGCTTTATACAATACCCCTCATAACCATGCATCACACTACCTGCACACCAGGTAACATCCTGGACCTGACCCATGACCATACATTCACTCCCTGTATACCGATTCACCATGCTCATGATCATAGTCACTACTTGTATACATATTCACCTCACCATTTACCATACGGTAACTCCTTGTATATGCGAATTAGCCACTCAAAATATACATTTACACCCCACCCAATGTCGTTGCCACCTCCTATGTACGGTGTCAAATGTTCAACGTGGAGGTGTCACCCTGGGTCTATGTTATAATGTATAATTAGATATGAGAACTGTTTTGTGCAATTAGATGGTGCATAACCGAATGGGAAATATCACTAACCATGTTGTAACGAAATTCCGGACAAAAACATTATAATATATAAACAAATACGCATGTGTTACTAAATATCATCAAGTGTTTATAAAATTGCTTCTCAAAGTTGGATTTCCCATGTTCTTTTTTGAACGCTCGTGAGTGACCTTTGATCAGCAGTTTCGAGTCTGGTTAAGCAATTAATCAACGACAATTAGGTTTCGTGCGAGTGTCAATTACACAGTAGCTGGAATTGAGACTTATGTTCAGTTATACATAATGGAGATTTCCAATGACTTGGAATGTTAATGAGTAATGGTATGTCTCACTTAGATAAAACAGTTCTGCTCGTTCATTGTTGAAATATGACTAGATTCCCAATCGCTATTTTTTGTGAAATTTTATACCGCGTTCTGTAAAATCAAAATTGTTGAGGGATCGGAAGGGGCTAGACCCCAAATAATTACTTATTTCATTGCCCCGGTGATCAGTTAATATAGAAATACAAAATACAGTCACTATTAACAACCAGTGCCAAACAGCAGAAACTGATCTAGAAGATATTAGTGAAAAGGCGTCATATTTTCCACATCGGGCGGTCATTTTAGCGTCCATTTTGAATATATGAAATTTATTCATACTATACATTGTGATTTCTCAGTTGTGAGTAGAATAACATATCGCACGACATAAAACCTCGTAAACTTCCTGAGCAAGTGCGAATTAAAATTTACAATATTCAATTGTGGCCGCCATCTTGGATTCAATGACCGATAACTCCTGAAAGCCACAATAGCCAGAAGGCAAACAACCGGCATATTGGAGGACTGAGATAGCATAACCACCAAAAATCCGCGTGGGGTCTGCACGCAGCTCAAGCTCTATTAAGGATAAAGCCAACATTTAGGATACAAACAAGTGTTTAGTCATGCGTATTTATAACATGAACGATCGAGAAGTCTACATATATATTTGCGAATGTCTGTCTGTCTGTGTTGTATATAAATTCACAGGGACCATCTAGATAACAACAGAGGGGTCTATTTGGTGTACTTTTTTGTGAGAAAGATAATGGTGTGGGTTTTCTAAATTGACGCTGTTGTTGGAGGGGCAGTAACAACTTGTCGCCGATTTCCACCAAACTTATATATCATCTCCATGATATGAGGAATCTGATGGTGTGGTTTATATATGTCAAAAGTGGTGCCATTTGAGTCAGGGGTACACGGAAGAGGAGAGGGGCACAATAATTGATAAACCTGTTTAGCGCCGATTTCCACAAAATTGATAAACATTTTTCACCATGAACCGAGGAATATAATCGTGTGATTTCAAGATGGCAAAAGTGGCGCCATTTGAGTCAGGGGTGCACGGAAGGGAGATGGGTACCAAAATTGATAAAACATTTTAACGCCGATTTCCATAAAATTGATACCCATTCTTTTCCGTGATTCGAGAAAACGGACGGAAGGCAACAGAATTGATACACATTATTTTGTCGCCGATTTCTTTCCAACTAAACTTAATTACATAAATGCTCCTTGCAACGAGGAATCTAAAGTTTAAAATTTCGTGAGTGGTGGCGTCAGGGATTGTGGTTAGTGGGGGCATCATACTGGGTACACATGTTCTCACTGATTATCAACAAACGTATATGTAGGCCTGCAATGAGTCTGATGGCACATGTGGTTTAATGTTTTCAAATCAGTGTCATGCGTTAGGGATGGATAGCTATAAGCACCATAATTGACATAACCGCGTTGTTACCGAAATTTGCTTTTTAATTAGCACCCGCATGCTATACAAGGGATCTAATGGTGTGGTATATACATATCAATGTGGCGAACTTTGACTTAGGAGTGGGTAGTGATACCAACATTTATTAAAAATAAAACTTTATTGCTAATTGAAAACCGTATAAAATGCTTGGTTCTTTTACAGACGTAGATTGTCAATTTAGTGACTGAATTGGATGAGTGAGTATACTCAGGCATTACGGATTCTGGAAGAATGTGGAAATCATATACTACCGAGACTACCGAGAATACAACCACGTTGATTATACCATTTAAAAATATATACATGTATACAACGTCTGAAATATTATCGATAGTGAATATCCACTTCTTAGCTCCGGACAAACGGTGCAATCATTCCGACCACGTGAGTCCTGCAATTAATGAATGTATATGAATAATAGTTTGTGATGCTTTGAACTTTGTGAAACAACTACTTTTAGCAAATAGTTCTCTATTCTCATCAAATGTCCCCAGTGAAACGTTCCGCATCAATTTAGCCTGGGTAACTCCGAGGCACTCTGCTACATGTATATATTATAAATATATATGACGCTATATATATATGAGGAATGCATACACCCGAAGACAAAGAAAAAGGAAGAAAAACACTTTCGCCCAAAACGGTATCTGAGTATCAACATGTTAAGAAAGATCCACCACATATCTTTATGGTCAAGTATAAATAATGCGCGGAATTGAAATGCTGGTGTCAGCCGCCGACTAAAGACTATCCACGTTGAAGTATGCGCATAGCTTTTAACTGCAAGCCAGAGTCATTCTTGAGTTGACAGCACATGTCAACTGTGTGCCAATACGGGCACATATAACTCTTAAGACTATCAGAACGGTTTGATTATTTAATTATAACAAAGTCAATAATGTTCAATCATCGGCATCTGGGTTCCTCCTAGTCGGGTTTATCTTCCTGTCGTCTGCTCGGTTTATGGTCTTCTTCTGTCTTCATATGTTGGGCGTGCCTGCTTGTCGTTTACTCGGTTGAGTTCCGGTTGAGTTTGTCTCCTGTCGTCTGCTCTTCTTCTTCCGTCGGCGCATCAGTGGGACGTTGTTAGAACCACAAGAATCATAATGTTTACCTTGCGTTTTCGTCCATGCTTTCAGCTGCTTTTCCTGGCGTCCGAGAATTTTTGGTAACTGCTGTGTGGTCAGATAGAACTGGTTGTCGGGTCTCGAATCGTCCGCGTTCAAATACAGGGACGGCATTATTCCGGCTCGGTTCGCATTTCATGGTACGTTAATTGGGGCGTTCCTATGCTAACCAGGCGGAGTAGTTTTCCTGTGTGCTCTTTAGACTCTTCTTCCTATCCATCACGCTGCGTTAGGTTTCAGTAGTTTTTCCTGGCGAAGTATCTGGTCGCGCTAATCCCAAGATCGTTCTGTTTACTTCCCAATTATCTTCCTATGTATGTGTCGGACATGGGTACTGCAAGGACGTCCGCTAATCTGTTTTGATGTCCAGTATTTCGCAATCTAGATGTGGTCAACAGTGGCGCTGATATGTGTGGTAATCGAGCGGCCCCGCGACTTAGAGATTGTCTGTTTTCTTCCCGGGTTGAAAGTTATGTCCCTGGGGTTGTCTTGGCACAACTGTAGTGTCATGGATGTTTTGAATGTAGCTAAAACACTCCGTGTTCAGTTGTAGCTATCGAATTTCCACATAAGCTGTCTTCACAAACACCGTGAGTATACAAGCCGAGTGATAGGTTTTTCAATTCACAGATTTTTTTTAGGCCAATGCATTCTCTTATATATGCGAGGCGACCTATGGTCGACTCGCATATATAAGAGAATGCATTGGCACAGGGCATAACTGTAACTATCACAATGTGGTCAAGGAGCCGGTTCCAATGATATCCATATTTGTATGGTTCTATTGAGACAGACCGAAGATATTTTTTAACAATTTTATAATTTGTAATGTGTTAAGCCAATGCATTCTCTTATATATGCGAGGCGACCTATGGTCGACTCGCATATATAAGAGAATGCATTGGCACAGGGCATAACTGTAACTATCACAATGGAAGCTTCCAGTTCAATCGATCTGTTTGATACATTTATAAATACATGCCACTGTTTATCTTTGTATAATAAAATGTCATCTCGCTGGTGGTGACACGAGTTTTCAGTCAGGTGGGATTCAATTTAATAGTCAGAGGGATCATATCATTCATATGAATATACTATAGCTGCGTCCCTATCTCCCATGATCGGTATAATGCATGGGGTGCAAGCCTGCTGTCTTAATCTCATATATATTTTGAAGACCTCTGTCTGTATGTATGTTTGTTTGTTTGTCTGTCTGTCTGTCATTTATACAAATCTACGATTCTCGACCGATCGGGACGAAACTTGGTCCATGTGTGTAGTTTGACCAGGCGGTGAACGTTGTCGTATTGTCATGCCCGTGCGGCGCCCGCTTCGCGCATGCGCAGACGAGATCTCGGAAACGGGTGGAGCTATCAACTTGAAATTTGGTATGTGAATGTATCTTGCCCCGGATACCAATTTTATCGGGTCGCCGAGCACGTGCGACGCCAGCTTCGCGCATGCGCAGACGAGATCTCGGAAACGGGTGGGGCTATCGACCTGAAATTTGGTATGTGAATGTATTTTGCCCCGGATACGAATTTTATCGGGTCGCCGAGCCCGTGCGACACCAGCTTCGCGCATGCGCAGACCAGATCTCGGAAACGGGAAGAGCTATCGACTTGAAATTTGGTTTTTGAATAGCCCGGACAACGTCGGGCTCATCGGCTAGTCTCATATATATTTTGAAGACCTCTGTCTGTATGTATGTTTGTTTGTTTGTCTGTCTGTCTGTCTGTCATTTATACAAATCTACGATTCTCGACCGATCGGGACGAAACTTGGTACGTGTGTGTAGTTTGACCAGGCGGTGAACGTTGTCGTATTGGCGAGCCCGTGCGGCGCCCGCTTCGCGCATGCGCAGACCAGATCTCGGAAACGGGTGGAGCTATCGACTTGAAATTTGCTATGTGAATGTATCTTGCCCCGGATACGAATTTAATCGGGTCGCCGAGCCCGTGCGACGCCAGCTTCGCGCATGCGCAGACGAGATCTCGGGAACGGGTGGAGCTATCGACTTGAAATTTGGTATGTGAATGTATCTTGCCCCGGATACCAATTTTATCGGGTCGCCGAGCCCGTGCGACGCCAGCTTCGTGCATGCGCAGACCAGATATCGGAAACGGGTGGAGCTATCGACTTGAAATTTGCTATGTGAATGTATCTTGCCCCGGATACGAATTTTATCGGGTCGCCGAGCCTTGAAATTTGGTTTTTGAATAGCCCGGACAACGTCGGGCTCATCGGCTGAAATTTGGTTTTTGAATAGCCCGGACAACGTCGGGCTCATCGGCTAGTCTCATATATATTTTGAAGACCTCTGTCTGTATGTATGTTTGTTTGTTTGTCTGTCTGTCATTTATACAAATCTACGATTCTCGACCGATCGGGACGAAACTTGGTACGTGTGTGTAGTTTGACCAGGCGGTGAACGTTGTCGTATTGGCGAGCCCGTGCGGCGCCCGCTTCGCGCATGCGCAGACGAGATCTCAGAAACGGGTGGAGCTATCGACTTGAAATTTGCTATGTGAATGTATCTTGCCCCGGATACGAATTTTAACGGGTCGCCGAGCCCGTGCGACACCAGCTTCGCGCATGCGCAGACGAGATCTCGGAAACGGGTGGAGCTATCGACTTGAAATTTGCTATGTGAATGTATCTTGCCCCGTATACGAATTTTATCGGGTCGCCGAGCCCGTGCGACGCCAGCTTCGCGCATGCGCAGACCAGATCTCGGAAACGGGTAGAGCTATCGACTTGAAATTTGGTTTTCGAATAGCCCGGACAACGTCGGGCTCATCGGCTAGTCTATTATATATTTTGGAAGATCTGTCTGTTTGTCTGTGTGTGTGTCTGTAATCGATGGATACGAAAACGGCCGAGCCGATTTCGATGAAACTTGGTATGTGGGATGTTTTCGGCCGGGGAGTGACATGGGCCTATTAATTTGCCCGTGCGACGTGACAATCGGGTAATTTCAAGGTCAAACGCACGAATATCACGGGATTTCGATGAAACTTGGTATGTGGGGGTACCTTCGGCCGGGGAGTGGCATAAACCTATTAATTTGCCCGTGCCACGTGACATTGAACTTGAAATCGGGTCATTTCAAGGTCAAACGCCCGAATATCACGGAATTTCGATGAAACTTGGTATGTGGGGGTACTTTCGTATGGGGAGTCTCATAAGCATATTCATTTGCCCGTGCGACGTGACATTGACCTTGAAATCGGGTCAATTCAAGGTCAAATCGCCAATTTCGATGGGATTTCGACGAAATTTGAATACATAGGGTTACTATTGTCCACTGAGTGTTTTGGACGGGTCGAGTCCTGACCCCGACCTGACTTTGACCTTCAAAATGTTGAATTCGAGGTCAAATCGGGTAAAACCGGATGGATTTCGACGGGTACTTTTGTCGGGTACTTTTGTCCGGGCAGTGTTTTGGACGGGTCAAATCGTGACCTCACCTGACCTTGGCCTTCAAAATGGACAATTCAAGGTCAAAACCCGGACGAAGTCGGGTCACCTTCTAGTCTATTATATATTTTGGAAGATCTGTGTGTGTGTGTGTCTGTAATCGATGGACTCGAAAACGGCAGAGCCGATTTCGATGAAACTTGGTATGTGGAGGTATTTTCGGCCGGGGAGTGACATAGGCCTATTAATTTGCCCGTGCGACGTGACAGTGACCTTGAAATCGGATCAATTCAAAGTCAAATCGCCAATTTTTATGGGATTTCGACGAAATTTTATATATAGGGTTACTTTATTCCTCTGAGTGTTTTGGACGGGTCAGATCGTAACCCCGACCTGACCTTGACCTTCAAAATGATGAATTCAAGGTCAAATCGGGTAAAACCGGATGGATTTCGACGGGCACGTTTGTCGGGTACTTTTGTCCGGGCAGTGTTTTTGGACTGGTCAAATCGTGACCCCACCTGACCTTGACCATCAAAATGGACAATTCAAGGTCAAAGCCCGGACGAAGTCGGGTCACCTTCTAGTCTATTATATATTTTGTGAAATCTGTGTGTGTGTGTCTGGCTGTCTGTTCGCGATGGACTCGAAAACGGCTGAGCCGATTTCGATGAAACTTGGTATGTGGGGTACTTTCGGCCTGGGAGTGGCGTGGGCCTGTTAATTTGCCCGTGCGGCGTGACCTTGACCTTGAAATCTGGTCATTTCAAGGTCGAACGCCCGAGTATCACGGGATTTCGATGAAAATTAGTGTCTAGGGATACTTTCGTATGGGGAGTGTCGTAAGCCTATTCGTTTACCCGTGCGACGTGACATTGACCTTGAAATCAGGTCAATTCAAGGTCAAATATCGATGTTTTATGGGATTTCGACGAAATTTGATACGTAGGGTTACTTTTGTCCACTGAGTGTTTTGGACGGGTCTAATCGTGACCTTGACATGACCTTGACCTTCAAAATGATCAATTCAAGGTCAAATCTGGTAAAACCGGATGGATTTCGACGGGTACTTTTGTCGGGTACTTTTGTCCGGGCAGTGTTTTGGACGGGTCAAATCGTGACCCCCACCTCACCTTCACCTTCAAAATGGACAATTCGAGGTCAAATCGCGCAATTCGCCGAAAAGCAGAGGGGAAACAGCCCGGACGAAGTCGGGTCCACCAGCTAGTATATCTATATTTGCGAATGTCTGTCTGTGTTCTATAGACATTCACAGGGGACCATCTAGGTGACACCAAAGGGTTCTGCTATGGGTAACTTTTTTACGAGAAAGATAATGTGCGGGCTAGAATGTTCTAAAGGGACGCCGTTGTTGTCATGGGCAGAACAGGGGGAGGGGCTGAAATATCTTTTGTTGCCGATTGCCACAAAATTTATATATAATAATTCCCATGATATGAGGCATCTAATGGTGTGGTTTAGATGTGTCAAAAGTGGCGCCGTTCGCGTCAGGGATACACGGGAGGGGAGAGGGGCACCAAAATTGATAAAACTAATTTTAGCGCCGATTTCCGCCAAATTGATATATATTATTCTCCATAATACAACGAATCTAATTATGTGATTTAAAGGCGCCAAATTGATGAAAGATTGTGGGAGGGGGGGGGGGGGCACTAAATTTGATAAGAGTGGTTTCAGTCGCCGATTGCCACCACACCTATACAATATCATCCCCATAGTATGAGGAGTCTAGTTGTGTGGCTTAAATCTTTCAATGGGCGTCATTCGAGTCAGGGGTGCACTGAAAGGCAGAGGAGCACCAAGATTGATAGGCAATATTTTTAGCGCCAATTTCCACCAAAGTGATACACAGTCTTATATAGTGATACGAGGAGTCTAATCGTGTGATTTACAGACGCCATATCGGTGCTGTTTGGGTGAGAGATGGGGTGGGGTGGACACTAAATTTGATCAAAATTTGTTTAGTCGCCGATTAGCACCAAACTTATAAATAGTGATCACCATGATATCAGGAGTCTAATTGTGTGGTTTAAGGATGTCACAAGTGAGGTCATTCGAGTCAGGGATGCATAGAGGGTGAGAGGGACACACACAAAGATAAACAGTATGTTTAGCGCCGATTTCCACCAGACTGATACATATTCTTCTTCCTGATACGAGGTATCTAATCGTGTGATTTAGATACGCCAAATTGGTGCCGTTTGGGCGAGAAATATGGGGGCCCTGAATTTGATACGAGTTTGTATAGATATATTTTGAGATATTACATTTTGAAATATTAAAAAACTTTGGCAAAACATGCATCTGATCCATAACCTACACGTGGGTCACGTGGTGTGTTTTTGGTTAACCCATTACTTGGTAACGCAGGATAAAATGGCTAACCCAATTTTTGATATGCCTGTTGTATTACGTTATTGGTGTAACCAATTGTATATATATTTGCATTCCCGTAATGAGTCTAAGTGTGTGGTTTAATGATGACTAAAGTTGCGCCGATTGAGTCAGAAATAGGGACGGGAGAGTCACAAAAAACTGATAAAAAAATATGTTTAGTGCCAATTACCATCAAATTCATACACGTCTTTCTCAAATGATACGAGGAATCAAATCGTGCGTGTTAAAACGTATAATGGGCTAGCAAAAATGATACATAGAAGAAAGCGTTAAACATATATTTATCATTTTATTTAAGATATACACATATTCTTGCAAACAGGGAGACATCGAACCGTCAGAGGATTGCATATTAGAATGGATCATGTATATATTATAACACAATTGAATCTGTTCCATTCAATATAGTTTCCACACACAAATTTACAATAAACCACTAAAATCTCGCTCTGTCGGGCACATGTAGCTGCTATACTTGCATAGCAACATTTTTTTAAACTGAGAATATTTCATCAATGTAATAGCGTGACGAACCGAGGAGCACCTGGATATTTCTTTAAAACATCTGTATCTTCATGCAGATATGATAGCCAGGTGTCCTCAAAATCTTAGTCTAACCCACTAAATCGATTGATACATCTCTATGTATGTATAACCTAATTGTCGTATTTTATTTTTGCGAACTAATGTATTTATGATGTTCATGTTTCATGTCATAACGTCTGACGTATACGCAGTTGTAAATGAATAAATACGTCTTTATTGGTGGAACGGATTAATCGCGATAAACAAAATGACAATCGACACGGTGAGACACTACTTTTATTCCATGTTTTTCATGTTTCATGTTTTGTGATGCTATTTGGATATGTAATTTATGAGAATACATGTATGAATACGTCTAACACGTGTAACAATTTCTCTATTCTCACCAAATATCCACAGCATGCAGAGGGTTTCGCATCACTTTAACCTGGGCAACGCCGGGTAACCCTGCTGGTATAATATATAAACGCAACCAATAAACGCAATGTTTATATTACACACGTGTCAATGTGTTGAGCTAATACACACAAGGACACGTGTTGGGCCTATTGCAGTTTACGTACGCATGGGCACGTTTATGGAAGGTATGTGCTTTTTATCATAAGCACGTCAATGTGTTTATGTAAATGTGTTTAGGTAAATGTATTTAGGTAAGTATGTTTAGCTGTATGTGTTTATAGCTGAATAATCTACTGCAGTGGAAATAATGTTATTAATGGTAATGGAAAAGTAATGGTAATAATACAGTATATTTTCTAAAGATAGGAAATACTTGTTCTAAGCAAGAATTAAACTTCATTAATAGTAAGAAAAACTATGATGTTCTACAAGCGATCACAAATTTTCCAGAACGAGAGCAGAAAACAGAGTCAAGAAAATGTTTCGTACGAGCAGAATTGGGCAGATTCCCAGTTATACATGACGCGATTATACAACAATATAAGTATATGAAAAAAAAAGGTTTCTAATTCTCCACCAAGGTCTCTGAAACATGATGCATACATCGAATCACTTGAAAATGTGTCGAAATAATTTTGCAATGACTTTTATGGAAAAAATAGTGTCGATATTTCAAATCGTGGGAAACTTCAAAGAATACAAAAAACAAAGAGCCTGTGTGAAAATTGACACTGGAACATATAGAACAACATATATTAACATCATTAACTCTTTCGAAAAGAAACCGACCGCTGTCAATAAGTCAAGAACATATAGGTCGTTTAAAGCAAGGTACGAAATGGAGCCATACATTTGCGATACGCGTTCTAATAAAGCGAGAATTATATTTTCGAGATGACGAATTATGAGAAATTTAGAATCATTATGAAGATTGAACACAAAACAACCATTTATGTTACATGTGATATGATCGGTCTTTATTCATTGATCGGGATTCCAATAAAAGCAAGTCAATTAATAATTTAACAGATGGATTCATTGTTACGAAGAAAACAGGAAAAACATTCGTTAGGAAACTACATTTTACACGTATAGCCACACATGTTACTCATCTAATATATATAGTTAATTGTTTTCAGATTAAATGTATATTATTCATGTTTGCAACTCCCCATTTTTGGTGTATTTTGCATTAAATCTTATCTATATATCTATAATTAGAAACCAATTCTAAATTTAAGAACATTTTATTTCAAATTAAGGTAGATTTTTTATTGTTTTCTAGGATACGTTTGTTTTATAAAACATTTCGGATTGAAACAAAGTTACATGTCCAGGTATACTAGCGACAATACGGAGGCTTATTAATGTTCAGCCCTAAACCTAGACCTCTATTGATTACTTGTTTGTTACACATTCCTGGGGATAAAATTAGGTCGATAAATACATCAATACTATATCCCCTCTGTAGAATATAAGCCTTCATTTGCATCAGTGTTCATCCAGGACCATACCACGCGGTATTCCAGTGCTCATGTTCGATATACAGTACAAGGCCCGTGGTTTTTTACATGTCCACGGAAGACCCCGCGCGATTTTTCCGTGTTCAAAATCTAAACTCGCCAAGAACACGGTCTGGGTAAACGTGTTCAATCGTGTTCAGATTTTGAACACGCTCTGATCACGTTTGAACACGCTCTGATCACGTTTGAACACGGAACATCCACGCTATGATCACGGTACGACGAACGGGTGACCACGGCCAAATGATCACGTTTGAACACGGAAATCCACGCTATGACCACGGGTGACCACGGCCATACCACAGGTGACCGCGACATGAACACGGAGGAACATGGCTGAACACGGAAACATCGCTGGCGGCCGGAGCTTGGCAAGCCGCGGTGGCAGAGCTCGCGGTGTCCGTTACGTAATTAATTATCACCTCCCTAGTCCAAAATATATTCTCGAAATTGCTGCTCAAATTGGCAAATGAGCAGCATCATTTTATTTAACCGAAATTTTATCGAAATTCAACCCGTCGATTGTAAAAATTGGCCAAGAGAAAGTAAAGCTACCAATATACCGCGATTACTCATAAAAAATAACTAATATATGGGAGTCGGAGGGAGTCGGAATGGTACCGATACACATGCATTATTTCAAGAAGGGTGCTAACTTAATACTAAACTCTAATATTTTGACAGGAACATATGACTATATATATTTATTGAATCTTATAGATTTACATCTTCCTGTTGTTAGATCGAAAATATCTTGACGGGACCTTTGATAAATGTTCAATTTAGTTTCAATTTAGAATTTGTCTGGTATCAATGTCCGTTTAGTTTTAAACAAACCTTCGAACGTTGTGTCGGATTAGAACCTTTCTCCAATATATTTACACGAACATATGAATATTTAATATGTATTAAAATAATAATATATTCTGACCTGATATAATTCGCTTCATAGAAACTATTTCGATGGATGGATGGCTTCGTTTTGCTAATTATTATAATCGATATCCGTAAACAGCGCAGAGGGTTTCAGCTCAAAATGTCCCTATTTTAAATTTGATTTTACTGCAATATTTTGTTTACAGAAATATCTTATTATGTTTTATATATATTAAACGACTAAAATATTCAAACTGATAATTGGTCGTTTCAAGCATGGCAATTATGTCCACGGAAACTTATTTATTGTCAGTTTTGTTAACCTACATGATGTGGGTGGGGTTAGGGTATTTACTGTTATTGATGACCATAAGGCTGCGTTTATACTGCTGTAGAAATGTATACAGATCTGTATGAAGTCACGTGTCGCGCATTACTGTGATCACAACATGATTACTAATATTGAACGCTCGCTGATCAGTACTCTGGTAATTGACAATTTACTGCGAGTCGTGTCAGTTTAGGCCAGACATAAACATGTATCAACTATCAGCAGATAACAGCGATTTGGTATGTGCCGCATGTATTTAAAGTGTACCCTTATACCACTTGATAATGGTTCGAAGAAAGAATGAAAATCATGCAGTTACCCTACAACACCCTTTATTTGACCAAATGTAGTAAAATTTCCAACTGATGACAATTCCAATGACAATGTTGACCAATTTAGGACAATATTGTTTTCTTAAATTACATGCAGTTTTTATATATAGCTGTTAGACAATAAATATGATGATGATGACTGGCCACGGGGAGGGACCAGGACGCAATCTTTCCAAGTGTTGGACATTTTCAACATGACACCCGCCCCTATGATAAGGTTGGAAAATTTCCAGCTGATGGCCATTCAAGCCCAAAATTTTGATAAAAAGTAGGAAATTATGCAAATATTGGTCCGAAAACAATACCCCCCCCCCCCCAAATAAAATGTTTGAAAATCAAACTACAAGATCATTTTCAATCTATTGTTGGTTTGGAAATTACAACTAATGTTGTGTAAGGTATGAAATTTCCAACCGTTGAACAAGTTGCCACGTCCCTGTCCGTGTTCAATATTCGAAATACACGGGTTGAAATGACAACGAAAACATTCGCCAAGCCCGAGTAACAATTAATCAAAACTGATTTGCCTGTCGCAATGCTTCGGCGTTTACCGTGACGTTATCGGACACGATTTTTGCTCACACGAACTAATACCGTTTTCTTTCTGTGTGAATTTCTATATCAACCTGTTTACACTAGTCTGCGTGTAGATCTGTGTACATTTCTATAGCAATGTAAATGCACCCTAACCTGCGTGTGTACATTCGACCTCATGTCAAGTGCCCTCCCATAAGTTTTACGATAATATTTATTTTTATATACTTTATTGAAATTAATTAACGTATGGGTCAATTCAAGTTTCAACTTTTAAAACACAGTGGCCAGTGATTAGTTGGTCAGCTGATTATGAAACACCAGTGTTTTGAAAACACATTGGCTTCTTCATAGCATTATGATATAACACCATGCAGACACCATCGAAAACAAAGAGGTCAGCTAAATTAAGTACAATTAGACAAATAGTGTAGATAAGGTTCGTATTGTGGCTTAGTGTGGTATTGCAAAATTTAGTTTTTTTAATTTAAATTTAAATTTTTTTAAATGATTTTTCACCAATGCAAATGAAATAGTCCTGGTAAATTCAAAAAAGAGACTAAAATTAAATTTTATTTTTTGGAAAGTTATATACATCAATACAACTATAACGGTAAGTAAAACAAGATCAGTAGGAAGACGACCAATCCTGGCCATACTGGCCCTGTACAAAACAAATTCTCCACTTGTTAAAAGGGTGCCATTTCCTGCTATGCGTTTCAAAAAGCGGCGATGGGTGAAGTCAGCGAAAAGGAAACCGCCGATTTTTTTTATATGAGATATGGACATTTGTACTAAATTAACTCATTCGATGTCAGGTTCGGTCGTACCAAGAAGAGGATTGTTCCCCGCCTGTGCATTGGGTATGTGGCATCACAACCACCCGCGCTTACAATGAAATATATATTTATATTGGAGGAGGAGCTCGTGGTGTGTGCGTTACGTAATTAATTATCACCTCCATAGTCCAAATTATATTCTCGAAATTGCTGCTCAAATGGCAAATGAGCAGCAACATTTTATTTAACGGAAATTTCATCGAAATTCAACCCGTCGATTGTGAAAATTGGCCCAGAAAAAGTAAAGACACCACCACACCGCGATTATTCATAAACAATAACTTATATATGGGAGTCGGAATGGTACCGATACACGTGCATTATTTCAAGAAGGGTGCTAACTTAATACTAAATAAATCGAATATATGGTACCGAGATGTAAATATTTACAATTGAGCGTAGTTCAGACGATGTTTTCTATGTAGTGTTACGGTCGATTTGATTCAGATTTTCGGTGATGTTAGTATAATGTTACATTCATCCAGTTGACATAGCACCTGAATGCTAACTTATCAGTTTAACGCCCCCGAAAGTTGTCCATAATATGTCTTTAACGGTATCGTCTCGGGGCATCAAAAATATGACATACTAACGAAGTACTTGAGCGCTATGGCATAAATGAACGGTTCGCACTTCAGTAACCTTCCTCGTTTTGTTATAGACGCGGGTGTTCAGCGCGTGTTAATTGAAATGCGAATATCCATATAACCAAAGTTATTAAAAAACATTTGTTTCCATTCCTTAGTTTTCAGTGCCTGATCACGTCAATACTATTGATATGTGATAAGATACATTGAAGACAATGACAAACATGTCACGGTCCAATATAACACGAGAAAGAGTCCGATGAATGTATCCGGTTCAATCGAAACGATGTTTAGTAAAACGATCGACCATACTCAGAAAGAACATTACAGATGTCGATGTATTGGCTGCGGACACACGTACCACAGTAGCGATGGCATAGTAGGTGTGACAATTTGTGATGGTGGAATTTTGTGACAATTTGTTCGTCATAATTCTGTGCCATAGCTATCCATGCATGTCGCCCGCTGATTTTCCTCACAATGAGTCGACTGGGCCAATTGACCATTGCTTTTCGCAAAGGTTGATATCTACTCATTAAGTTTTGCTAAATTGTATTCACGATGCTATATATAATTGCACGATATATCGTCCAGAATTGTGTTTGACCGTGGCCTGGTTGTAAATCCTCATTGACTCACATATCATTATTGTGGTAAGTTTTTTTTATATGATCTCAATGCATGCATGTTTATCTACTTATATTAATTTCATTAGTAAGAACAATCATGGCTGTTGAGATGGGTTATTCATTAAGTTATCAAGTGGACTTGTGTCTTAACATGTAAAATATAACACTGCGTGTTGAGTAAAGATCAACACTGACAAGACATTCACAGGTAGATACATCCTTGAGAGATCGAACGTCGCTGGTAGAGCTTGGTAGACTCATTGTTCGAATGTGCAGAGGGCGACATGTAGATCTGTGTACATTTATGTAGCAATGTAAATGCACCCTAACCTGCGTGTGTACATTCGACCTCATGTCAAGTGCCCTCCCATAAGTTTTACGATAATATTTATTTTTATATACTTTATTGAAATTAATTAGCGTATGGGTCAATTCAAGTTTCAACTTTTAAAACACAGTGGCCAGTGATTAGTTGGTCAGCTGATTATGAAACACCAGTGTTTTGCAGACACCATCGAAAACAAAGAGGTCAGCTAAATTAAGTACAATTAGACAAATAGTGTAGATAAGGTTAGTTTTGGGGCTTAGTGTGGTATTGCAAAATTTAGTTTTTTTAATTTAAATTAAAAAAATTTAAAATGATTTTTCACCAATGCAAATGAAATAGTCCTGGTAAATTCAATAAAGAGACTAAAATTAAATTTTATTTTTTGGAAAGTTATACACATCAATACAACTATAATGGTAAGTAAAACAAGATCAGTAGGAATACGACCAATCCTGGCCATACTGGCCCTGTACAAAACAAATTCTCCACTTGTTATCTCTGTTGTGCAATCGTCCGTATCCCCCGATTAGAAACTGTACTCTGTAACCGATGTCCCATATCCGTAAACTGTGTGAAATTGTCTCTCCGATATACAATGCATCAAGTATGTATGGGCGTAGGACGTGGAGTCTATGTTTTGTACAAATCATGCAATGCATGTAGCCCTGTTCAGTTATCACTGTTATTATATATTCCTCAGGCACCCGGAAATTAATAACGGACGGACAAAAATGAGACAATGGGCTAATCAAGCCATTGTCTAGAGATTATCAAAAGGGTGCCATTTCCTGCTATGCGTTTCAAAAAGCGGCGATGGGTGAAGTCAGTGAAAAGGAAACCGTCGATTTTTTTTATATGAGATATGGACATTTGCACTAAATTAACTCATTCGATGTCAGGTTCGGTCGTACCAAGAAGGGATTGTTCCCCGCCTGTCCATTGGGTATGTGGCATCAAAACCACCCTCGCGTACAATGAAATATATATTTATATTGGAAGAGGAGCTCGTGGTGTGTGCGTTACGTAATTAATTATCACCTCCATAGTCCAAATTATATTCTCGAAATTGCTGCTAAAATTGGCAAATGAGCAGCAACATTTTATTTAACGGAAATTTCATCGAAATTCAACCCGTCGATTGTGAAAATTGGCCCAGAAAAAGTAAAGATACCACCACACCGCGATTATTCATAAAAATAACTTATATATGGGAGTCGCAATGGTACCGATACACGTGCATTATTTCAAGAAGATTGCTAACTTAATACTAAATAAATCGAATATTTTGACAGGAACATATGACTATATATATTTATTGAATCTTGTAGATTTACATCTTCCTGTTGTTAGATCGAAAATATCTTGACGGGACATTTAGGGTATTTACTGTTATTGATGACCATAACATGGGTGTGTCTTTTTACCGGATTCCGGATCCCGGGTATGAATTTCATGCTTGTTTTATCACACATTTAACCCATTAAAAGCCGTTTGACACGCGGAAACTGGTTAGGAGGTGAGATTAAACCAAAATAGGGCTGTCGTGCTCATTCAACCCGATTAATCGTATTTAAAGGTGCATATCGTGCCCGGATCAGCATACTTCTTATATTTTCATATAGACACGGTGGTTGGATTGATTTTACGTGACCATGATGGCATTTAAGGGAACACACCATATCCGGATCCGAATTAATTATCTCGTAATTATTGATCATATTTAAAGGTAGATATCATGTCCGGATCCGGTTTTTTTTTCTCTCTCTTTTTTTTCTATATAAATTATCGTCATTTTGATATATTAAATGTCACGTGGAACAAAGTTATAAGTTGATTTTGAGACGTTATACTAGGCTGTTGGATTGATTTCACGGAATAATTATCGCATTTAAAGGTACACACCATGTGCGGAACCGACTTAATTTCCACGTATTTACTGATAATATTTAAAGGTACAGATTATGCCCGGGTCAGGATTTTTCTTCAAATAAAGTAATGCTTATTTAATACAAAAAATGTAAACTGAGTCGCGTGGAACTAGGTTATAGATGTTGATGTTTAGATCAGATCATTCCCGGATTCGGATACGAATAGTCCGTTGGGGTACTGTTGGAACCGGAATTAAATTCTCTACAGGATGATCGCAACACCGAAGCGATATATCGAACAATAAGACCGTAAACCACAGTTATTTATTGTCCGAAGTACGCGAAAGCGAGGTGTGTTAAGAACTGACATGTTCCATCAGCTTTCGTGCACATTGGGGACCGGAACCATAGTGGTCAATAACGCATGTGGACATAATTTTTTAGTACCATCTTGTTCCATTTCAATATTGACAATGTCTGAATCATTCTTTGTATATAAGTCTTCTTGCCACATGGAACAATATGGATGTAAAATATGTTCGAAGCCGACACCATATCATATTTAAACCGTATAGACAGTATCTGCTTGCAATAATTAACCCTCATACAACTTTTTTTGCGATGAACTAATTCGATATCCGGGTAGCTGTAGTGCTCAATAGAACTTCTCTTAGTTCTCTACCACATGCCAGGAGTTTTTTTTGTTGTGTGGTAAGATAGAACCACAACATACCGAAAACAATAGTTGTCTGCAAAACGATCCCGAATCATCATTTCGATTACCTTTATTCCCTTTCAAACTATAGTTCTTTCACGGTAAAACGAATCCGATAGATGTTAAAAGACAATGGTATTTCACTAATCGACACTAATCATTACTTGAAGGTTACTTGAAGAACGTGTTAATTGCTGGTTGATATATCGGGTCATTTAATTGACGGGGAAATTGTCGTCTTTTTGAGTGGCATTTATCGATCCATCCATCTATTGATGAACTACAAAAATATAGGCTATCACCGACGTCATATGCGACAACAAGACAATGGCTGAACTCCGAGCGTGAAATTTTGTCCTTTTGTCTCGATCAGTGCATGCATTAAATATTTATCGATATGGGTTTTTAATGGCGTGGTGCCACTTCAGTCTGAAATGAAAAGCATCAAACGGTACGTTATCTTTAACACCTTCTATAGATTCAGTTTGCATAGTAGCCAATACACATGGCTGAAACACTAAGAACACACAACGAATGAACTTAATATAGATCTAGATTGGTTGTACCGACCTCACCTCTTTGTTGCTTCATGGAATGCTAGAACGTTCAGCAACCTGTTATAGTGTGGTATATACGATTGACACTTAAATATAAGTATTGTCATCGCGATGGGTGTTGCTCTTTTAAAATCTGGCATCGGTTAAGACCGCCATAAACAGAACGAATATAAATTTATAGACATATTGTGTAAAATCATAAATAGCATGTTATTGTCAAGACCGTACGGTTTGTTAATAAACAAAAATCCATATTATGATACAGTAGAGTGAGTAAAGTGTGCTATACGCAAAGCACTCAACACAGAGGAGTCCCCGATAAGTTTACTTTAACAAGACTTCTGCGTTGAATTAAATTCTCGGTTCACACAAAGTGTTTTGTGGGTAATATCACTTTCATATTATCATTATACTATACTTTTAGTATATTCTTGATAAAATTCATAATTAGGTAACTTTTATTTTATTTTCAATATTGTGACCTTTGACGAAACTGCAGAACATTTAAGTCATTTTAAGAGTTATTGTTCATTTAGCATGGTTAAGAATGTTCTAGATCACTGTTAAAGCAATGATAACCGATCTAAAACTACAAATATGATATCTTGTTAGCGGTGGCACAGGCTAACTTATATTATGGACTTGTTCTGTTGCGTATAACCTGATAAGTCAGTATTCAGGTGCTATGCCAACTGGGGAAATGTAGCATCGCCGAAAATCTCAAACAAATCAAAAGTACCGTCTAAACTAAGCTCAATTGTAATTATTTACTTCTCAATTCGGGACGCAACTGTCTACGGTAAACTAACGAAACCGGTTTCACATTCGAGAATATCTGCATTTAATCTACTTTATATTTTAGGACTTCTGTTTGTTTGTTTGTTGTTTGTCTGTTAGCTATGGCCGGGAAAACTGCCGGGCGGATTTAGCCCAAACTTGCTATCTGAGGGTAAAAACCGCGGGAATGGTCATCGGACCGCTTCTGAGAACGTCAGAGCACTCATTCTCCAACCCCCCGCCACCGCAATGGGAATTCATGGGTTAATTGCGTGATAGTTAAAGAGCGTTCGTATCCGCAGTGTCGTTGATAAAGAGCGTGTATGTGTCCAGACATGAGCGTGCTGTGCCTGTGTACAGACATGAGCGTGTTGTGTGATTCTTAAGTCTGTGTTCGTACTTAGGGGTTCCTGGGAATTTGGGGAGATTTTCATCGGGTCAGTTTTTCCGCCCGAGGTGACCTTCACCTTGAAACGGGTACCCACAACTGATCTAATATATAGTTTGGGACTTCTGTTTGTTTGTCTGTCTGTTAGCTATGGCCGGGAAACACAAGAAAATATTAATGCCAACTAAAATAAAATGCGACAACAAAACATGACACGGATATAAAGGCCATTGACACGGATTAACAAATATGCATATATATATATATAATTCAATATATGAAATTGTTTTTTATTATAAAAGATTTTATCTGACAATTCTTTATTCATTGACGAAATCAATCCGGGCCAAATATACCCGAAAAAATCCTACCGCAAGTAATACTGCGGCAACTCTTTGATGTCGCGGATTATTCACACCTCCCGCACTGTCCCTGACTGGGATGCAGACCACGCCGTAAACACGACTGACCACGCTATTAACACGGCATGAACATGACTTCAACACGGATGACCACGGCGTGCACTCAGATGACCACGGCATGTACACGCCGTGTTCAGACCGTTTTTGAACACGCTGGCCATTTTGCCGAAATTGATCACGCTAAGAACACGACTTCAACACGGATGACCACGGCGTGAACTCGGATGACCACGGCATGTACACGCCGTGTTTGAACACGCTGGTCATTTTTCTGAAGTTGACCACGCTAAGACCACGCGCGATTTTACCGTGTTTTTTCCGTGTTAAAATGTTGGCCACGCGTGGTTTTGAAAAAACCACGGGCTTTGTACTGTATTAACAGAATGAGAAAAAAATAATAGAAGCTGATTTCATACGGAGTATAACAGATGTGCACCCGCGTAGAAATTCGTGATTTCCGAGTTCACTGAATTTCATATTATCGAGCAAAAGACAAATTCCGTGCTATACAGCGAAAACATCATTTTATATGGGCAAAACACCCCTGTTATTGGGCCAGGAAAATATCTTCCCTTTATAGAGAAGAGATCGTTTACAAGAACAATATATGTCGTATTCCCCTTGTAAAATTGGTATTCGCCCGCAAAAAAAGTGTCTTCGTTATATAGAGAACATCATTTACAAAGGTCAATAAATTTCGTATTCCCCTTGTAAAATTGGAATTCGCCAGGAAAAAAATGTCCCTATATAGAGCAGACATCATTTATAAGGACAATCACTATCACACCCCTTCATATAACTGGTACATTTGTACGGAAAAGGTATATTCCATATACAGAGAAGACATCATGTACAAGGATAATAAATCTTGTATGCCTTTTGTAAAATTTAAATTTGCTCGGGAAAAAATACCTTCGCTATATGGAAAAGACATCAAACACAAGGACAATAAATGTATCCCCCTTATGAAATTTGTTTTAAAAATATCGTCAATGATCTGTGGTGTTTTCGTTATTCGTTTCCAACTTGACATTTTAGTAGAAACAGGGTGTTGTGAGTCTTTATTAGACTTTAGTGTACTCTTCTATTTTTCCGTCCATCGGGTAATAAGAGCACATGTTATTACGCGTAACTAGATTGGTAGGTGGCTTCCCTTGTGTCTGGAAACAGGGACATATGTTGCCACCAAATAGATAATTGCATATATTAATGTGAACTGTTATTTTAAAATCATCAGATGAATTGAATTTCTGACTGCATTTTAAATGTTCTTTCCCAAATAATAAGCACTTATAATTTCTTCAACATAGCTATAGTAGAGTTATGCACATTGTAACAACCTACAAGGATATATTGATCGTGTGTCACAAACATAACTTCCGTACATGTATTTTTGGTAACGATATCGCTGAACAGCTAACCCTACACAACCCTCGCTGCTTTCACAACTAGTCAGATTCCTTATGTCGAAAAATTGTCAAGCAATTTTCGAAATGCTAAACGGTTTCTAAAAAAAAACAGCATGTCTACTTTCAGAATCTACCTGTTTCCAGTCTAAAATTCTGTTGGAAACTTAATTTTTAGGCGGTTTTAAAAATAAAGAGAGCATATTTTATTTTAATGTGCTTTGTCACGCCCTGGAGTCCAGACCCCCACATAAGTATCATATCGTGGTCACCCACTTATTATATAAGAGGGGGGCTGTACTGTATGGCGCAAAAAAAGATTATGTAATCAATACGGATATATACGGAAGCCCATTAAGCATAATTCAAATTCCATTTCGGTTAAGCGTAATGCCATTACACTTAAGCCTATTTTCATTACACTTAATCATAATAACATTACGGTTAAGTGTAATGGAAATCTGAATTACGCTTCAGGGTAATGGCATAATGCCACTTAAAGATAATGGTATTATGCATTACCCTTAAGCGTAATTGGCTAGTAAATATGAATTTGACATTTTGGAAACCACATGTTTGTTGAAAAGGTAGAGCCTACATAGTATGGAAATCAATGGTTTGCATTGCATGGAAACATCCTATAGCCATATAAAAATAAAGGATATTTATCAACTGAAAATGCGCAACTGATTGAGTCGGAAGGATGTATAACGGTTTCATATAACAAGTAGTATGGTGGTATCGTTCATCGTGGATTTGACAATATCCACCACCGATTCAGTTATTTTTCACTATAATTTTCGTGAATAGTATATATTTATTTAAAAACAAAATTGGTTTCAACTTGCTCTTCCGTAATCACGAACTATATAGCTCTTTTTCGGTTTGGCCGCTGCACTAGTATCTAAACGGGCATGGCTCATTCGAGGTTCAAAATTATGTCTACCTAATTTGGAAGGCGGTAAACAAATACGTTGACAAACACACGAACCTGTGATATACCGGCTTCATGTTCTCTGAAAAGTGCATGCGTTTTCCTGCTGTTTTCATTTGTTTGCAGCGAATAGACTTACAATAACATACCCTGCAATTAGGCTGCAAATGACTGTTTTGTCTGGAACCCTAACATCGGGTGCAAAGTTGTATTTTATGTGACTTCTATGCGTCTTGCTGGAACATATAATTCTCATATAAAGATAGCTTAATTATTTATCGACCTACTTCGATACCGGAATAAGTTCAAAAGCGAATATTATTAGGTTTATTTTGGAGCACAAACCACCATGTGGCTTTAATAGAGAGATCATCGCGACAGAGATAACACAAACCATCGCGACGGAGATAACACAAACCATCGCGACGGAGATAACACAAACCATCGCGACGGAGATAACACAAACTCTGCAACGTTTTCAAAATTATCAAAGGATCAGCACCATCTATACTGTGAAATCTTGTACGCTTAGTTGATTATTACAATACCGGTTATAACTTTCGTTCGAGCACCCAAGGTTGCCACCGATATCAGATACAACCATTACATGGATTAATTTTCCATCTGCTGCAAGTGAGTTAAACGTTCTACCTGACACCACAGACAATTGTAGTAGAACAGATGATTTAAAGAAACCGCGAAACGCAAGCACGCGGCACATCCCAATTTGCTATTACGTAAGTGTCGCAGATCACAGGTACTCCATTCTCGCTTAAGATTAAAGTTCAGTAGTTTGAACTATGACACATTGATTAATCACATTAAAACGTCCCCCTGTCATTGTGGCGAAAAAGAAACATCGCATCACTACATATTGGAGTGTGCTAAATACATGGTCCTAGTACTGAACTCCTATGAGCAATACCAAATGTTATTTGATCAGAAAATACTCTTTTATGCGGATCACTGGAACTCGGTCATCGTGAAAATATTAAAATATTTAGTGTGAACATATTTATTTCTCTAAATCATACACATGAATTAAATTTTTTAGACTTGTATAATATATGAAGACAATTATTTTAGAGAATGGGATTTGCCAGAAAATAGGACTCTTATGTGAGCCATTTCTCCATCTTTGGCATACACATTTGGTGTCTTTGTTGCTTTTCGTTATGTATTTTCCCAGTTAGATTTTGTTTTTATGTTCATTTTACCATCTGCAGTCCATGCATCAGATTAAGCGACTTGTTACTACCTGTTTATTTGTGACAAGATCCTTGACGCCACTCCATCAGTTTAAAATAATTGTAGCGAAATTAACATTTCTAGATCGAAACGACAAGAGTGAGGCATCTTATATACTTATTACGAGCACGAGAACCGAAATATGACATATGAGATATTTTCTTGTTTTCTGAATTTACTGCATATTTGGTCACTTCGATGTGATAATGTGTTTTACACGTCCAACTTAGTTCATGTATAGACAGGAAGTTTTATTTATTTAAACAGAGGGCGACTTAGGGAAAATTCAATTTGACAAACGATTAGACAACAATATAACTTTTTGAACCCTCAACAAAATATCTATATTCTATTCCACTGACAGTTTGCGGTTTCCATGTAACAATGTTGCTATGACTGGTCGCGTTATTAACCCTGCGAAGCACATATTTCGTTCAATAGGGAATCCGCGACAATAAAACAGATAATGTTCTGCTATTTCTTCGGTATCACAAGCATAAAGGGCTATCTCTCAAATCATTGCTGTTAAGATCATTTTTTACAATTACTGCATTCCAGTCTTAATCGACAATGGTATATCTGGCTTGCTCACGTATATGCGAATTCCAGATATCGAGGATGTTCTTTGAGACCGCTATTAAAAAAACATTCAAGTCTGGTTTAACCTGTTCCAAAGATTGATTAATTGTGGAAAAAGGATTTCTATTTACATTGTTGATATCAACACTGTTTTTAAATGTGTATATATGTCATTAGGATTGGAAACAAATATGTTTACACTAATACAGAGATTCAGCTTCTGGTGATTGTAAGGAATGTAGGGATTGTAACTTGTAACAACAGACCACGTGACTATGAGTCTGACTGACGTGTGTTATCGTGCGTATATACTCTTATATAAACGGGTGTAAACAATGTTAGTTATTATGTGATTGTGAGTCCAGTCCTCTTGGTCGATTAGAGCAATATCACATTATGGCTATATATCACCAGCTCTGGATATATACAAAATTGATTTTTATACGATAATTGGCTATGCTATTGTTCCACGCTGTGTAATTGGCTGGTTTTTTTTACTTGTTTTTTTTTAACCCAAACATCGTGTTCAAAGTTGTATCTGTGTGACTTATATATGTGTATTTCTGGAACATATAATGCTCGTAGAAAGGGGGTTAGAGTATTTTGGACCTATTTCGATACCAGGAAAGTTTATTATTATTATTATATTAAAATATTATTATTATGTGTATTCGGGAGCTCAAACCGCCATGTAACTTCAATAGAGAGATGTATCTTCTATTGATTGTAAGGAATGTAGGGATTGTAACTTGTAACATCAGACCACGCGACACTACCCACTAGAGTAGTAGTTGTGTATTAAAAGTGACTGACAGTGTGCACGTTTGGATACATGTACATGTATATGTGTAGACATGGATGCAACGTGAGTTGTTGCGTGATTGTGAGCGAATGTTTGCCAAAACGTCTTTTAATAGCAACTCATGGAGACATGGATATTTAAATATTTTCAAAATTGGGGTTATCTTGGACTAACAGACTAAGCTCGTGATATAATGGTATTTAGAACACATCGATCACCGGAAAATTCCTTGCTGGATTAATGCAATGTCACATCTGTTTATCACCAACAGTAGTTGAGGTATATATAACGGGTTTGTGTCAATAGTTCAACATTTGTATCGCTTTCATTCTGTTTTATTGAAACTGTATTAAAACTCTGTCATGTGACTTTAAAGTAACATTCACGGCGTCTAGTCTTGATCATCCACGTGGTACACATAAATATCTGCGTAGTACCCAGTTGATACAAACGTAGAAACCCTACATTCCGTACACACACTGGAACCGGAATCTCTCCAGTGCTAAGTTTATGAAATGTACGCCAGACACCTGAGTTTACTTTTCTCGATTTTGGCTTGAGCCCATAACAAGTTGTGGTGCATTCTATGACTGCATGTGAAGTAGCAAACGTTGGGTGTTGAATATATGCGTGCTCTATGCATAGCATTTACTCCTTTAGATTGCTGTATAATTATGTAAAATATCTTATTCTGAATAAAAATTGTCTTTAGCTGAGTACAAAAACTTATATATCACACCACCACCAACACTATACATGTATGTACAAATGTGTTGATCCCTCCTCCACCAGGTCTATGAGAATAAAATAATTGTAAATTGAATTGGGAATCAAATACGACACAATCATCCCTGGCGTTCTCGTGTGATTGTATCTGCAAAACAAAACATAACATTTAAAATAATTTTGGCCAATTTTGATGTTTGAGGTTTTGCTTTGTTAAATTATTTCCCTACAATATTCTGCGTATAAACTTGGAAACAAGCAAGCTAAATAGAATGAAACTACAGTTGCATAACATCAGAATTTTCATATTAAATAAACTTTTAACAGAACGACAGGAAAGCAAATGGAGACTTCTCCCAGCAACAACAGTTCCATTAACGCCGATATGACTTCACAACGATCAACTAAAGTGATGGTGTTAAAAGGCACGTTTTTGGACTAAATTGTTTTTCATATTTATTTTATATATATTCTCTAGTATTCGAAATGATTTTCATATTATTAGGTATTAACTGTTCTTAGTGTGTGAATTTTACACATCACTGTCACTCCCAGTTATGCAGTGTTGTCAATTAATCTACATAATAAATGTGATAAAAACAACGGCATTGTTGTGTCCGTATATCAAGTAAAGTTAGTATACATGTCCCGATTACTACAATACATACCAAATCAGCGACAACATGTATTCCAGATCTCAAACTGTGAGAAACCTTGATATAGGAACATACATGAAGCATTATTTCATGAAATGCCCACATCCCCCATAATTGAGATCCAGTTAAGTAACTCATGTTACATCCTAGAACTGTATACTGGATCATGTCTGAAATACCAACATTCCCGATAATTGAGACCCTGTTGAGTTACTCATGTAACGACTTTGAACTGGATAGTGGATAATATCTGAAATGCAAACATTCCCCATAATTGAGGACAAGTTAAGAAACTCATGTTACAACTTAGAACTGGATACTTTCATGTGGTAGCACTTGACCCCCATTGATTAGAAATACTGAATGTGTTGGAAAACTAGACATTGCGGCGCTTGGGTTTGCGATTTGTCACCTGTACGCCTCGGCGCCCGATGTTTCTGCATTTCGGACTTTTCGGAACCTGGTAATTTTCGGACCAACATAACAATCGGTGATGACAAAAACTTATTTTTGTTTTCTTTATTTTTTTCAATTAAATGTGATAAAACATGTAAACTGGTGGATAACAAATACAAACACAGAATAGCACAATTGATAACGATGGCGGTGAATATATAACTAATAGTCAATACGCCACACGTATTTAGTCGGTACATAGTTTTTGTTTGTATAGTATAGATGCGATATCATCAAAGCTATATTGTGTATTGATCTTTTGCCATAATGCTTTTCGAAACAACGCGTGGTCCACTCTAAACTGCGTGTGTGAAATCGATGCGACAAAACAGCTCCGTGAATGCTGCCTGAACACCCACTCTCCCTCTTCACGTGAATGCTGCCTGAACACACACTCTCCATCTTCACGTGAATGCACCCTCAACACTCGTCAACTGTCTGTGTAGTGGGGATACCCTCTTCAGCTGAGACTTCTACTCTCGTTGCTTTGTGAGACGAGTGGACTATTCCTCCAAGGGGGCCACTATTTTGGTATAGTCAACGAAAACACATGCATTATTTATTATATTATATCGAACATTTTGTCGATTGTCACAACATTTCTATGTCTGATGTTGTTACATTTTTATTTACTGTGAATTCTGGAAATCGGTCTCAAATTTAACAATTTACAGAAATCTTTTTGACGATTGCAGGGATCATAACTATCATATTAGCTAATCTGACATAATCTCTTCATTTATTTCTATAATACGCCTTATCTATCGAGTATGGCCACTTTCCAAACTCAGTGCACCCATGTGTGTGAATAACTCATAAAAAGCACCATTTTAATGACATAAACTAGTGTAATCGTTGGTTAATACCCCATGCAGTCTATTGGCATCGAAAATTTATTAGAGATGAACCATTAAAATTTTGTCCGAATAAAAATGGAATTGATACCGTATGTTTACATGATTAGCTAAAATCGTGATAAACAACGCTTATAAAATAAGTGCTAGTGGAATATCACGAATATATTGTAGATATGCAAACTATATACACTTACCTCATTGTTAATAATGCTTTATCCGATATAATGTAATTTTAGGTTGTTTTTATCTGTTATAATCTAGCATATTGTTTATAAAGCCGGATTATCATTCACACGACAGGATTACCAAAACAAGGCCGAATTATACGGATACCCGGTGATAGCTTTAGTTGGCCGATGTTACAGGTACGCAAATGCCGTGTTCGTTTTAAATCACATTTACTCCAGCACATCCTACGACATGGCTAAATACGCTTGCCAGTTTACACCCTATTGCGAAGGCGTAATAATGCTATGTGGGCATTATATTTACAGTTACCGGTATATTTACAGTAATTTACATTTATTTATGACGAATTTTTCTATTAACTACGTAATTATATATAATTGGCTGTTGGCTGAAACCACGTGGTCTCCACGTGATCTCTTTTTAAACGAAATACAAAATTTGAAATGGCGGCTGCATGTCATGTGCGGCGAAGTGAGATCAATGTTGGGCGAGACTGTAAATTATTCAATATATCAGAGAACATAATCCAGCATGTCCCTAAAATTAATCATCGCTGTATGTTATTTTCACGTTGGACTGAATATTTGCGACGAGTAAGTAGAATTTTGTTTTACTAAAAATGCAAGATGGCAGAATAACACCTTATATTTATTTCATAATATGGGGTCGCACCTCTGACGTCATCGTCGACCTAATATGGGTTCATCCTCCGTCACTATTTATCGACGCTGAGAAAAAACAAGATGATGGATACGCACCTAATATTTATTTCATATGGGGTCACCTCTGACGTTGTAATCGACCTAATATGATACGGGTTCATCGACCGTCTCTATTTATCAACGCTGACTGGCTAATCGCAATAAAATAATAAACGTTGATATAATGCTCAATGACACAATCTGTTTGACACAGCTTGTGACACATTACTTAATGTAAACACCACTACCAGGACACACATGTAAATTAAGGTTGTCATATGAACACTGGGCATAATGTAATCGGGTATGAAATTTAAACTGTGTTTAATGTTAGCGCCATCGGTTTATTACAGACATCCCATATAATCTAAAATTTCACCTTAACCACGCATAATATTAATAAAGAAGTATTATTTACTTATATGATAGTATTTAGGCACTATGCCAACTCGAGGAATGTAGCATCCTACTAACATCGCCGAAAATCTCAAGCAAATCCTCTGAACTACACTCAATTGTAAATATTTACTTCTCAATTCGAGACACAACTCTAGGCGATAAACTAACGAAAACGATTTCGCCATCGAGAGTCACTGCATTTACTTAATATATAAGAATAACGATGTGTGTTGTCAATTTGGTTATAATATTTGTAAAGATAACTACTTTGGCACAGATTATTATCCATTGATTTTTCACATCACGTTAATATATTAAACCAGAAATAAATAAATGTTATGGTATAGCTAGTATTTTATTTAGTCATCAGAACAATATCTGTCGACCTATATCGAGTATACGTTGAATTGAACAAAGTTAAATGTAACCCATGTACTGAATGCAAACTATTCTCTTATACACCATACCAAACGTCATTGACGTTCGGCAATAATAAGGCCACAGGTATTTACCTAACGCTGGCTGTGGACAGCTCGAGATTCGTCCAATGTTGGGACAGCAGGTCGGTAAATGAACAGACCTGTATCATGTTAGATAGTTAATCGAGTACAAGCGAGTAGACGTTGACCCCGACAGTGAAGACCGCCCTAACAGATGCAAGTTTTTATATTTTATTTCTTAAAATATTCTCTTCGTGGATACATGACAAGTTTTGTCCGATTAAGTACATTCATATAGCGCATAACTATAACGTTAATTCGATTCATAATAATACTACAAATATAGGCTCAGGGAACCCGAAATGTTTTAATGCCATTCGTCAGATGATTCAGATGATTCAAATACAGACATGCAGACAGGCATAAATAATGCCAACAGAGTTCAACCTGGAATCTCGACAGATGACAGCTCTTTGAACGGATCAATTTCCAAAACCGAAATAGAGAACTTCGTTAATATAGTTTAATCAGGCAAGGCCCGGGACTTGATAATACGAATTACTAATTTATTAAACATAGCTGGCTATTTCTAGGTAACTTTTATTTTTATACATCTCTATTGTTATATTCAATACAGGTGTTACTCAAACTTACTGATATATTGGCGTCATAGGCCCACCTTAAAAAAGGAAGACTTTTCAAACCCGGTAACTACCATAGGATAACACTATTGAATTGTTTGTCAACAGTTTTCACCAGTATCCTAAGTAACGTATATCTTCTTACATGGAACTAAATCGCATCCAGTCAGAAGTTAAAGCTAACTTTCGCAAAGGGTGCTGCACTATCTGTCATATGTTCAAACTTTAAACCATTATCAACTTATCAACAGTGAGAACCTTTTCTTTGCATTTGTTGATTTTTCCAAAGCTTTAGATTTAGTTCACAGAGAATCCCTTTGGGCAAAGCTACATAGCTACAGGCAAAATTAAATCTGCTGTTGAAGACTTATTCACAAATTGAAATTATGCGTAAAGGACCGCGAACCGGCGTCAACGTCGTTTGAAAGCTACGAATAGGCTTGAAACAAGAAGACAAACTTCCCCCGATTCTTTTTTCCATATTTCTGAATGACTTACATGAATACCTTATGAGATGTGAGTCCAACGGCAAAACATTAGAAATTCGGACACCACTTTTTACCCTAAACTCCCCCTCTGCTATATGCGAACGATACCATATTTATATTGAATACAAAGGAAGGGTTCCAAGATTAATCTAAATAAATACATTTGCAGAATATTGCGATATTTGAAAGATGAAAATAAACCCCTCGAAAACAAATGTTGTAACATATGGAAGAAGTCGCATGAAAAATAAGGCACAATTTAGGTTAAACTCGGGTAGAGTCACAAGTGAAAGAAACATTAGATGTAATATGGCTAAAAGGGCATATGTGCATTAATTAGCCCAGCCCGCAGTACATGAATCTATGCTCGAAGTTAATGAAAAATATTATATTCTACCCATTACTACATATGGCGGTTTGAAACCTTGAATAGTTCAGAAAAATAGAAGCACGGTTTCTACGTTTTATCCCATGTGAACTGGACAAGTTCTAGATATGCAAATCTGGCTTAATCATTGATATTTCCCACTTATTTGTGACAACTGGGCTGTCTCCAATGCTGCATCATCGAGGACACGGAATAGTCGTCGTCTCTGATTTGACTTCATTCGACTCTGTGCTGATGTTGCAATTGACAGTGCTATGACTATCAAAACGCATTTACTGACACAAGAGGATACAGAAACGAGCGCTCGATTCATTCAACCACTATTGACAATAATATAAACAACAACGTAGCTATTAGAATGTTGACATTTTGTCAGTTTTAAACTTGAACTGTTCGATCAGTTGAGAGTGTTCCAAGCACATACCATTGTCATGTTCCTTTTCAAGATAGGATATATTGTAACTCGCAAGAGATTCGACGTCAGAAAAAAAACAACAAAAAACATCACAGTAAGCAATGAACTGACGCCGCGCATTGACGAATCATCACATATCTATACAATTCCAACTGACAATTACAACTATTACAATAATTCGGACCGATGCATCCCATTTTCATAAATTTCAACGAAATATGTAGTCATGAGACATTGTCGCTATTCGCCATGTTATTGCCAGTTATTATGCAATTTATGGACCGGGAGTCCACTTTTGGTTGTAAAGTTCTTATAAAACTATCATTGGCTCATTCACTAATATGGATACTAAGTGTCGTGATATGATGCAGTATGATACATCAGGCTATTCAATTTCATCGACAAATGTGCGACCATATAGGAGAACTTTGCCGCCATGTCAACACAAACGGTTACTTCAAAGTTCAAAGTTCAAATTAAAATGTTTATTTCTCAAATAAATCATGTTATATGATATTATGCAAACATAATACATAATTATACAATACAATACATGGTATGCAATAGTGAAAAGGGGCTATTCAATATTTATATTATAGGGCATCACAATTGAAGTACATTGCAGTACATATTGGTCCTTCGGTGTTTGTTGGACAATATTATTCACATTTACAACATCAATGTTAATATTATCCTGGTCCCACCAGAGATATGGTAGTCCCGATCCGATTATAATTCTATGGATATATGACAGTCATGGGTGCTTGTATTCACCATTTCTATACCATTTTTCTACTATGGTCGCGAAGGCTTCAATCCCATCTATCTTTAATGTGACTGATATATTATTGTGATGTGCGCAGTCACCTGTTAATACAACAACTGGGTTTACAAGTGACTGTCCAAGTTCACACCTTACATGTTTACAAACAGTATGACATTGAGTATTTTTACTTTTACATGAACATATATCTGTTTTAACAGGTGATACATGTACCTGTGTTCCTTCATGTCTTAGAGTGCATGCCCGATTCATATGTTTTCGAATGGTCGAAATCAGAACTACTCGTAACTGATAAACTGTGGGTGAACATATCATGTGCTCGCTTGCAAACTTTTTTCATATTAAATTCCAGAAGGCAGGAAACAAGTTTGATCCTCTACAAACTTCAAAGTTGCATAAGTATTCGCTGTCACTATACGATTCAAGTTTCATCAAAACTATGATCATAATAGAAGAACTATGATGTATGTTTCAGTTGCGATTAATACCAATTTCTACCATTCTAAAACATATGAATCAAAATGCCTACCGGGAAATCATATTGTCATACGAGAACTTGGCTAATGCAATGGTAAATTATCAAATTACAAGCAAAAAATTGGTGTTGACCCGAGAAAAATACCATTGGACTGACCGTTATTAGTTACGGTATTGATTTTATTTTAATTAAACGGCGTTGAGCCGTGAACAATACAACAGTCTAATATTAACTGGTTAACTGGTTTGTCAGTTACTTAAACGGTTTTGTATCGTGGAACATGCTACAGCCTGACGATGCAAGGTTGGCAGCGATGTTACGCGTTGTGGCACCATTACAACGATTGACATTTTTCTAACAGTGTAGTGTAATCATATTTTTCCTTAGCTATAAAAGTAAACAGACACTCATGGATGCATACATAGCTCAAACATATTAGCGTTTTATAGATATATAAAAACGAACTTCGGTGGACCGAAATATATATCCTTAGATGACAACAGCGCCTATTGTCCCTCCTAGGTTTCGGAACTAGAAACTATAAATTGCCAGTGGATAGGACCTATCAAAATGTGCACCCATCCCCATTGGACTTTGATTTTTCCCAAATATACATCAGTATAAATGTATCAGTAGTCCTATGGTCAATAGCCATGGGGTGGACAAGAATGGTCTGGCCCAGTATGAGAACAGTTTTAGATCTGAACCTGACAATTGCAATATCCTAACGTCTGGTTGTCTAACGCCATGCAGACAAATTCACACCCAATAATGTATTAATCGCCATCAGTTAGAACATATGCGTGCCAAGGGTTTCTGTTGAATTACGCTGACACTTGAACCATTGGATTTGCTCACGGGGTACATTTGACCCAACACGAAGGCCAATCGGCCACGTCACTGGACCTTTTGTGAATGACACATATTTTCCCTTTCTCTGACAAAAGACAACAAGAGCACGCCGTCGGGTGTGGCATAATATGCCCGTTTCTGGTGTATAGTGGGGCACGTAGACATAACCAATATTTGAACTTGATATGTATACCTAATTTGGTTCAGTTCACTATATTCAATCTATAGTTATCATCTGGAAACCGCATATCAGGTAAAATCTAAGTCGAAAAAGGAGCATAACTCAGTCAAAATCATATTCGAACCTGATCTGTATTGTTGTGTGGTAAACTAACATATTTGGTTCAGTTTACTCGATTCAATCTAAAGTTATCATCCGGAAATCAAAAGCGGACGGACATACAACGGGTGGACGACGCACGGACGTACGTACAACCCATTTACATAATACGACCGTTTTTTTCAAACGGGCGTATAAAACGCTCGTTAGTAATTACTGCTAATGGACAATTACCACGAACGCTCTTCATCATCAATGATCCGCCTGACCAAACTTCATAATGTGGTAAAACCGAAAGTTGATATCTGGTCACCAAAACCGTCTCGAATCGGCTAATAATTTCGATGTCATTATTAAATTTTAAACAATTGCATGAGAGTCGTGTGTGATTCTGCGTACGCAGCCTCAAAAATGAAAATAGAGGCAGCTAGATTTCAGCCTCGTCACCACACATCCATAAGTATATATATATATCGATTGACATGTGTCGCTATCATAGGCCCAGCAGGATGAGGAGTTTTGATGTTTATTTGCAAACTTGAATGAAGCACCCAGTGTGATCAACACAAAGGGCGTTTACCACCCAATGCATACCTATTGTAATGGAATTCCGCACATCAAGCCTATGAGAATGGTGTAATTTTGTGGTTTCTCGCACGCCGTTATCTATTAGAAGTGGAGAGGTGATTTAAAATTAGTCTTTAGTTCCTCAAACGACGTTCTATTTAACTTAACTTTCTATGGAAAAGACCGGCCGGCTCATCGACGCTCCCTGTGTATACATGGACAACGGCGATTAGAAGTTTTGAAATATGTCTGGAAAATGGAACCACGCCTGGTCAGGTGGCCAGCTAATGTGGTATGATACGGTTGCGTCCTGCTGAATTGCTAGAATTTTGTTAAGGCAAACTGATGTTGTTAACAAACAGTACCGTTATAATTTTTTAGTTTGTCTTTTTCGCGGTGTTCAGATAATCTGAACATATCCAGGAAAGGCCATTATGGGTATCAAACAATAAAAATATATTTATTGCGAAATATTTTTTATACTAGTTGTATTAGTTGTTGAAAATCGACTATAATCAAGATGGTTATTCACGTCGATTTAGAAACATATATAGACTAAAACCTCTGAAAGTGTTGAGTATATAATCACATGTTCACTATACAAAACAAACAGCGTCTGGTGATGCGCTTATATTTCACGCATTGTAAGGCGCTACATACATCGACTAAAACCTCTGAAAGAAACTGAGGTGTTGAGTATATAATCACATTTTCACTACACAAAGGCCTAATTTATACTAGAAATTACGATTGGGGTCCATTCTTTCGACGAACCGTCGTGCACGGAGTGTAATATATGATAATCACCGCAGGAAACATAGGCTTGTGCGAACCTTATTTAGTGGTAATACCAGGGAATCTATAAACTGATTTTGATCAAAACAAAAGTTAAAAGCCACAGCTACCCTCATGTGAGTGTTTCAGTTGTGGTTCGTTAATTGCGCTAGCTTATGGTCATATTATTTCATCGATTGTGTACCATGCACACTAACACTTATTATAACACAGCTGGTATAACTGTGCAAAGGCAGGTCCAAAGTCAGGAGAAATAGAAATAAAGTACAACTCATTCAACTGAGAACAACTATTATTATCCGGCGGGAGGTAAACAGTTCAACGGAAACATAATTATGACCAGACTATTTTGAAAGTTCAGTAATGAAATATCAGACCATTGTGTCGGTGGTATTGCTCGAAGCAGTTCACTGTTTGATGTCTTCGGCAGTTGTATTATGGATCATAATGTCACAATTATTGTAGTTGCTAGAACTGAATGTTGACCGATAATGTGTACCTGTGATTACCATTTATATCTTTGAAACATTGTTCATTTCCAAATTTTCAAACGCAATATACATTTTCTTGGTTTGGATGTCTTGAGACACTTGCAGAAGGGGTATTTTGACTTGAACGCGTCGATATCTGTTCTTCAGCATTGGCTACATGAGTATCAATACATGAAGATAATGCTGCTGACACGTCCCATCGAACAGTAACTGATGAATGATTGTGGATTTCGATGCAATGAAACTGTAGCAATGTCAGGGTTGGCGCTGGACGAAAATGTTCTCTTGCCAGAATTTTTGGAAATTATTTTTTGCCAAATTAAAAAATTATTTGGCAAATTTAATTGCGCGTGTAATTGGGGAAATTATCATGTTTTTATCTTTATTAAAAACTAACTACAGACACAGGTAAAATGAGCTGCTAGAAAAGCAAGTTAGTATTATTAATAAATATCAAAGTAGCAATATATATGTAAGCGACACATGCCTGGAAACTACATTTAATGTTGCTACACAGTCATCAAGCATACATATTATTTCGAGTTGTATTACTGCTAAAATCAATGAGCCATAAATTAATCCGTCATCATTCACAATCGGCTAGCTGATTAACATATTAACCTGATTAATTCGCTGGTAATATAACGCTGACATCATAGATATGGGTTATATAATGTCGCCATTAATGTGCATTGTTACAATGACTACATGCGTCCATAATCCAAACGGAGAAAGGGAGGATTTAACTGTCAAAACAAATTAATAATTACCTTTTGCGGTATCTGCAGTGAGATCATGTTACAAAGTACTTACAACAGCCTCAATGAAAAATTTCCAGAACATCGCTCTTTTACGACTCACATTTTAACCACGGTCGTTTAGCTGTTTGATGAATGTTTGATTATGAGAGAAAGATGGGATTACCATTTTGTGAAAACTAAAGAATACATATAACTGTCGACATACATGTAAATTGAAACATTTCTTGTTTTGGTTTCCCATTGTATTGTCTGTAATTCGGCACACGTAACGAATAACCCACACGTTCGATGATGGTTTATGACTAGATAGTTAACATCACATAATTAAATCCCATTTGCCAAATGAAAATATGTTTGGCCAAATGAAAATGTTTTTGCCGTTGGCAAATTTGGCAAGTGGCAGCGCAAACCCTGGGCAATGTGCCTGGCTTCAAAGTCTTCTGCGCTCAAAACAGTTATTGTCGTTACTCTGATGCAATGGTTTGTGTAAGGTTTAAGAAGACCCGACTGTTCGAGAACATTGCCATCATTATGCCCAAATAATTCACAAACATTGGCTCGTTTCTACACGGGGTCATCGTCAACAAACGAATCTTTCGAATGTCGGAAGAACGCTGCGCGTTCTGTGTTTCGTTTACTCGAATATTTCTCGAAAGAAGCAACTGGACATGTTGATTTACCAGTGGCATATCACTCATACAACGAGCTGTAAACTAGGCGACAATTTACAGCTCTGAGCTGTACAATTTCAACTGTTAGCACACAGATTCCATCCATTACCAATTTACAGCTCCGAGCAGTGTTTTCACGGACAAAGCTATATAGCTGTCACCACTAATCAACATGGATTGCGACTATCTGTACATGAATGCCGGGGTCGGAATATCCTGTTTACGGCATCAATTACATCCGTTATATGCTATTATACAGGCACGCTGTTGGATTTAAATTCCATCACATCGTTAAGAATTCAGATATAGTTTTAAACAGCCTGTTGATACGGTACCAGTTTCTCATTTTCGCGCTTTGTTTTGTTCTCGAACATATTTGATCAGCACTTCTCCTGTGTGTTGTGTGGCGATCTTCACAGAATTACCATAGGTAAGTACGCTATATTGTTCCATTCCCGGTATGATTTGATATTTGATTGGCAATAATGTCTCACCCTACCCAACATTTGTTAAAAGTTTCCAACGGTTGTAAATTTGGAAAACAGTGCAAATGATAATTTTTTAACCATATTCTGTCACATATATGTTGAAATTGTTCTCATTGTTTGAGAAATTAGTGGGGAAAATGTTGTTTTTAGACAACAGCATATATTTTTCAGTTTGACATAATATTAGGTAAGATATTTCTAACACTTCGGCAGTTCGAGGTACATGGGAGTTCGGTCTGGTTCAATGACAGGGGTATCACTAAGTGGTGTATAGCTTAGTCATACAGCATTACGATATAATAGCAACCCCCAACGGATATTATAGCCCCTGCGTCGGTGGAATACTGGTGCCATCCCTGTTCCGATGTCTAACTCACCCCCGCGACGGAACCCCTCTATTCACGTTCATATATATGTGTTACACGTTGAATAACAATGATCGGACATAATTATTGCGATATGAAAATCTATTCCGGTGGATATGTTCAGTAGGAAGTCCCTCATGTGTGTGGGGAACACCTCAAAATATTGCCAAGTATCATTAAGAAAGAAAGAAATAACAAAAAAATAATAAGTAGATGCTCAGCGTGATTATGGTTAAAAATGCCAATGTATACATAATATGATCAAAGAGATAGGAATTGTTTTAAAAGTGAGTTTTTGTCTAGTGCATGCAGATCACAATGCATCCGTTTAAATTCTAACTATAACTACATGTAATCCTCGTCCACATCCGTCACGAATGGAACGCGGAAATGAAAAGGTTCGTGAATTTTGAGATGCAAACGTCTTGAATATTAACCAATAACCACTTATAACCACTTCTACATTGGTCTCAAATGTGTATAAGTCCATCTTCCATGAGAAGGTAATTCAATTACGTACTATCATGTCTCATTTGAAGCGCATTGATTCATGTGCACTGATTGACCCAACCAGCCAACGCGGCAACAGGCCAACTGCGACATTGTTTGGTTCAGTGAGAATACATTGTTGTATAATCTTGGAAGACTGTTGTGTTGTTTCTTACAATCAAGTTACATGTACTCTGGTACAACACCATAATATGATTTTAAAGTCGAGAATCTTAGAAAAAGTGCAGGCAGGTAAGTTGTCACCTCATAATTAGGAGGAAATTCAATGAGTCACTAATATATTAAATTATTCTTTCTTTCAGGAGCTACACTGAGCTTGCACAGGTTAGCATCAACCGAGTATCTGCGAAACAACATCGGACACAACATACGGATGGTACAATCTTCTCAAGTTGATGTGTAATAACCGAAGTACCAGTACCGGTACCAGGCCTAGGGTGTGTGTGCGAGAGTGTGACTGAAGAACATATTCCTTGATTGGTTCAATGAAATCTGGTATCTACAATTATGGTATATTACATGTAGTACCATCTCAAACATATTCTAGTGAATTATGGACTGTTCCGGTCTTGCTGGTGTCAGCTGGTTCCAATAAATCGAGAATGTTCAATAGGAACTGGCACAGAAATGCACTGAATATAATGTTACAAGATTTGTGGAAATTTAAGTGACTGAGATATTCTGATACACGAGAAAGTTCCAAGATTCGAATATAAGACTCAGCGACGACAACCAGCTTTCCTATAAGCATGCGATGGCAACTGATGCACTGTCTGATATATAAAGTTGACAGTTGCCGGACGGTGGTGTTTAATTTAGTTGTTCAATGATATTTCGGATGTTCTTTCAATGAATTGGATTTTCGTGAAGAAATACTGTTGCCAATACATTGGCTGACCAACCGGACATGGAAATTTCTGGATATGTATACTGTTATGGAGAAATCAAGTACATGGATAGAGGAATATGTTGACTGTTGTGTCACTGATTCATCAGTTTATCAGGTTCATTAAATGTTATTTGTCTGCATAATATTTACATTTTACTATTAAGCTAAAGATGTTGTCTTTGTATGTTTTTTTCAAAGAGTTTTCTATCCTGGAAACGCGCTAACCTATATGCGATAACCGTCTGTGCATTTTATTTAATAGATTCCATTGACACTCTATACTTACTCAAACTATACACACATGTATATTAGCAGTGAAATTGGACTGCATGATTTAGCATAGTTGCAGTTAAGCTAAATGTGGACAGAAAGTTATCTCATAAGTTAATGCATTTTCAGGTTAGATAACTCATGCAATACATACAAAGACACTTTCAGCTTTACTAAGGTTGTATGAAACCACCCCAGTTGCATATGCATTTCACATAACATATGTGTCTGTCCGGAGTTGAATTTACAATATTGCTAAATATCTTTGAAATTATAAGGAATAGATTTTCTATTTTCAATCATCAGGCCTATATTAATGACCGCAAAAGTCAATACATGAACAGACTAATACTAATAATTTTACGGTGTGACTGTAACTGATTAATGGGCAGACCGTGAAAATTCACAGTTTTGCTGTATTTTTTTAACGGCATAACCGTTTAATTCTACGGGTCAATTGCAAAGTCAAGAACGGACAGACCGTGAAAAATTCACGGATTGGCTGTAAATTTTTTAACGGACAGACCGTGAAAAATTCACAGATTGGCTGTAAATATTTTAACGGTAAGACCGTGAATAATTCACGGTCCAACCGGTCCCCAAATTGCCGGCAAATTCCCGTGAAAATTCCCGGTTCTGTTTTAACAGTGTACATTGTCACACCGCTCCCTTCGTTCGTATTCTCATCACCATGTTAGTTTTTCAGCCTTTCTGACGAAACTGAGCAGACAAATAAAGCGCTGCCCCTCTGAATCCGTAATAATTGTGAAATCATCAGGGGTCAATAAACGTAAAGTTTTCTCTACCACGTCAACAAAAATAGAGCATGATTTCAAAAAATGTGTTGCTGGCCAAACCTATTGGTATTGGCGAATCAAATACAGTGTTCATGTAAAGATCATTTATATTATAGACACGTATTGCCGCCTTGTTATTTACCCTGCTTGTTCCAACTATCCTGCACTATCCTGAAAAATCATCGCGTTGTACGCTTTCACAAACCCGGTGAACTCTGGCGTCAGAAGGATATCAAATTTCCGTTGATCTTCCAAATATCGCGAAATGCCTTGCATGATTACAGCCATACTACAGAAAGGATGTAGAATGTTTAATGCATATTTAGTTGTTTTTTTTAGTTTGTTTGCTTAAAGGGGTACTGTACACAAAGATAGGAGATTTTTTTTATTTACTCCCATTGAAATAACTTTCAAGTTAGATTGTGTTCGTGTTATATGAGTTTCGTATAAACCTAATTTAGCGAAGAAAATATTGATCTTGGAAACAAAAATATTACGATTTCAAACTACGCGCCATGTTTTTGACCTTCACCGGAGAACACGCAGGTCGCAGGAAGAACCGGAAGTTCATTGCTCACAGCTTCGATTGATGCATTCAATCTCTTCCATCGAACAATCTCACTCCCTATAAAATACTTGACGCTTTATGACTCTTGTTTCTTTCTCCTTTTTTCCGAATCGGTTATAACGGGCCGTCTTTTGCAGGTAACATGTTTTGTTTGCAACTCAATAATGTTCGCGAACGGCCGTCGATAAAAGACACGCAACATATGCGATTTCAAGAACGGTAACTCGTAATGGCATAATTCTCCATTTTATGACTCCAGCCATAAATGAATTTATATTAAATAATTCAATTTTACTTTTACGATAGCCTGTTAACCGGAACGTTTTCAGTAGACATCGTCGACTCAAATTAATTATTTTATAATATAATATTCATATTAGATCGCTATTGTCACCGGGAATTTATTGAAATTGGGGTACAGTACCCCTTTAATACATTATCCTCAATAAATTCTTCTTCATTTCCAAATGGATGATCAGGTAGCAATTTTGAACAGTGTGTATCAATTTTTTAGAACGTCAAAAGTAGAAAGCAGAAGACAGATGGGTCTGCAAGTAAACAAAGAATCCCACACCAATTATGGTCGTCTAGTTACATGTATGTACGTTAATAATTCTCGAATGGCGCAGTTTTGAGTTGGGAAAGCTCGAAGTTGTGATTGGTGGTTTTACATTTCTGAATTCCAACACATTCTTGTCATAAAATGATCTAACAGTTTATTGCGTGCGTTTAGTAAAACTCGAACAATAGCTAGATATCAATATTTTATTTGCTTACCATTCATTCTTTCAAATATGACAAAAAAACCGAAAGAAATGTGCGGGTTATTTGACTCGAGTTTTCTCAAAGCGGAAAACTTTTATTTTGAATTTGATTGCAAGGGAAATCAGGAACGGAAAACGGACTCTGAATGTTAACACTTCGCAAGTCGGTTGGGTTATTGTGAAAACAAATGTGCACAAATACCTGGTGATCTCAGTTGAATACGTATTAATGAATTGACTGCTCCATTTCAGATATCACTATTTTTATGAATATGTCCCATCTATATGCGTTTTTATCGCAAAACTATGTGTATTATTGAGCTAAACTTAGCACAAACACTATATGTAAATTTAGCACACTACTACACTACTACACTATTACACTACTACTACTACTACTACTACTACTACTACTACTACTACTACTACTACTACTACTACTACACTACTACTACTAAGCTCTCGGAAATCAGAATCCATCAGTAATGCGCTACAACGGCCACAACAACAAATCCCTTAATAAAACACTAACACGACATTCATTTAGTATACTTATATAGCTTTTTCCTTAATACATTCTATAATGTAAGCGGAATTTATTTTCTAAAAACTGTAAGCAGTTTTGATATAGTACATCAGGCGGCAGTATATGTTAGCCCATAATTATATTCATAATTTATCGATTGATTAGTATAAGGCAGCGCACTTAGTAGACATAGCCAGTTATTATTTTGACCGCTTTGTTGTCATCTACGTCAACAATGTGACGTCAGTTCGTGTTTTTGTGTGTTTCATTGGGATGTGAAACGCATGATCCATTTGGCAGAGGACCAATCACGTAACAGTATTTAGTGTAACACACGGGCTATTTACATATTACGTATACGCGGACTGGTCATGCCATGCACAATCTTATATAGTTATAGAGATCACTGTCTATAAGGACACATGTCAAACAGCTTATATATTTCCGTTAGGTAGGAAAACCATTGCCCGAGTATACAAAGTCCGTAACTCAGTTGTATTTGTCATATTGCTTTCAACATACTTGATCCCAATAATGTGACATGTGTAACAGTTACTAATTTTTAGTTCGAGGCTTGGACATTAGGTGCCACGTTAATGCTCAAATGAGATCAAAACATTAATGTATGTACATGCAAGATATATGAGTCTATTATATTTTTGTGTTCAACCCCAGAACTACAAGATGCCAAGGGTAGAGGAGAATACATGGGGTGTTTCTTAGACGCATGGGACCGGGACCTGTGCGGATTGACTGTCGTCGACAAAGATCAGAACTCACCTGCTTTCTGCATCAACTTCTGCGCGGCTGAAGGTGAGCATCAATGGGGAAGATATCAATTTGTGATAACATGAATATCAGACTAGTTCGTTGTTGTCATCTAGTTAAACAAATAGCTCAAAACATTAATATATGTTTAGTGCCAAACTTAAGTACCAACACGTAGTAAATTATATATACATGCAATGTAACACATATAGAAAAGCAAGAACGGTTGACTGTCATATGAATATCTAATGAACAGAGCATGGCTTGGAGTTGACTACACCAATACAGTGCCACGAGGGAGTGAGGTAGTTCCCGACGCGGAGTGGAGGAACTACATCATTCCCAATGACATTCAATTGGAATGATCAAATCAAAACCATGCTCTACTCATTAATTAGTTATATGACAGTCAGCGTCTTTATAGACTTTCATCTGCCTCCATTTTGAGTTTTCCTGACCTGTTCAATTGAAAAATGCAATGTGACAAGAAGTCCACATTGAGAAGTTCCATAATTATCACTCAGGTCATGAGTATTTTAAATTAGCATACTTGATGAAGTAATCTAAACACAGAGGAACGTTTAATTATCCATTGGTTTACCATTTAGAAAACAAACACACGAAAACAGAAACGACGCGAATTTGTCAAATTTATTACAAGAAATTCGATCGACTATGAGACGAAGTATAATATGGTAGCGTTGTTGTGGGAAGTTTTTAATAAATTTATTTATCGCCGGAATTAAAGCTACATAGCTTTATGTCCCACATTGATGATCTGATAACGTATCGCAAACTTATTTATATATGTTGTATTTGCGATTATTGCAAAAAAATCCGAAACGGTAATCGTAACTATCGATAGGGGAAAACAACAAGGAATAGAACAAACACAAATTCTAGTTACGTAACATCTCATTAGTAATTATTATATGTGTTAGTTAATCATGCGAAAGGTGTCAATGTGGGTTAATCAATTCTTATTTCGTATGAATTATTTTCAGGATACCATTACGCAGGCATGCAGAACATTGTACAGTGTATCTGTGGCATGAGCTATGGCAAATATGGAAGCCTTCCTGAATCCAACTGTGTCTCGGCTTGCCCAGGAGACAATACTCAGAATTGTGGGGAAGATTATGCTTCGGCAGTGTTCAAAACTGGAGTTTGAGGCCACACTCAGACTCAACAACGGCTCAGTCAATTCCGCTGGAAGTAACATCTACTCCTCCGGACTATTTAAATCATGCGCACACTGCCGAGACATATATGTTACAATGCATTCATTGCATATGGGTAGATATTCAACAGACAGACAAATTGCATATTGTAGTGTTCAGTTGTTAAACAATTTGTAATAAAGGCCCACTTAATTTTCAAATCACGGATAATTTTTTATAGTGCCTTGATATACGGTCCTAATAACAAGCTATGCCATAAGATATGATTAAAATCCTATAATTCACCATTGGCAAAGTCTGTATCTCAGAAGGTGCCCATAAAGTTATAGAAAATAGATTAAATCATAAAATAATTTTCCCCGTTATGGCTCCCAGATTGCAACAAAATTCAAAATATAGTTTATTTTCAATGGAAGGGGAATAACTCTATATCTAAATATATAGAGTTAGTCCCCCTCCATTGAAAATAATAGACATTAAGCAAAAACTGGAGCACAGAACAGACAGCGATATCTCAATAAAAGCAACATGTTCACTGTTTATTACATCGAATAAGTTGAAAATACAATGTGTTGGGGCTTCCTCTTTCAAATGGTATATAATATGGCATATATCTTATATAATGTGATTCAGGGGTTCGAAAATTAAACGGGCCTTTAAATATGGCATGGCGATTGTTTTGTGATGCTATTTGACAATCATTCAATGTGATGGACTCATCAACAGAACCGCACATTGTAACCATTACACGTCTATTTATAAGAAAGTATATTTCCAGCTGAATTTGCCGAGTCGTTGAGAATGAATTAAGTCAAGTTAATAGGTTACATACAATTGATATCTTCCTTAGACAACAACAGTGACGCGTGTTAAAATCGCACATATGTTTACCAAATATCATACTTCACATGGAAAGAGTCTCAAGCATTATATATTCATTGCATGAAGCCGATGGGTGTGGTGGTTTGTCCATTCACATTCACATACATGGTTTCGCTGACCACCGAAGGGTTCACAGCAAATTAAGAAATATAAATATCAAAATTGATGGCAACATCCAGCAATGTCCTAATCATGCATGCGTGCGCGTGTATCTATGTTGATTAGATGTCTTTTTATTTTCTATCAATAAGTTGACAGGACATTATATCCGATTCTAGTTTCTCAACCGAAATTCAACTCTACGGATTTAGTTGTATGTAAACTATATCATATCGAAGATGAGAGGAATCAATTCAATTTTTACTGATGTTATGTTTGAAGATGTCTATTTTATTAATTAAATATAGCAGTTTTCATCCACCAAGATGGGTGTAAATTATCTACTACGGTGTGACACCCGTAGTATAGATTAACGCAGATTAACAATATGACAGCCATATGTGATAACCCTATGAATTTTGAAGAATATGAACTGTATATCAGTTTGTAAATTTTGCATAGAAATGTTATTTATATATTTCCTCCAAAGGGCATCGACAGAAAATATAGTAATATATGTACAAGTTTACACATAGTTATCACAATAAGGAATCCAACATTTCCGATATCGAATCCCAGAAATGTGTAATTCAGCCGGGACTGCCTCTCGAAAGAAATGTGTAACTTTAAAAATCGGAAACTCAATAGCTTTCGTTGCACAAAATTTTCAAACAACAAGCTACACGAATGGTTTATCTACACACAACATATGATATAATTTCATAAGTTCTGTTTGACAGTGGACACCTAGTGGTGTGGCTTAATTGTCTTTGCTTATGGTCTCGTGTCTTGTTCAGAACTGTCCTCCTATTAATTTCTCTAAACTTATATTCTTGTATATGATTTCGTGTGGCATTTGAACAGCTGAGCCAATACCATGATGCAAATAGGGATTTTTCAGTATTCAAAATGGAATGGCAGCTAAAACTTTTAATTTATTAAATTGAAAGCTATTTATGCTGTTCGCAATCATTTTTATTAAACCATTGAGACTCGCACACTTCATGTCAATACTGCGCACAATGTGGCCCCACAACTATTATCCCAGTATCAACAGGATCAGAAACAAACTTCAGCAGATAGTGAATATCAATTTCTGATTTTGGTACCGCGTGTTTTTGCAGAATCGCATGTCGTTGAATATTTTCCAAGCAGTAGTATCGAAATCTTTAGGTTTTCAGACCCCCGGGCCAGTTAGATATGACTGCTCGAGCAATGGGGGAGAGGTTTGCTGGGTCTTTGTTTCAGAACACCTAGTATTCGAGCGATTAGCTAACCTGAAATCTTATGACGCAATAAAATGACTCAAAATTGATTCAAACACCCCGGTTATATATTAGGTGATTCATAACACTCTTGTCAATTACATAATCGGAGATATTGGCAATTGCTTTATCTATCAGTTATGACCTTGCGAAGATCGTCAACAGGCGGCTTATTCCAAATGCTTTGGAACCCTCATCCAGTAATACCGAACATTATTTATGCGTATAACTTAACCGATATAATAAACTAACCAACCAGGGTTACTGTAACGTCATTAGCTCTCTTGGGATATACTATAAGCAACGATTCAAAACCTCGGCTTTTGATATCACTGCCTGAACAAAGATTCAACGATATGCAGTTTCGTTCACAGCAGAAGTCAGTTATGTATTGCATCGCCATACATTTATACATTCTAAAAGCATAACACACAATTGCCCTGAAATTAATATAATGGCTGGAATTTAATAACCTAACCTAGATATAAATTGTGGAATTTAATGTGTCCATGTCTAATTGTTATTACTATTATTAAATGATTATCTTTGATAAATTGGATAGTAGATATCAGGATGATTGAATTAAATGTATTATTGAAAATGTTGCATGTTGTAAAATTTGTAAATCTGTATCATTTAAATTTTAAAACTTACAATTTAAATTAGTTAATATATATGGTACGATCTAAATTTCCAGTACAATTTGGAAAGATGCACAGATGAATATTATAACAATTGATATATGTCTTTCAGTTAGACGAGACCATTATTTTGTTACCTGGTCACTTTGCGACCACATGGGACATTATAAGATGAAAATGCCTGAGAATATAATTAGAGCTCACGCACGTATCACGGCATGTTAGACTGCTAATAAGATCTTATGATGAGGCGCATGTAATGTGCATTTTCTCTCGCTCCATCCTCAACTTGTTCACCCTATATATCCCAGAACCCATGTAATATCCTATGTATCTATCTGTTATCAGCCCCGATATTAACACACAATCCCAGGAAGAATTATATATGCATTGTACAGGACCCCTTCATGACACGTAATGGAGGACACCTGAAAAGCCACGTGCTTACTGTGTCGTTCTCTCTTTCTACCTGATAAATCAGCATACGTATTATAATAATATATTTACGTATTCACATGTCCAATGAACATTTATGTGACATGTATCTTGTAGATAATTAAACAATGTTTAAACCAAAGCGAATGGTACACGGGTTTTATATTCAAGTTAAACCAATATGGGATAATTGGACACCTACAAATAAACTTATAATTAGTTAGCCAACCGATCACAACATGTATTGGGTTGGCATTTCATATTCTGATCAGTCAACAATCGGAGCTGGTATGTATCAAGGAATTTTTATTGGGTCCTTTCCCATTTTTATCTTACATTAACAATATATAATATTGTATTTGTGGACTTATCTATCACCATCATATCTCTGACTCCTATGTATGCTGGTGGCATATGTTTTTCCAGTGTTAAACTGCGAGTTCAGTGTGCCCAGAATCTTACCGGCTGATGGTCTTGATCAGGTGTCGCAATGGTAAAAAATAATGGATGGTTAATTTAAACATTAAAAAAGTATGATCTTAAGAAATTACGAATTTGTAGCGTGAGGTGTGGTGTTATATAATTAGTGCCCCAAAAAAGTAGGTAAGCATGAGTGATCCTTCTCAACCCTAGAATTCTGTGAAATGGTAAAATATTCTTAGATTTATAACAACTATTATAAATGTATCATTATTTAAGTGATGCTTTCAGTGAAAAGACCAGCAATGTAGAAATATTCTGTGACATCCCCAAAGCATATTTTTCCACTCCATCATCATCTTCGTCACCGGAAGGCTACTCTTATTCTCAATACCCTATATATCCCAGAACACATGCAATATCCTATTTATCTATCTATTATCCAGCCACGATATTAACGGAAAATCCAGAGAAGAAGTATATATGCATTGTACAGTGCCCTTCATGACACATAGGGAGAACACCCGAAAAGCTCAGTCTGTTATCCCGAAAATCCGCACATTGTCTTCTTATACTTAAAGGTACTCAATCCGATCAGGCGCTCCTAAATTACTATTTCTTTGGCTTCGAGGGTAAACAATATTTGATTCAGGTCGATGAACCTACCCATCAAAGCTCAGAGTGATCAGATATCGATTTTTTAAGTTTATTATTTCAATTGTTTGTAGGACAGAAGCACGGGGGCAAACGGACGGTCTTGCAGATAAAGATGGATAACTCTAAAATCAAGTGGTTATTATTACCACTTGATTTCAGAGTTATCCATCTTTATATTCAATGGCACAAATAAGCTAGCCAACGGCTTTTCATGTGTACGCCCTTTAACATGTGTTTTCACTGTAGTCCGCGCCATAAAACGGAATAACTAATATGACTCCATTATCTGCTTATTTCAAAATCAAATTATCACATTATGTACCTATTTAACATTATAGGTTGATTATGTGCGTATTTGCGTGAGGATATGTTGGAAAAGCCATGTGCTTACTGTGTCCCTATGTTTCTACCTGATAAAATAAATCACCATACCTATTATAATTATATATTTACGTATTAACATGTCCAATGCACATTTATGTAACATGTATTTTGTAGAAAATTTAACTATGTTTAAACCAAGGCATTTCAACGTGTATGGTACATGGGTTTTATATTCAAGTTAACCCAATGTGTAACAATTGGACACCTACTGAACTAAACTGATGATTACTTAATCAACCGATCACAAGATGTATTTGGTTGGCATTTCATATTCTGATTACGCAACAATCGGTGCTGGTATGTATCAAGGATTTTTATTGGGCCCTTTTTATCTTACATTGACGACATAGCATAATTGTAACGAATGATGGTCTGGTTAGCGTGTCGCAATGGAGGAAAATAATGGATGGTTAAATTAAGCGCTAAAAGGAATTATAGTATGAATCATCGAATGTTAAAATTAATGTTCAGAGCTTATTCTTTTTCGCTCATAAAATATATGAACGGCGATGCTGTTTGGGATAACGCCTCACACAATCTCCTCAATAAGCTCGACCGCCTCTACCTAGATTCTGGCTTGATCCGTTCCATTTCTGCAAACTTTCTGGTAATAAATTTCTTCTGGATCTGGGATGGTGCCCACTCAATGAAGTAAGAACACATTTGGCGGAACATTTACAATGAAACAAATCACTGACTACCTTGCCAATCTATTGCCCAATACTTTTGGTGAATTAATCAAGTACCGCCTGAAGAATTCCAGTTCGTATTTAGCATTACTTAAAAAAAGCAATTGGATTCCACCTTATTTCCTAGTATGATTGTCGAATGGCATACTGCTTGCATGTCAACATTTGACGGCGCAGTCCGTAAGCTGGGGAGAAACCCATCATCAATATCGATGATGTGTCTGCAAAAATGTGTTCAGTTGTAAACTTTGGTAATTTGTAAATCAAAAGTAGTCAAGGCGTAATGTACGTATGTTCAGAACGTGGATCCGACGTATAGATATGTAAATGCTAAAACTTTCCGCAATGTAGTGTTGGCAACTCAGCGTTTATGCCACATCATGAATCTCAAAACAACCATGAACCATGATGGTTAATATGCTTAAGAACACTTCAAATATTCACCCAAAGCCACAATCTTTGTATAACATGGGCACTAGGAAGTTGAATATTTTACATTGCCGTCCGATATAACTACAGTGATCTGAACTTCGATAAATTTCGTAATAATACTGCGCTTAGACCATGTTGCTAGTATGACTATTCCTTTATCGATATCAAAATAAGACCAGTAAATTGTCGTCTTTTGTGAAAAGGCTTACTCTTAATCTTAATCCCAAGATCGTTACATCCAATATGTACGTGTCTGGCCGTTTCCTAAACTTATTTCTACAATTCTCCACTCACCTGTATCCGCATCAATCTAGCCACAGACTACAGCACGGGCAAGTTGACTATATTACTAACATCGCTAGTCACCATGATATACATACATATAACCAATCCAGGAATATATGTGAGCTTTATTCCGAGACAGGGGAGAGGATCTTCTACTAGGTGCCATATATTGTATTCTATGCCGTTAGCATCATTTATTCATTACAAGCTGAAACATGTTCCTTCTGTGAACCTATATTTAGCAGTGTAGGGGCCTGCTGCCCTTTGTACATGGCCATTTTGATATTTTAAATAAAAAATATAAATTAAAAAAAAATGGTTTTAAAGATACGGCGGTGTTGGCGGTATGTATGTTGTTAAAGGTGGATTATCTCTTTCTAAACATGTATTATATAGTTAGCGGGATATAAAACATTAGATCTGAATCGAAGACTCCTGTCCGGAAATGTTTCTAATAATTAATATTAATTTTATTTCGAATATGTTCTGGTCTAAAAGGGTGGTTGTTTAGCTGACGAACAATAGTGGTTACTGTTAACATAGACCAGAAATTGTATTGCAAAATTTTGTCACAAATAAACGTTAATAATACTCATTATCGCTTATAAATATGCAATAAAACAATACAACCAATCAACATGGGACATGTGACGTTCGGTACGTAGCCATAGGAACAGCCTATATGGTATAACCCGAATGGTCTGTTCTAAAAATAGACAAATAATCGGTCCCAATAAAATATTCGAAATAGTTCATATTTATTATTTTATACCCACGCAACTATTTCAAATTTGTTATTGAAAGAGATAATCCATCTTTAAAATATTCAGCTCCGTCAAAAACCGCCATACACAGAAAGAATAGTAGAATATAGACATACATTGTTCTTATACCAATCAGAAATATAGCATAACCAGTATGTTATTGTCAAATGTTTTTTCTTTGTTATGTAAACACAAGTAAAAAACGTTACAAAACCTGGCTTTTGTTTAGATCCGGATAAGGTAAACATAAAGATCGTTATTTGTTACTGTTTTCCTGATACGGACTTAATCTAAGATCTAAGGTGGATCTTATGATGTAACTTTTCCGTTTCAAGAACGCGTTTCACAAAACAAGATTAAGTCCTACTTAAGTAGTAAGTTAAGTTCCCGCTCATTTAGACTGGTTATCGACAATTTTCTACAGTCCGGAACGAAAAAATGTGGGCTTGTGCAATCTTTATGTACGGCATTGAGAGGTTATCGAGAAAGAGCCGAGTCCGAGTTGACATTATTGTGTGACAGGGATGCTGGATAGCGGCTGGGGTGGGGTGGGCGAATCAGCGCATGTATCTTAGTGTCTATAGTCAATGCTTGGCCTTATATTCGCATATGGATCTTAGACTTGTATGAGTTCCACGATGTGAATTCGAACATGAGTACATCGCAGGCTCTTAAAATGACGAGCTTTGCGTTTACTGACGAGTGGCGGTGTCAGAAATAAGACAATATAATTATATGGATCGATGCATGACTGCGACCATGCATTCACGCCGAGTTAATCAACTGAGAGCAATGATCAGGCGGCGATTTTTTTTATGTGAGCCGACATAACTCGTATATTATCGACAACCGCTCTCTACGTGTAGCAATAATACAAATAAATCGGCGATGTCATCAGGACACACATAGGTCATTTTTCGATTCAAAGGGAAATGAAAAATATTTGTTAGAGTAACTTTTTAATTATGTTTATGCAGATGTTTCATGTGGTTGTCATACCATGGATATATATATATATAACTACGTTTTCGTTAGCACACTCGTATTAAGGGGTGTCATCGTTACGGGTGTGTATATCATATATACAGTATGCTGTACAACGGTCATCCCACCCCTGCAACAAAGAACATGACAAAAATTTCGACAGCCTTGAAAATCACGACATATGGGCGTGGGCATAAACTCAATAAAAATAATATTCTCTATAGAAAATTGTCACTATTTCTAAAACATATTTTGATAAAGAGCGTTTATGTTACCTTTCCTATGTGACATATCTGCTTTGTAAACAGCCGACGGAAATTTGGAAAGAGGAAAGAATCAACACATTAATTGATCTCATTTTACCCCATCTCCCACACACACATGGAATAACCAAGAGGAGATTGTGAGCTTTGAGCTAGGCCATAATTCTTATCAAAAGTTTAATTCGTGGGTAATACAATTTTATAATATATATTATCTATAGGTCACATACACAGCTGATAATTGACTATATCCTACATTCGACGAGGCTCGGGGTGGCTAGTTGGTCTCTGTGGGGAGGGGGTACATCGTGCAATTTCCAACTGCATCCGCCCCTTAATTGAACCGGACCAAATTTCCATGTTCGCGAAATGCCATGTCCACCACACACGTTTGATTTAAACTTTCCAATTGGTATCTCAAATATTCCAACATTTCGAAATTTCTAACCTGACGCCCTAAAGTTGGTGATTTTCGGTTGCTGCTGTTTGTCTAAAACAACACATTCCTTTAGTTAGAAATTCAAACAATTGAAACCTATATATAGTGTACGATTAATGTTCTTGTCAGGCATGAAATTTCCAATTGATAAACATTTTGACCAAAGTGTGTGTGTGGTGGGGAAGGGGTGTGGTGGGGGGGGGGGGGTAGACAACACACAAACCCCATTCGCACGTCCCTGATGATAAGTCTGTACTCTGAATTGTTTTTACCAAATTAATTCTATGGTTATACGGTGGGAGGGGGGTTGCCCTCTCCAAACTTTGGTTTTGGAATGTTTGAGGTACCAGTTGGAATGTTTACACCCAAAGAGAATTTGGTGTTGTTTAAGGGGGTGTAGTTGGACATTTCGAGGCGAACACCCCCTCTCACTCTGTAGCCACGACCCTGTATACCAGACGACGAATTGCCCACCCAGACAAAGTACAGATATCTCCGTAATTGCAAAATAACATAGGCCGCCATACGTGTGATCGATATGCCACTTATCACGTGGGTCTTAACTTTAAGATTATCTTATGACACCTCACAGCAGTCTTAAAGTTAAGACCAAGGTTAAGACCATCTTAAGGTAAGACATTGTTCGTGAAACGCACTTATGACTGAAGTTTGAACTTATGACCATCTTAAGTCCCAACTATGTCAAAAGTTGCTTTCATAAAACAGGGCCCTGGACTGAAACACGTACCACTCGATACTCAGAAAGAGTTTGTGTCGACAGTTTAAGTGTAAATTCGATACAACTGGCCACAAGTGTCTCGGGTACTGGAAGCTGGATGTATGTGGTGTTTGCTGTTTAATCGACCAGGGCCCTGTTTCATGAAAGCAACTTATGACATAGTTGGGACTTAAGATGGTCATAAGTTCAAACTTCAGTCATAAGTGCGTTTCACGAACAAGGTCTTAACTTAAGATGGTCTTAACTTTGGTCTTAACTTTAAGACTGCTGTGAGGTGTCATAAGATAATCTTAAAGTTAAGACCCACGTGATAAGTGGCATATCGATCACAAGTATGGCGGCCTATGTTATTTTGCAATTACGGAGATATCTGTACATTGTCTGGGTGGGCAATTCGTCGTCTGGTATACAGGGTCGTGGCTACAGAATGAGAGGGGGTGTTCGCCTCGAAATGTCCAACTATACCCCCTTAAACAACACCAAATTCTCTTTGGGTTTAAACATTCCAACTGATACCTCAAACCAAAAAACCAAAGTTTGGAGAGGGCAACCCCTCCCCCACCGTATAACCATAGGGTTAATTTGGTAAAAACAATTCAGAGTACAGACTTATCATCAGGGACGTGGCGAATGGGGTTTGTGTGTTGTCTACCCCCCCCCCACCACACACACACTTTGGTCAAAATGTTTAGCAATTGGAAATTTCATGCCCGACAAGAACATTAATCGTCCACTATATATAGGTTTCAATTGTTTGAATTTCTAACTAGTAAAGGAATGTGTTGTTTTAGACAAACAGCAGCAACCGAAAATCACCAACTTTAGGGGCGTCAGGTTAGAAATTTCGAACTGTTGGAATATTTGAGATACCAATTGGAAAGTTTAAATCCAACGGGTGGGGTGGACATGGCATTTCGCGAACATAGAAGTTTGGCCCGGTTCAATTAAGGGGCGGGTGCAGTTGGAAATTGCACGATGTACCCCCCCCCCCACAGAGACCAACTAGCCACCCGAGCCTCGTAGAATGTAGGATATAGTCAATTATCAGCTGCGTATGTGACCTATAGATAATATATATTATAAAATTGTATTACCCACGAATTAAACTTTTGATAAGAATTATGGCCTAGCTCAAAGCTCACAATATCCTCTATGTTATTCCATGTGTGTGTGGGAGATGGGGTAAACTGAGATCAATTAATGTATTGATTCTTTCCTCTTTCCAAATTTCCGTCGGCTGTTTACAAAGCAGATATGTCATATAGGAAAGGTAACACAAACGCTCTTTATAAAAATATGTTTTAGAAATAGTGACAATTTGATATAGAGAATATTATTTTTATTGAGTTTATGCCCACGCCCATATGTCGTGATTTTCAAGGCTGTCCAAATTTTTGTCATGTTTTTTTTGTTGCAGGGGTGGGATGACCGTTGTACAGCATACTGTATATATGATATACACACCCGTAACGATGACACCCCTTAATACGAGTGTGCTAACGAAAACGTAGTTTTATATATATATCCATGGTATGACAACCGCATAAAACATCTGCATAAAAATAATAAAAAAGTTACTCTAACAAATATTTTTCATTCTCCTTTGAATCGAAAAATGACCTATGTGTGTCCTGATGACATCGCCGATTTATTTTGATTCTTGCTACACGTAGAGAGCGGTGGTCGATAATATACGAGTTATGTCGTCTCACATAAAAAAAATCGCCTCCTGATCATTGCTCTCGGCTGATTAACTCGGCGTGAATGCATGGTCGCAGTCATGCATCGATCCATATAATTATATTGTCTTATTTCTGACACCGCCACTCGTCAGTAAACGCAAAGCTCGTCATTTCAAGAGCCTGCGATGTACTCATGTTCGAATTCACATCGTGGAACTCATACAAGTCTAAGATCCATATGCGAATATAAGGCCATGCATTGACTATAGACACTAAGATACATGCGCTGATTCGCCCACCCCGCCCCAGCCGCTATCCAGCATCCCTGTCACACAATAATGTCAACTCGGACTCGGCTCTTTCTCGATAACCTCTCAATGCCGTACATAAAGATTGCACAAGCCCACATTTTTTCGTTCCGGACTGTAGAAAATTGTCGATAACCAGTCTAAATGAGCGGGAACTTAACTTACTACTTAAGTAGGACTTAATCTTGTTTTGTGAAACGCGTTCTTGAAACGGAAAAGTTACATCATAAGATCCACCTTAGATCTTAGATTAAGTCCATCTTAAGATAATCTTATGACCTTGCTTCATGAAACAGGCCCCAGCTTGTGATCTACAATACAACAGACAGATTGTTCAGCAAGAGAACAAGTGCAAATGAGAACTTGTTCCTTGTGACATCAACTATATGTCACTAGACTGAATGCCATAGAATATTCAACGCAAACTCACAATCGATTCGGAGACGTGTTTGCGCACACATCGGTAGTTATTCGTTGGTACACTAGTGAATGTGGCTTTCCTTTGTTGCTTGGGTATTAGTATTGCATCGGTTTGGTATAGATAGCAACATTGTAAAACCTGATATAATTTCTGGGGAACGATTTGTACAGGTAAACTTTCTCTTTTGACCAAGGTTTCACTTTATCATATTGTCTAGTACCAGTGGATGTTATGATGATGCTCGCCAATTGTTTCTTGAAGCCTTCAATCACTATCGGCTCACTGTGTGTCATGATCATGTTCGCATTCCAAGCGAATGCGGAATTATTTAAAATGAAAGAGGTGGTCACATCGAGTGTTGCTTGGGATTTCAAGTGCCCAAGCAATGTGGTGGTTACAGCATCATCGATACATTACTGTGCTATGTATTGCCTCAACATACCCGGGTGTCGGAGGTTCTCGTACAACTCGTCAAGTTGTCACGTTAGCGAACGTGAGCTGTATTCACGGGATACAGGCGCCGCAGTGTTCGAGAAATGTGAGCGTTATCATATCATATAACAAAATATCATACACGCATTTGGTCACACGTTGGTCGAATTTTGTCAACAAACAGTTGAACCACGGGTATTGGACACTCTTTTGGAAGACCGACATATTATAGTTGAGTGCATGGGTGAGCTCTCTGTGTAGACGGACAAAACATATTATTTCCAATTAATCTGCTACACTTATGTTGGGCTCAGTAATACCGTACACGTTGTCTGACAAATATATGCTTCTTCAACCTAAATACAACGATGACAAATTGGACTGTTTAAAAAAACATATATATTATATATATCAATGGGTTAGAACTCAAGCGTGTTGGGAACACAACTGATGACACGGCATTAACATTAAATTTTCGCCGAATCCAATCCGAAGAAAACTTTACATTCAAAGATCCATACCTCGGCGATATGTTCCAAAATGGCCAGGGCACTAAATTGCACGAAGAACGCTTTTTTTTTGCAGAAGATGCCCTTCGAGAACTATGTTATGCCTTAATTTAAGGCAGTATATGGCCAATGTTTTACAGCAGGTACAACAGCTGAACACAGCTTATAAATGAGCATGACATGTGCTACAGTTACTAAATTTTAGTTCAAGGCTTAGAAATTAGGTGCCACTTTAAATGCACGGGCGGCGTTCGTTGCAGAAATATTCATATTTGTTCAAATCGCCATCACCAGAAGGAAAATTAAGATACATATAATTTCTCTCATATGCCAAACATAATCAGCGCGTAAATAGTATATTGTCGCCAAGACGTACGATGGTTTACGTAAACAAGAACCTGCTCGTGGTACAGAAGTTTTGCTTCTGTTTACATAACATAGCGCAATTCTATTGGCTAATCACATACAAATGATATAAAGACTCTTTATTTTTTCCATATCAGGAAAACAGTATCAAATAACGCTCTTTATGTTACCATATCCGGATATAAACAGAAGCCAGGTACTGTAATGTGTTTTGGTTTTGTTTACATTACAAAGGGAAACCAGTTGACAATAACATACTGTTTATGCCATATTTCTGATTGGTATAAGAACACAGTCTGACTATATTTGACTATTCGTTCTGTTTATGGCGGTTTTTGACGAAGCTGATTATTTTAACAGCATACCCACCGCCAACGCCGCCGTATCTTTAATGCGCAAATTAGTTCGGAACATTTATATAATTGTGTACATACAAGTTGACGCGTTATATGAGTCTATAATATGTTTTGTGTTCATCCACAGAACTAAAGGAAGAGGACAAGGACAGAGGAGAATACATGGGGTGTTTCAAAGACGATTGGGACCGGGACCTGTGCGGACTATTTATCGTCACAAATCAGAACTCACATGCTTTCTGCATCAACCTTTGTGCAACTCAAGGTGAGTAGCTCCGATGAAGAGACGATCGAATGATTCGTATCACAAAGTGATAACGTGAATTTCATCAAACTAGAGTTAGTTTATTGTATGGACTCCAACACCTGTTCGCGGTGGTCAATGTTTAAACAGGTTAGCTGATACATGTACAAATGTTTAGTGCCAAGTTAACCACATAGTATACATGCATGTAATGTACTTCCAACCAAACTTATATTAAGGACGGGGTTTTACTGTCATATCACTATATACATATTTGCATTTTGGCGATTATGAAAGCTGTAGGGCAGTACGCACCATGATGTATCAAGTCCCAGTGACAGCACATGTTTTACGGATCACATGATCCCAGGCTGAAATATCATCGAAATAAGACCGAGAGTTATAGCGGAAGTGACTTCGGATGGCCATGTGTTGCTCGAACCGCGAGAACTGGAATTTGTCTGCAAATCATGCTGTATATACCAAGCCCATACTCTTATATGTATTAGTCGTAATAAATATTTAATATGACCATACACTAGTTATAATTAACGAACCAAAGCGAAAGCACTCACATGAGGGTAGCGGTGGTTATTAATTTATTTTTGTTTGATTATCAAATTCGGTTTATATATTCTCTGTATTCCCACCAAATAAGGTTCACATAAGACTGTAATTCGTGTTGTGATTATCAATAATTACACTCTGTACAACACGGTTCATCGAAAGAATGGACCCCCATAGTCCAGTCAATCTGGCTAAAAAATAGGCCAACCTCACACTAATTGCAACATAATTTTTCTCTTCATTTATGTATAGAGTAGTGTCCAGACATCACTATACAAAAAGTCCCAAAAAATTTGAGGTCACCTACCTGGGTTTTGGCCTAGTTTTTGATATAGAGAGCGTTTCGTTTTTCTGAAATATATGATTTCGCCATTCGGTCAATTTAAGTTATTTTAGGGGCCTAATGTTTTATAAAAACCGTTCACAGTTTATGTTAGCTACCATTTAGATTGTATAAATAAAGGTTTAAACACAATACATGGTATTTAAAACAAAAATACGTCTTAATTTTTATATAGAGAGCGTTTCGTTTTTCTGAAATATCTTATTTCACCATTTGGTCAACTTAAGTCATTTTAGGGGGATAATGGTTGATAAAATCTCTAACATTTTGTGTTGGCTACTATTGAGATTGTTTATATGAAGGTTTTTAACACATCACGTGATATTTTTGAATAAAATGGTAGCTTAGACTTAGACAAATTGAACGGCAATCATAATAAAATCCCTTGGGCTTGTTGTTTAATCCCCTTTCCAATCATCCGATTATATATATTATTCTGTCTTACTGTAAAATATTTGTCAAATGTTTAAACATGTTATTTTTTTATTGGAATAAAATATGTTTACATCAACGGCAATCATAAACAAAGGGTTCTATAAGTTGTGCATGTTGACCAGATAGTCACTATATTGTCAGCTAAACTATATACTTTAAAAGTCGTCATCATCACTGTCTATTTGTGCTGCCGAATTGGTACATGAAAATCCTTTACAGTGACCACATGTTGCGGAACAGTTCAATCCGTTCTTCTTGCAAGAACATCGCTTGTTACTGCAATCTTTAACACAATTACAGCGAATAATCTTCAACAGATTTTCAGGAGCAGGTGGCTTGTCCATTCGAATTGGTGAAACAATATCATCTTCGATAGTCCAACCCCAATCCCGAATGTCTAAATCATTTGATAAACCCTTCCAGTGTTGGATCTGGCAATATACTTGAGGCTGTGGTATTTTGCAGCTCCTGACGTTGGTGGAAGTTGTCGCGCTCTATGTGCGAAGATCCCGTACCAATCCTTTTGCAAAAAACATGAAATCGGAGTTCGTTGAGATCATTGTCAGCATCACCATTGTACAGAAGTACCAGGGCCTTTTCGCCTGTATCTGTGATTTCATCACAAGTGGCATGCATGTACATTGTTTAATGAACACAGCGGCATATTGGCGGAAATCGTCATTGGAAATAAATTTCTTCAAGGAGGCCCCTTTTCCTATTCCAAATAGTCTTGATGTTGTGTCGCAACCTAAAACCGCATGTATAAAAAGTATATTGCCACATATGGGTGCCGAGACTGCCGACAGCTGTTTCTTAACTTCATTAATATCCCAATTTTTTGGCTGTTTCTTGGCATTCGCCTTTTGTTCCGATCGAAAGAAAATATTGTGACCATTAGCTTCAGCATAACAGCAGAGTAGAACTAGGATACATGTATATGTATCCTCTCCAATCACGATGATGTCATTCGTTAATGAGGCATCAATGGCAGTCTGTGCGATTAGCAAATCAGCATCGGATTCAGCGTGTTTTGTGTCACAACCCAACTTCATGAGCTGTTCTCCGAGTAGATTGATGAACTTCTGCTTGTTGATATTGTTACTTAAGAACACTACCTTCTTGACTGTAGCCTTCATCGTTTCATCAAACTTTACCATGCCACTGACTTTTCCTGACCCCCTTCTCTGGTGTGTCATATCCTTGGTCGACGAAGAACCATATAGCCATCAAATATACCACTGTTACTGACGACTTAATGTATTTCTTCTGCACATAGCGACAATAAGCTGACGAAATATCGCCATATGTAGCATTACCATATGACCATGGTATCCGATGAAGAAGTGCACCACCATCAAGTACATACATGTAGGAGACATTTGGACGATCAGGAATAGTTTCCACTTTATCTGGCATGCAGAAGGGTCCAAATTGCGTCTGCGAGAACAGGCTTCTGTGGTTCTAGAAGCATCAGCGATCTGTTGAACAGTGATATAACAGTGGGATAACTTGTAAGTTCATACTTGAAGAGATCTGCCCTCTCTTCTTCGTTTGGCGCAGCAATGACAAGTCGCTGGAAAAGGAGTTGTGGATCAACCTGAACTACATCCCCTTCGATATTGATAGCAGATATGTAAGCAAGAGTGTTTGCTTGGAATGCACGCTTGAATACAAAATAATCCAGTTTGCAGCCTACCATAGCATCAATAATCTTTTGGCCAACTTCTTTCGATGTGTCGACATCAACTACTGCATGAGCAGCGACTCCGTCCATGATGTTGCACAAACCGGCTTCTCGTGAAAAAGGATTTCTTTTGCACTAATTTTGACCCAACAGTTATACTGTCTTTCATATCTCTCACTTTTCTGGTCGTTCCAGTCTCTTTATTCTGGTCATTGGTGGAGAAGTTTACTCCTGTAAGGCTTTGCATTGCATCATTAATATCAAGGCAGGCAGGCATACTCAGCAACCAAGTCAATCGCTGTTGTTCCGTCATGCCCCTACCCATTGTTAAACCTCCGCTTGTTTTGATACTACGCATTAGTACCTGCTCAATTACAAGGTCTGTTAACAAATAAGTATACTGTGTGCTTATTATGGAATGTTTTACCCCTATTCTCCCTCCACATATTCTCAGCTGACAAGCAACGCTCTTTATTGCTAACTATTAGTGCCACTTTAAGTCATTCTAGATCCCCAACACCTACCCATGGCAATCCACGAGTCAAGTTAAATATCCATGCATAACAATTTCCCCTCATATCTTCCAAGCTGATAATAGACGCTCTTTATTGATTGTTAATATATTTTTATTAATCCCCCTTTAAGTCATCAGTTGCCAAAGGCATCTATACCATGAAATTCCTCAGGTCATTTTAAACCTGTTTAACAATTTTCAACCCATGTGTCCAGCCATTTTAGGTATGCCTGTAATTAATTATTTAATTAATTAATCAATCATGAGTGCCCCTTTAAATCATCTGACGCAAAGGGCACCTATCTCATAATATTCCCCGTGTCAATTTACTAATGTCTACCAATTTTCAGCTCCCATGGTCCAACTAGTTAAGATATACGGTAATTGCGGCGAATCGGCTTTCCATACACCGATCGCCACTTGTGCTAATCGATTGAAAATCTCGAATCAACAGTAACTAAAACTGTCATTTGAAACATCGTTTTTATTGGTGGTTTTATCACACATACATGGTAATATATATGATTATCATTAATAGTAGTCGATCTGAATGGAATAAACCTATATCGTGATATTTAATACGATCTTTATTTTTACGAGTAAAACACTGAGTAAAAACGAAAAATATTTTAAACGGGACGTCTTACACTCTATTTATTTCGAGAGAAAAAAAATAAGGCTTATTGGGTTATTGCAGACAGGGACGATTGTATGTACTTTACACTGACCATTATTGGGAACAAGTGAATTGTAATGTTTATCGAGTTGCTGGCTTGTCAACTTGCCAATTAGCTTCGCACAGCGTGTTGTGTTTACATTCAAACGGGTCAAGGTCCTTTCTCACCTCACGCGGTGGCGAACCGATTGGTGCACAATTTTCATTAGCAATTCTGAGAAATTGCGAAATTTTTAGTCATCAAAAATCACAAGTTTGCAAAGTGGGACTTTTTATATGTTGTTTGGTGAACATTTCTATACACCATAGCGTTGACAGAAATTCTGTTGCAATTAGTGTGAGCTTGAATCACTATATTGACTGGACTACCATTCGTAATTTAGAGTACAAATTACGCCAATCGTATTCCCGGATAGTCTTGATGGTCAGCTAGACCATACTTATGTTGTATAAACTACCAACATCAAAGTGGAAATCGTTATACCTTGTCGAGTGGGGGACGGGAACATTTTTACTGAATTTAACCATGTAGTCTTATGATAACAATTAATTCCATATTAAATATATAGTATTTCGTTTCGCACAGTATCACAAACGTGACGTTTCTCTATTTACTGAATATGAAATCAAAGATGTTATACACGTATTCGGTCTCGCCATTCAGATATACGTTTTAGTTTTGGGTAGCATGCAATCTGTTCTCTCGGGCACCCTATCTGTCGAAAGATAATTTGCATTATCTTGAATCGTTGCAGCAAGCCTCTTAAATATCACTCCTCTCGTCAGACGCAACAGCTACTTTAAATGGTCATTCACCTCTCATTCGAGGAGAAACATCGTACGTTACTCAGAACAGATATTTATCGTCTGCATGTATGTCTATGTATATATCAGATTGATTGATTGATTGATTGATTGATTGGGGTTTATTGTCACTTTAGCCACTAAGGTCATATCACGACATTGCCAGTTTTAGTGGTGGAGGAAATCCGCACACTTGCGACTAATCTAACAGTGATTTCAATGGGTGATAAACTCGTCAACCATGTGCGGCAAACCACCGACCATCGGCGAGTAACTGGCAACTCCACCAGATAACGATTTCGAGTTACAAAGTCCACGATGGAAACATGTGGATTTGAACCCTTATCGCCAGCGCTGGAGGGCGAAACGGCTTGGAGTGGTACCCCTAACCGATTGAGCCACCGAGGCCCCCCAGATTTATTGAGGCACTGGCTCAGTATGAGTTTGCATTACTTTAATGTTGGTGGACACATCCTTATTTCTTATATTCATTTTTCAGGATATCCTTATGCAGGCGCGCAGAACGGGGGGCAGTGTTTCTGTGGAATGAGCTCTGGAAGATATGGACTCCTTCCTGAAGCATCATGCGACATGAATTGCATAGGAGACGAGAGTCAGAAGTGTGGAGGAATCTGGGCTCTGTCAGTGTTCCAGACAGGCATGTGAGACCACCCTCACATCACAGACACAGTAACGGTTCCGTCATTTCCGCTGGTCTTTACCACTACTATGCCACTACTATTTCACGCCATCAAAAACGATCCATGTCTCATGTAAGATATCCATTCTGTTTGGAAATTTTCGACAGATTGACAAAATGTATAATTTATAATGTTCAGTCGTTAGGCAATTTGTATTAAGTTTGACATCGCACGTGGTTTGCGATGCTCTTTGACAACGATTCACCGTGATCACCTCATCGCCAGAACCGCGCATTGTGGCATTACACGAATATATCTGTTAATAGAAATGCTATTCCAGCGGAAATGGTCGAGCCCTTGAGAATGAATTCAGTCAATTTAATAGGTTACAACCAACTAATATTTTCCTCCGACTACAACAACAACGTTTGTATCGTAAGCGACGGCCAAATGTTCACCACCACCATATCATACTTGACATGAAGTCTCAAGTCTGATAGATTCATCATATGAAGTCGATGGGTGCGGTCGTTTTCGCATTCAAATTCCCGTTCATAGTTTCCAATAGTTGTTTTTTTTATTTTGAACCAACCAGCTGATAGGACTAGTATCTATCTGATTCTAGTTTCCCAACATAGTTTCAAGGGGTATAACTCTGTGGATTTAGTTGTTAGTAACCTATATCAACTCAATTTTACTGATGTTTTATTTTGAAAATGTCCTTATTAAATATTTATAGCAATTTTCAAACACCAATATGGGTTAAATTATTTACTGTGGTAGGGCATACCCGTATTCAAGATAAACCTAGATTAACAAAGTGCCAGCCATATATGTTAACCCGTTGCATTTAGAAGAATCTTAACTCATCATCATTTTGCAAATGTTGCATAGAAATGTTATTTATGCATACAACCAGGGCATCATTGGACCATATAATAATATCTGATAATTTGATAACTATTGTTTGAAAGTGGACACCTAGTTATGTGGCTTAATTGACTGTGGGTATGGTATTGTGTCTTGTTGAGAACTGTTCACCTGTTGATTTCTCTAAAATTATATTTTTGTAAGTGATTTCGTACGGCAGTTGACAAGCATAGCCAATACCATACTTTATTCTCATTAAATTTTATCTGAAACTGCTTATGCTATTCGCAATCATTCTTATTAAAAGTGGAGAATCGCCAAGGTCATTTCAATACTGTACGCACTGTGGCCCCACAAACATCCCATTATCAGCGGTATGATATTGTTTTCTAATTACATGTGTATATAGAAACGCATACCGATTAATCTTTTCCAAGGAGTGATATCAAAATCCGAGTTTATGTGCAGCAACATATCGTACTTGACATTAAGTCTCAAGTCTGATAGATTCATCATATGAAGTCGAGAGGTGCTGTCATTTTCACATTCAAATTCGCGTTCATAGTTTCCCATAGTTATTTTTTTTTATTTTGTACCAACAGCTGATATGACTAGTTTCTATATGATTGGAGTTTCACAACACAAATTGAAGGAGCATAACTCTATGGATGTATTTGTTTGTAACCTATATCAACTCAATTTTACTGATGTTTTATTTCGAAAATTTCCTTCTTATTAAATACATATATAATAGCAGTTTTCAAACACCAATCTGGGTTAAATTATTTACTATGGTGGGGCATACCCGTATTCAAGATAAACCCAGATTAACAACGTGCCAGCCATATATGTTAACCCGTTGAATTTAGAAGAATCTTAACTCATCATCATTTTGCAAATGTTGCATAGAAATGTTATTTATGCATACACCCAGGGCATCATTGGACCATATAATAATATCTGATAATTTGATAACTATTGTTTGAAAGTGGACACCTAGTTATGTGGCTTAATTGACTGTGGGTATGGTATTGTGTCTTGTTGAGAACTGTTCACCTATTTATTTCTCTAAAATTATATGTTTGTAAGTGATTTCGTACGGCAGTTGACAACCGTAGCCAATACCATAAGGCAAATATGGATTGTTCAGTATTCAAAATGAAACGTCGGTAAAACAATTATTTCTCATACTTTATTCTCATTAAATTATCTGAAACTGCTTATGCTATTCGCAATCATTCTTATTAAAAGTGGAGAATCGCCAAGGTCCTTTCAATACACTACGCACTGTGGCCCCACAAACATCCCATTATCAGCGGTATGATATTGTTTTCTAATTACATGTGTATATAGAAACGCATACCGATTAATATTTTCCAAGGAGTGATATCAAAATCCGAGTTTATGTGCAGCAACATATCGTACTTGACATTAAGTCTCAAGTCTGATAGATTCATCATATGAAGTCTAGAGGTGCTGTCGTTTTCGCATTCAAATTCCCGTTCATAGTTTCCCATAGTTTTTTATTATTTTGTACCAACAGCTGATATGACTAGTTTCTATATGATTGGAGTTTCACAACATAAATTGAAGGAGCATAACTCTATGGATGTATTTGTTTGTAACCTATATCAACTCAATTTTACTGATGTTTTATTTCGAAATTTTCCTTATTAAATACATATATAATAGCAGTTTTCAAACACCAATCTGGGTTAAATTATTTACTATGGTGGGGCATACCCGTATTCAAGATAAACCCAGATTAACAAAGTGCCAGCCATATATGTTAACCCGTTGCATTTAGAAGAATCTTAACTCATCATCATTTTGCAAATGTTGCATAGAAATGTTATTTATGCATACAACCAGGGCATCATTGGACCATATAATAATATCTGATAATTTGATAACTGTTGTTTGAAAGTGGAAACTTAGTTATGTGCCTATGGTATTGTGTCTTGTTGAGAACAGTTCACCTATTGATTTCTCTAAAATTATATTTTTGTAAGTGATTTCGTACGGCAGTTGACAAGCATAACCAATACCATAAGGCAAATATGGATTGTTCAGTATTCAAAATGAAACGTCGGTAAAAAAAAAATTTCTCATACTTTATTCTCATTAAATTATCTGAAACTGCTTATGCTATTCGCAATAATTCTTATTAAAAGTGGAGAATCGCCAAGGTCCTTTCAATACTGTACGCACTGTGGCCCCACAAACATCCGATTATCAGCGGTATGATATTGTTTTCTAATTACATGTGTATATAGAAACGCATACCGATTAATCTTTTCCAAGGAGTGATATCAAAATCCGAGTTTATGTGCAGCAACATATCGTACTTGACATTAAGTCTCAAGTCTGATAGATTCATCATATGAAGTCGAGAGGTGCTGTCGTTTTCACATTCAAATTCCCGTTCATAGTTTCCCATGGCTATTTTTTTTTATTTTGTACCAACAGCTGATATGACTAGTTTCTATATGATTGGAGTTTCACAAAATAAATTGAAGGAGCATAACTCTATGGATTTATTTGTTTGTAACCTATATCAACTCAATTTTACTGATGTTTTATTTCGAAAATTTCCTTCTTATTAAATACATATATAATAGCAGTTTTCAAACACCAATCTGGGTTAAATTATTTACTATGGTGGGGCATACCCGTATTCAAGATAAACCTAGATGTACAAAGTGCCAGCCATACTTGTTAACCCGTTGGATTTAGATGAACCATAACTCATCATCAGTTTGCAAATGTTGCATAGAAATGGTATTCATGCATACACCCAGGGCATCATTGGACCATATAATAATATCTTATAATTTGATAACTGTTGTTTGAAAGTGGAAACTTAGTTATGTGCCTATGGTATTGTGTCTTTGTTGAGAACTGTTCACCTATTGATTTATCTAAAATTATATTATTGTAAAGTATGTAATTTCGTACGGCAGTTGACAACAACGTAAGGCTAATAGGGATTGTTGAGTATTCAAAATGGAACATCGGTAAACAAAATATTTCTCATTCTTCAATGTCCAACACACTAGTTCAAAATGTTAACTAAATGATCTGAAGCTGATTATGTTATTCGCAAACATTCTTATTGGCCCCACAAACATCCCATTATCAGCGGTATTAGAAACAAACTATTATTGTTTTCTAGTTATATAGAAACGCATACCGATGGATCTTTTCCAAACACTGATATCAAAATTCGAGTTTTCAGACCCCATGGTCAGTCCGATATGAATGATCGAGCTATGCGGTGGGTTTGCTGGGCATTTTTCAGAACACCTACATGTAGTAGTCGTGCGATTAGAAAACCTAGAGGCCGGATTCGTTATATCTGGTTTGAACCTCCGAGTTTATACCTGGTTTAAACCACCATTGGCGGTCCAGCCAAACCGGGTCTAAGGGGGCGTTTTGTCGTTCAGTTGCCAGCTAATTGACAACTCGATTCGCTTATATGAGCATGCAGTCAAAATACCCTCTTATCAATCGGACCAAAAGACAGGCCGATGTAATGGTTATTGACACTTCATAAATAAATCGCGAACGCGTGCACCCTTAATGGATTTATTCATTGAGAAACAGGTATCGCTCATGGACCATTATCCGATCTCATTTTGGGTTTAAATGAATTTGACAAAGGGCATGTCTCTCAACACGAGTTTCATGCGCTGTTCATCACTTTGTTTGTGATAGATTTTCTGCAAGATGCTTTACCGCAAATACACAATTTGGTGTATTTACATGTATATTTGTACATATTAAAGGGTATAGGAGATGTCTATCTGTATGTCCGTTTCTTTCTTCGCAGCTGTTCTCACATACCCCTGGGTCGATTTCAACCAAATTAGGGTGTGTATAACGGCGTTAGGTTTTACAAATTTTAAATTAAAAATAATAAAAAAAATAATAAATAAGGAGTAAGGAGTTGAATATAACAATAACAAAATTTAATATTTAAATTAATATCTGTTTGTTTTAAATTTAATAAAAAAAAATTAAAATTAAAATGTTCAAACGATCAACATGTGCGCAAAGGTGTCGATGGCTCTTTCGCAGGCCCCTCTGACGCCGAATAAAGGCTCCATAATCGAATCAATCCTGGACCAAGAGGCCAGTCATGTAAAAGCAATTTGCTTATGAGTATGCACCAGAAGCTGCATCTGAACTGTTGGACATGGGCAACCATGGAGAGGGACAGCTTTTGATAAAGAAATATATTACATGCGTTGCTTTTTTTCAATGTCTTAAATTTACCGGTTTTGAACTGGCGGAATATTATGGGAATGTATGGGCGTAGCCAGAGTAGAGTGTTGTGGCATGATCTACATCAAAATAATTTATCAAATTTGACTCATATAGCAATATAAGTTGAGGATTGCAAACTATGTGTATAGCATATCTGGTCATGCAGTATATACATTAAAACGTTGAAGCCGACGAAAACACCAATATTTGTGATGCCACAAGCCAAAAAACAAAACAGCACACGATAGTTGTAAAAATCATATTGAAGGAACATGTCCATATGCGCTTTATATGGACCGAAAATTAAATTTTTTTTACAACAGTCCAATATCGGACTACTTCCATGCGAAATAATCCCATATATTGACCTTAGTTAATCTATATGTTTTCATTTAATTTCCATAGTACATAATATAATATACATGTAGTATATAGAGCTTGATGTGTTCCCGGTTCTGGGATAATCTTCTATTCCCCGCTGTTGTATTGATAGGGTTAATTGTGTAGTGGTAAGGACTGTGTACAGGAGAGACATATAATACGATGAATACGAGCGTATACACATAATTAACAAGATCATACCTTAATTGCTAATGACTGCTTACACTCACTGTACAACCCAGGTATGAGTAAAAGAATCGAATAATCCACTAACAATGGTGTGATATACGCTAAGTGGACGTAGAGATAACGTGGATATCATGATAACTCAGACTGTATATGGACACATGATACCACCGATACTAGAAAATAACTACCCGTTCTCGAGAGCGAGGACTTCACTTCTCCTGGAACCTTCCTACCAACAACATCGCTATATAACCTGTATACATACTGTAGTGCTTACCGGCAAAGACATATACACAAATACAAAAGTTATTAAAACTTCTGGACTCCTGATTTTGTTCTCGTACAGAGCACACCAGAAGGAGAAATATATCTTGCTACCACCCGTAATCATGGCAAATTGTATTTATGTTCTTAAAATAGCCTCTAAAACTGTCCCGCGGTGTGATAAGAAATTCAAAATAGAATTTATATTCCATAGGCATCAGCGCAAACGTTTCATGTTTTACTGTTTTTATGATAACGCTCGTGTCTGCTACTTTCATCTGTTTGATAGCAGCGCATTCAGAAACGACGAATGGGTAGTTTGATAGATCTGATTTTGTCTTGAAGAAATGTTCAGTCGTTTTTGGTGAATTAGCATTTATTTTTACGATCAAAATTATCGGGCATTCCGGTAATAGTTGGAACCGTTCCACACAACAATAGGAACTCCGGTTATAATACGTGGAAGTAGTGACCGGAGGATTTAGTATTGGATTCCCATGCTAAACACAATTTGATATTGTCGTATTCTTGCAGGCCGGTAAAGCTAGCCACACATGCTTGCGTATGCGTATGGTGCGTTGCGTTATTTTTATCGCATGCGATTGTCGGACGGAAAATCAAACAGAAATGCACGGGCAAAAATGTCCCTATATAGAGCAGACATCATTTATAAGGACAATCACTATCACACCCCCTTCATATAACTGGTACATTTTCACGGAAAAGGTATATTCCATATATAGAGAAGACATCATGTACAAGGATAATAAATCTCGTATGCCCTTTGTAAAATTGATATTTGCTCGGTAAAAAATACTTTTGCTATATGGAAAAGACATCACACACAAGGAAAATAAATGTCGTATCCCATGAGTTTGGTTTTAATAATATCGTCAATGATCATTGGTGTTTTGGTTATCGTGATGCTAATGCTTGATTGATTGATTAAGCTTGGTGCTTCATTGTGTCTGATATGTTTGAAGTTTATTACTATGTTTTCTCGAAATCAGATATAGTTTTGAAAACAAACATGGGGGTAACAAGACTTTACGGTCAACACACAGCTATATCCCCATCATCCTGCAAGCAGTCTAAACAAAAATACATGTAGAGTTACCCGACAGAAGAAATTCGTGCTATTTAATGGCAAAAAGATTTACACGGGCCATGGAAAATGTACCCCCGAAATAGAATGGTAGCTTCCGTAATGTGTTTCATATATCCCAGAAAAAAAATTCACGCTTAAAGAACATAATATGCTCATATCTGGATAACGTGTTTTCTGGATATAATTATCAAAGTGATATGAATTTATAACATGGATTAAAGTTTCCAGAACGTGGTGATCTAAACGCTCTTTACTGTGAGTCGTATTCCGTATGTCGAAAAATTGGTCGCGAATTTTCGGAATGTTAAAAGCGATCTGATAACGGTTTCTATACCACCAAAGTGTCTACTTTCAGTATCTATCAGTTTCCAACTTGACATGTTAGTGGACACATGGTTTGGTGAGTCTTTATTAGACTGTAGTGTACTCTTCTATTTTTCCGTCCATCTGGTAATAAGAACACATGTTATTACGCATAACTAGGTTGGTAGGTGGCTTCCCTTGTGTCTGGAAATTGAAAACAAAAATACAGGGACTTATGTTGCCACCAAATAGATAATTGTATATATTAATGTGAACTGTTATGAAAAATCATCAGATGAATGGAATTTCTGACTCTATTTTAAATTCTCTTTCCCAAATATTAAGCAATTATAATTTCTTCAACAGAGCGTTAGTACAGTTGCGCATATATTAACAACCTACACGGATATCTTGATCGTGTGTCACAAGCAAAACTTCCGTACATGAAGTTTTGGTAACGATATCGCTGAACAGCTAACCATAGACCACCCTCGCTGCTTTCACAACTGGTCAGATTCCTTGTGTCGAAAAATTGTCAAGCATTTTCGAAATGTTTAACGGTTTCAAAAAGAAACAGCATGTCTACTTTCAGAATCTATCATAACCATTGTTTCCAGTCTGAAATTTTATTGGAAACTTAATTTTTTGGCGGTTTTAAAAATTAAGAGAGCGTATTTTATTTTAATGTGATTAATCCCCATCCCGAGTCCGGACCCCCACCTAAGTATCCCTATCGTGGTCTCCCCACTCGCCACGTCGCGGCTCGAGTGATGCTATGCATCATAATTATATTAATGCGCCCCCATTTCATATGTTATGGAATGGCACTGTTCCATTTATATTGTAAAAGAAGAGAGCCATTTTTGATTACGCCCTCCAATTTCAAACTTCCAGACATTATGCCAAGGTCATGCACGTCCACGACGTAATCACGTGGGTGATACATGCCGTCATAAATACAGTTGTGAATTAACCTTTGTAATGCTGTTTCCTGAGTTAATTTGGCTAGGGGAATGATATTAGATGCCAAAAGGCCCAGAGCTCGGGAAGTTTTAAGTTATAATTCGTAGACTTATACAGATTTATGATAAAGTACTCAGGACAGAGCTTAATAGAATATGTCATATTGTTGGAAACTGGGGGTTAGTTTATTAGTTGTTTTACTTGCCCGGAGTCCACATCAATGTCATGTGTGTACAATGCCAAGTGAGGCGTTTTGAAGTGCATAACGGATAATGATAAATAAACGGATAATGTGAAATAAAAGAGAGTTTGTCCATGTATTAAGGGTATACTGAACTAAATATACTGGCAAAAAATATCCGCCGTGTGCTGTCTTGGATGAACGATTTGACAGTACGGGCTACATGGGTCGATACATATATATGGGATACCGGTGTATGGTCATTGTGTACTATACAATGTTCATAAACACAGCAAATTTCCAGTTATTTCAAGGAGGCGCCCTATTCGTGAATTTTCATTGAAAAATCTCAATTTCTAACTATAAATTTGAAGGAAAAGATCAGTATCCTTCATAATCAATGTATGCCATAGTATTATAACACCACATGTTTACCCTCACAATATGAGAGATGTTTGAATTATGTAAAAACAAAGTGGTTTAAAAAAACAACCAATTTGTCATGTAGGTCACTATAGAGAGTTTGACCGGACGTATTTGTTAAAAAACACCGCATTATCTAGCTTATTATAGCAACTGGGGTCTACGCTCGGTCTACTATCTGATATCATGACTTCTGCAAGAAAATAAATCAGAAAGTCTTCATTTTATTTGGAAGTTTTTTTGGTAGCCATTCGCAGAACCATATTTTTTGGGAGGAAAAGTCACCATAAAACAACATACTGTCTGAAAAGATGAAAAGTATTGAGTGTTTATGTCTGTCAGATTATTGCAAACGTGGTTTAATAACATTTATGTTGTTTTATGTTGTTTTGATCCTTCACACGACAAACAAAAAGTTCTGCAAATGGCCACCAAAAAAAAAACAAGTATGCAATGAAAAATGTTTATTTATTTTCTCGCAGACATTCGTGATTTCAGATAGTAAACTGAGCGCATACCCTAGTTGGGGTAATAAGCTAATGTAATTAGTGTTGTTTTTTGCAAATACTTCCTGTCAAACTCTCCAGTGACCTACATGACAAAGTGGTTTTTTTAAACCGCTTTTTTACATAAGTCAAACATACCTCTCATATTGTGAGGGTAAACATGTGTTGTTATAATACCATAGCCTACTTTGGTTTATATGTAGGATAATGATATTGTCCCAATTCAGCTCCACGTGAATTGTTCCATACTCTTTATTTCCTCATACACCCATGTCCTATCATATTTCCTATATGCTTTAGTGTATTTAATCTTATATACATGCACATACAAGCGTGATATATAAGTGCATGAGCGTTAAATGTATATATGTATATGTGTGAATGTGTGTGAAAGGGCGTGTGTGCATGTATGTATATGTGGATGCGGGATTGTATATGTGTATGTATATATATATATATATATATGCATATGTGTATGCACACACACACGCACACACAGACACACACACACATATATATATATATATATAGCTATATATATATATATATATAGCTATATATATATATATATATATGTGTGTGTGTGTGTGTGTGTGTGCATACACACACATATATATATATATATATACAGAAGTTTCCCCATTTATGAGGCATTCCGGATATAACCTAGTTATGTGGTGTCTTCACATAACCAAGTTATGGGGATATATATATAATGATATGCAAATGACATGTATATATATACATGTCCCACTAATTATGCCTCATAAATATCCAAATCCATATATGCCCCATAAGTTCCCAAATCCATGTATGCCCCATAAATTCCAATATATATATGCCTCATAAATTCCCAAATCCATATATGCCCCAAATCCATATATATATAGTCTACTAGCAGGGTTACCCGGCGTTGCCCATGTTAAAATGGTGTGATACCATTAGCTGTGGCCATGTGGTTGGAATTGACAATACACTTGCTCAAAAGTTACACGTATTCTCATAAATTGTATATCCACATGGATTCACACAACGTCATACATATACATTGATTTTATTTAGTGGCTCACAAGTTGTCGGAGTCATTCTTATTTTGTTTACCGCGATTAATTCGTCACACCAATAAAGAAGTATTTATTTACAAATGTGCGTACTTCAGATGCAGTTAGCATTTTTTAAATTGTACAGTCGAAATGGTTTCAATCGATGTTTGTTTTTTTTTTAATAAATAATTTTATTGGGATCAAAACATGAACATCACAAACACATTAGTTCGCCAAAAAAAAGAAAAAAAAGACGACAACTGTGTTTTACATAATTATAGATGTATAAATACATCTAGTGGGTTACACTAAGATTTTGAGGACCCCTGGCTATCATATCGCCATGAAGATACAGATGTTTTAAAGAAATATCCAGGTGCTCCTCTGTTCATGTTGCTTTACTGGCTAATTATTCTCAGTTAAAAAATAAATATTGCTATATATCAGCTGCATGTGCCGGATACAGAGCGATATTTTAAGCGTTTTATAATAGGCTATGAATCTGTTCTAAAAATGAAAGAAATCACCTGCATCGTGAAGATATACCAGTATAAATATGCCAGTTGAGAAGATATAATTGTTCAAGTACCTTAGTTATCAATGGTAGTGCCCCTCCTCTCTCCATCCGTGAACTAAACAGACTCGAGAGGCGCCACATAATGGAGATGATTATGTATAAGATTGGTGGAAATCGCGGCGACAAAACTATTTCGTCATTTTTGCTGCTCTCCCATTTTCTGCCCTGCCGCCAAAAGAGTTACTTTAGATAATTTTAACATACACCATTATCTTAAATATATCGCTTGTGGTACCTCGTGAAGTTCTATGGAACAAAGACTGTCACTCGCTCGCAAATAAAGTACCAAAGGTGGCGTCTTTAACCCACACGACTTGATTTCTCGTATCATTGTATAATGTGAAAGTGGTGGAAATTGGCGCTAAACATATTTGTATCAGTTTCGGTGACACTCCCCTCACTATCCCTGACTCAAGCGGTGCAACTTTTGACATATTTAACCATTCAGTTCGATTTATTATGAAGATGAATATATATAACTGGTGGAAATCCACGACTAAACAAATTCTGATCAAGTTTAATGCACCATCTCTCACCCAAACGCACCATTTTGGCGTATTTAAACGAAACGATTTGATTCCTCATATCAAGGAAAAGAATATGTATCAATATGTGGAAATCGCGCTAAAATATCATTTTAACAATTTGTGTGTCCATCTACCACCCCTGGCTCAAACTTTTGACATACTTAAATCACACAATTAGACTCTCTTGGAGATGTTGTTGTTAAATGTATTACCCCCCCCCCCCATCTCTCATCCAACCGGCACCAATTTGGCGTCTTCAAATCACACGATTAGATTCCTCGTATCATGGAGAAACATGTGTATCAATTTGGTGGAAATCGGGGCTCAAAATATTGTTATCAATCTTGGTGCCCCTCTCCCATCAGTCCAACCCTGACTCGAATGACGCCTCTCTTGACAGTTTTACGCACCAGTAGATAGACTTCTGATATGGAGATGATTATTTATAAGTTATGTATAACAGACAGACAGACATTTGCCAATATAGATATAGATTGTGTGAGGGTAAAGAGTTGTTATAGTTCTAGAGCATACATCGGTTATAGGGATGACTTTAATCCTTGAAAATGTTAGTTTGAAATTGAGATTGTGTTTTAATTCAAGAATGGGGTGCCTTCTTAACCTAATATAACTCATAAAACAAAGTTTGGTTCCTTGTTAACCTGTCGGGATTATACAGGGCAATCCTGTTGTAGCATAATTATGTATATATTAGGTACGCATACACCCCGAAATTGAACAAGATATTTTCTTGCGAAACGATGTTAGGTATAAAAAGGCGCGGACTTTGATTGCTGGTGTCAGAGCCCGACCAAACGCGTACAATGTATATAGCTTTTAACGGCAAGTCAAAGTCATTCTTCAATTGACAGAAACTGTCAGCAGTTGACGCCGTGGATGTTTTAAAAAGTGCCCGAGCCACTTGCTGTTGTCAGTTTTGTCGATTTTACACACACACTGTCGTCACAAACACTTTCTGAGTACGTGTCGACATTTCCGAGTACATTGAAAGCTGACAGTACCTCCAGTTCACAATAACGTTTTGTTGGCCATCGATCTTGTTGATTCATTTAGAAAGGTCGCTCATTGTGCAAGAATAAATGTATCCATTAAATAGAAAGATAAATATACTTTTAATGCTTTCTTCTATGTATCTACTTTGCTAGCTCACTATATGAATGCCCTGATTCCCTCCCTATATACAAATGACAGTAAGATATAATTCTTCGAGTGACTTAATTCGGTCACCATTTGTCGAGGTTGTGGAATTTGAACGCCAAAATATGTCTTATGGAGATGAATAAATATAACTGGTGTATATTGGCGACTATAACATTTTTATCAAAAAATGGTAGTGCCCCTCATATCTCCAACCCTAACACAAGCGGCACCAATTTGGCGTCTTTAAGTCACCCGATTAGATTCCTCGTATCAAGGAACAGAATGTGATCAATTTGGTGGAAATCGGCACCCCTGACACGAATGACGTTTCTTTAGACAGCATTACGCACCATGAGATATAGACTCCTGCTATCATGGAGATGGTTATTTATAAGTTTGGTGGCAATTGACGACAAAGCAAATTAGTATCAAATGTTACCCTCCCCCTCTCTCATACAAACGGCATCAATTGGGCATCTTTGAATCACACGATTAGATTCCTTGAGAAGAATGCGTATTATTTTGGCGGAAATCGGCGCTAAAACTGTTTTATCAATCTTGGTGTTCCTCTCCCTTCCGTGCACCCCTGACTCGAATGGTGCCACTTTTGACATCTCTAAACCACACCATTTGATTCCTCATATCATGGATATGACAATGTATAAGTTTGGTGCAAATCAGCGACAAATGTGTTTGCTACCCTCCCCGTGTTTGCCCCATGACAACAACAGCGTCACTTTAGAACATTCTAACCCGCACCATTATCTTCTTCGTAAAAAGGTACCCCTGTTAGACCCCCTTGGTGCCATCTAGATGGTCCCCCATGAATTTCTATAGAACACAGACAGACAGGCAGACATTGGCAAATATAGATATAGATATCATATTATAATATATACTGAGGGTGCGACCCGCGACCATATAGTCTATATCATATTATAAAGTTATTATACAATGTTGTGTACAGTATGAGTTTTTCTTGTACGAGTCCAGGTTGTGGTGAAAAGTCATATTGGACGAGACACGCCAGTGTATGTTTATCCAAATTTTGGGAATACAACTTTAGTGGTTACTTTTGGTATTTGTCGGCACTTAATTCTCTATTAAAGCCTGTATTGATCATCAGAAAGCATAATGTGGAACAGTAAACACGGAAATGAAAAACAAAACTCAATGCGGAAGTTGGAATGGTTTACTGCTCGACATGAATTGACATGTTACATGCAAAACATATATACATTATTACATAAGTGTAACATCGAGATGTTCTCACTTGTCCGGCAGGTATGGTAAAAACAGACTATAACCTGCCGGCTCAGATGCATTCACACATCCCTGCCGGATAAGTGAGAATAAGCCATTAATTACGCAAAAGTTAATTCGTGACGTCACAGAGTCCCGATAAAAAAGTCATATTGCACACTTGGGAGTCCAATATGACATTCGGGAGTCCAATATGACTTTTTCCAAGACTATCACGTGGCGGCTTTTGCCCAATAGGAAATTGTGTTAGTTAAGGGATGGATAATAATATACTATATATTGAGGGTGCGAACCGCGAGCATATACGAAGGTGACTTACATTCCTTATTAGAAAATTTTCATATTTTGGTAGGGTGTTCTAAGGTGGCCCCAAGGTACTCTTTCCACACACCCCACTGACCCCACCCTGATCCAAAATGGCCGCCTTCCAAAAGGGTTCAAATGGGGCACCATTTCTCGTCCCCTTTACCGATTTAGGTCAAATAAAGGGTGTTGTAGAGTGGCCCCAAAGCCAATCTAAATATTCACGCCTTTCACTCCACCCGGGTCCAAAATGGCCGCCGTCCAGATGGATTCAAAAAGGGCACCCATGCAATTTCTCGGCCCCTTAACCGATATAGGTCAAATAAAGGGTGTTGTAGGGTGGCCACAAGCCAATATAAATACTCACCACTTTCACCCCACTATTTTAATTTTGCTCATCACGTGACACGACACCCGTGCAAGGCATATCGCGGTAACCATATACGAACACTCAAGGACGAATCACACCACCGGTAGGTTACACAGGATCCTGATTTTTGGGCTGTATGTACATGTACATCTGTATATCCCGCACACGCAAATTGCCACAAGCAGCTAGAAACATTTTGTTTGGGTCATCACGTGACAAAAACCCCATGCAAGGCGAATCGCGGATACCCCGCACCCCAAAATAAATAGTTCGAGCAGCGTGTGCCAATGTTTGGGTGATTCGTCCTTAAATGGTCGTACATGATTTCCGCGATTCGCCTAGCACGTGATTCGTATCACGTGATGACCCAAACAATATGTTTCTGACTGCGTGTGGCAATTTTTTGGTGCAGGGTATACATATGTACTTACAGCCCAAAATGCAGGAGCAGGGATAACGTACCGCTGGTGTGATTCGTCCTTAAGTTGTCGAATGTGGTTACGGCGATTCGCAATGCGTGGGTTTCGTGTCACGTGATGACCCCAAGATAAATAGATCGAGTTGCGTGTGGCAATTTTTGGGTGCGCCGCCCTACTACGTGGGGTAGAATTGGTGCAGTTGTTATCAGACGATTTAAAGGGTCTTTTATAATAATAAGCGTTTCTTATCAACTTAGAAGGTATCTGGAAAAAATGGTACACATGCCGTTTTAAATAAGCCACAAAATGTATAGGTCTCCCGTTTAGTTTTATCACAACATCCTCATGCTCAAGATACTTCCGGTTTACAGCAAAGACGAAAGGGAATTTTGGACTTCCATAAAGTACATGTACTACTTTTTCGCATACATGTTTTCCCATGTACCATGATGCATATCTATAGTGTAACGACACCTTAAGATTTCTATATAAATTCCTATGCAGTGTATTTCAAATTTATATGTACATGTTCAGGATTACACCACTGATTCCGCCCAACCGATATAATCACATATAGCCATTTGGATGTGCGTAAATGCACACTACTAGCAAACCAGTACTTAAAATAACTATATTACCAGCTACCACAAAATAAATTATCTACGGTATCAAGGTTATGGATTCAAACATATTTTCAAAATATGTCAACTCTAGCTGACTTGGAGCTTAACACCTGGTACATGTATGTCATGGATATCGGTATGTCTGAAAAACAGTGACTCAACAGTCAAGATTGATTTCTCTGTCCTGAGATGTTATCAGCTGATAATGTATTCATACAGCCACATAGAATGTTCTGTATATGCATTGTGTTATAGAATAAACGCAACTCTGCCCCAAACTCTGTTAATTTGATACCTTGTTCATGGCAGTCACAGGTCAGAGTCCACATCATTTCATACACATAATATGACATTTCGCAATATCAGCTCTGCTCAAATTTTCTGTAGATCTAATAATTGATACCGCACTTCCCAAATAACACTGCTTTATAACTCATAGACAAGGCATTTGTCCGGGAGCTAATATTTGTACACTTGCACCCCTCTGGGTCTTAACTTCACCCCACTCAGTTTGTTCCATACTGTCTCCTTTAAGCAATGTTAGTAGGAAACAAGGTTACTGTGTTGACTCCAGACAAGATGGCGTCCATCGAGGCCGCCGTTTACATACTAGGCCATAAGTCAGTATATATATTTTCGTGAAGTTAAGACATAATGCCAACTTAATAGATCAAAATTGGAACTTCCCATCCAAAATGGCCACAAAAAAGGCCGCCGGAAGTTTAAAATATGAAATATGCAATTCTTGGGGTACTAGCCCCTTCCGTAACCTTAAAAATTCGATTTTACAGAACGTGGTATAAATTTGTCGAGTCTATATAGGCCCACAGTGACACCTAATTCCATTTTTATGGCTATTGACATGCTATACATGTATAGATGTGCATGAGATGTCCCTTTACTGATATTTACTAGAGCTCCGGAGTGGAGACTCACGTTCATGTGACAGGGATGCTGATGTTATGCAAATTGGGGGTTTTACCAAATTTTAAGTCAATAAGTACACAATATGAGTGAGCAAGCCCCACGGACCCCTAATTCCCTTTTTATGACCATATAAATTGTATATATATGTGCAGACGATGTCACTTGAATCAAATACAATAGAGCTCAGGGTGGAGACATACATTCATGGGGCAGGAATGCTGATATGCATTTAGAAATATTGTTTTCTTCAATATTCGAGTCTAATTATAGGCCCACCGAATGAAGGAAGCAGGCCCCCATTGACCACCAATTCCCTTGTTATGGCCATGAACATGCTACATATCTGTGCAGGAGATGTCCCTTTACTGAAGTTTACTATAGCTCCGGGGTAGAGATACGCATTCATGGGGCAGGGATGCTGATGATATGAAAATAGGGGGTGTTATCCAATTTCAAGTCAATAAGTGCACCATATGAGGAAAGCAAGCCCACATGGCATATAATTCCCTTTTTATGACCATGCAAATTGTTTATATCTGTAAATGATATATCCCTTTATTCAGGTATATTAGAGCTCCCGTTGGAGACACACATTCATTGGGCAGCGATGCTGATATGCATTTGGAAGTATGTTTTTTCTTCAATTTTCGAGTCTATATATGCCCATCACACGAGGGAATCATGCCCCAATGACCCTCGATTTCCTTTGTATGGACATGGACATGCTAATCGTCTGTGCATCATATGTCCCTTTATTAAAATTTACTAGAGCTCCGGGGTGGAAGCACACATTCATGGGACAGGGATGCTGATGATATGAAAATAGGGGTTGTTATCCAATTTAAGTCGATAAGTACACCATATGCGAGAATCAAGCCCCCAGTGACCCCTAATTCCATTTTGATGACCATGAAAATTGTTTACATCTGTACAGGTGCCCTTTACAGAATTTTACTAGATCTCCAGGGTTGAGACACATTCATCGGACAGGGATGCTGATGATATGAAAATAAGGGGTGTTATCCAATTTTAGGTCAATAAGTAAACCATTTGAGGGGTGCAAGCCCCCAGGGACCCCTTATTCACTTTTTATGACCATGGAAATTGTTTATATCTGTACATGAGGTGTCCCTTTATTGAAATATAGTAGAGCTCCTGATGCAGACACACATTCATGTGGCAGAGATGCTGATATGATTTTGGAAATATGTTTATTCTTCAATTTTCGAGTCTATATACACTCTTAAACATTTTGGTATTTTAAAAAACCAAATTTGGTTTTGAACTTTGTCCCATATATGTAACCAAATTAGGTATTGATCAAAACCAAATACCAAGCGTCAACTGGTTTTGATAAAAACCGAAATTGGTTTTGAACTTATGTCCCATATATGTAACCAATTGGTTTTGATCAATACCATATACCACAGTACCAATTTTGGTTTTGATCAAAACCAAATGGTATTGAGCACTTGATCAATATATGAAACCAATTTTGGTTTTGATCAAAACCAAATGGTATTGAGCACTTGATCAATATATGAAACCAATTTTGGTTTTGATCAAAACCAAATGGTATTGAGCACTTGATCAATATATGAAACCAATTTTGGTTTTGTTCAAAACCAAATGGTATTGAGCACTTGATCAATATATGAAACCAATTTTGGTTTTGATCAAAACCAAATGGTATTGAGCACTTGATCAATATATGAAACCAATTTTGGTTTTGATCAAAACCAAATGGTATTGAGCACTTGATCAATATATGAAACCAATTTTGGTTTTGATCAAAACCAAATGGTATTGAGCACTTGATCAATATATGAAACCAATTTTGGTTTTGATCAAAACCAAATGGTATTGAGCAATTGGTTTCATTCAAAACCCAAATTGGTTTTGAACATCGCTCCCCCCCCAACATGAAACCAATTATGGGTTTGGTTTTGAACTATATGGAACCAATTTTGGTTTTGATCAAAACCAAATGGTATTGAGCACTTGGTTTCGATCAAAACCAAAATTGGATTTGAATGAAACTGAAATTGGTTTTGATCTTGTTCCCCAATATTGAACCAATTTTGATTTTTATCAAAACCAAAATTGGTCCTATATTGGGGAATAGCAAGCCTGTGGTTTCCAAAATAGTGGTAAGAATTTGGTTCATGCAGAAATAAAGTTAATTGATTAATGGATTATATGACAGGAATTGATTGACAACACCATTATACTCATTTCAATTTAATTATTTATTGGTCAACATCTGGATTATAACCAGAATCACATATTTTTTGGACATAATAGAAATAATCTCTCATAAACATAACACAATATAAAAAAACAATAAACTGTTATTATATTTCTCAATATTATTTTCCAGTACATTGATGGTTTCACCTCAAACTACTTCCTAGTTTCCGAATTAATTAATTTTGTGAAATAAATGTCAGAATTTGGTAAAATACTTTCATGGCCCTTCAAAAATGTTTATACAAAAATTATTTCACAAGGCTTTCGACCCGATTCCGCGATAAATATTTATTTTACTCCCGGTCACGAAAATTCAGGCCGTAAGCGGCCACACGCTGAAGCAATTCTGTGTCAAGCTCCCCTGGGTAACACTCACTCACATAATCCAATGCAACGGTTGTCGCTGTTATCGGGGACACCGTGGGCCATATGATACAAGTTTATTCACAACGGAGACAGATATAAACGATTCATGCACAAACAATGTTTTATTCCAAATCAATGGCAATATATGCAACCAGTTCGGTGGCTGGAAATTATACTTCAGTTATACTTTTGATCATTGACCAATCAGAATTGCTTCCGCGTGTGGCCGCTTACAGCCTGAATTTTTGCGACAGGAAGTAAAATAAATATTTATCGTGGAATCGGGTCTCAAAAGTCACCTGAACAATGAAATATCGAGCTGGGAACTTCAAGTACTGATGAATAAATCATTAAGTAACAAGTTTGAACAGAGAAATACATTCCCCGTGTTATTTTTTCGACTTTACCGTTCCCTGTCAAAAATTAAAAAAAGTTCCTGGGTTTTGAACAAAACGAATATCATATCTACCAGCGTTAGCATTGGTAGAGATTCATGGCATGATCTATGTCTATCCATGTTGTGGAGTACACAATCCTGATTACAGAAAAGAAAACCTTCCCAGACATGTTCAGAATTTTTTGAGATATGTGCATCCAAAATTGGGAGTTCATAACTAATTTCAGAGCCTCAATTTCTCAAAATGAGCTAAAATGTATTTTTATGGTGTTGTATTTTAAAAACTGAAGAAAAATGATGGGATAGCTTGTTTTAATAATTTCCTATCTAGATTGTGGAAAAAAATTTATTTCTTTATTCATCTATGATTGAAAAGTTGAAAATATTCTCAAATGAAATGTTTGTTCCATTGTATGGACTTAGAGGAATACTGTACGCTTAATCCGGCCATTTATGGGACAATCTCCTTTTATACTCCAACAGAACATATGCAACAAATGAATGAATTTGAGCCATATATGAGTGCAAAATACATACATATTATCACAACAGTGTGTTGATCCGTGTCGTAGTTGAGGTGGGCAGATTGCCGGATCAAATGAGCTGCCGCAGGCAGATAGTTTGATCCGGCAATCGGCCCACCTCAACGAGGACACGGGTCAACTCACTGCTGTGATAAAAGGTTTATTATATGATGCCCAGCCTGCAATAATAACCATTCAATCTGATTTAATTACCGATTGTTTTCACTTTAGCAGTTTATTTTTCTTATTTTCATCGGATAAATAGTCTGTCTTCGTTAATCGGCATATCTCGGCAATTTCCGTAGGCGTGTGATCTGATTTTATCCGGGGAAATCTCACTCAGTGTGATCCGACGATTCATTTATCGTATGAATGATACAAACATGGTAATTATATAATGAAAATGAAGGTCATAAACTCATATTCATTATAATTACCATGCTTGCAATGTTCATAGAGCACACAAGTGTATTTTGCCCAAATACATGACTCAATTTCATTCATTTGTTGCATATTTTCTGAGTAAAAAAGAAAGTGGTCCCATATATTAGCCAAATTTGCCTGTGATCCAGATCTGGCAAGACGAAAAAGCATATTTGAGGTCAAACAACTGCATATATATATATCCACATCCCCTGTATTTCTTATAATTACTTAATAAAACATGGTTAAACACACTGCACATGAAGGAATTTTCAAAAACATGGTGTATAAAATCAACTAATGGCCATATGAATCCTTAGGATTGGCCATTTTCTAAAATCCATTGCAGGGCGTTTTTGTCCATGTTAAAAGGTGTTTGTGTAAAAATAGTAAAAACAATGCATGTTGAGTGTGAAAAATTATTTGAAGGATCTTTCTAAAAGAATTTAGTGTTGAAATAATAGCATTACATTGGATTTGTCAATGAATGTCACTGGATTTCACTCATTGTTCTAGAAAATGACTACAAATTTGAATATCGGAAAAATGGGGAAGGGGAAACCATAATGAAAAAATCTCAAAAACATGGATCTTGATGCATAGAACTTTACGTTTTCGAGGACTTATATGACAAAGTGCTATACAGGACAATTGCAGGTGCAAGCACATCATGAATAAGACACGGTAAAATAATTTATAAAACTCTGGTATTTATACACTCTACATTGTTGATGTAATATTTATTTACCTATGAGTAAATTCTGTACCGGGTTCCGAAGCTTTATAATACATTTCAGCATCATAGAGCCAAATAGTGGTCAACTAAAATTGTATATACAGTGAGATAGATGAATTTATACACACTTGTACACTCATTTGCATGAAACTGAACTTGCATACATGGGTAAACAAGCCACTTATATTCACTTATTTAGTGTAGGGATAACAGGTTTCCATCAGCCTCTGGCACTAAATCCAAATTCTTCCACTGTCAGAATTTAACCAGTTATTAAGCCGGTGAATAAGTAGGAGATGCGTAATAAACATAGAACTACAGCTGATAAGTAGATTAGTTAGAAATTAGTGCACTCAAGCAGGGTGGGTGCTGGTTTATAATTAATATCAACATGAAGTGTTGTTCTATTATAATAGATATATTACAAAGTTAGATATTTCACGGCACTTGTAGTGGCTTGCATCCATTACTGAAAATGCAAGATATTTTTGTAGATGTCTTGCATACAAAATATCTATCATATTACTTCATATTTGTTAAAATTATTGCACTAAGGCCAAATCAAAATTTTCATTTGAGTCTGAGACACCGCCACATTGAAATAAATAGCCCGCAATGGATGTTTAATTTTGATTCTTGATATTATGGTAAAGAAAGTAAAAAAGAATGTTCTTCAAAATTATTTTGGTATGTTGTTACCAACATGTCCATACTATCAGAGTGGTTCCAAAAGGTCATACCTCAGGAAAATCAAATTGTTCAGGAGATGCATAAAAACTATTTATCTCTAGAGCTATAATTGGTCTCTCTCATCAAATTTACACAATAAATCTTTATATCAGTTATTATAAAATACACTTTCATATTCAATTATCTTCCAGTTGATGTGAAAACATTATTTTATGGTTATTATGACATTTCAGAAGGAAAAATAGAAATCTGTGACAATACACTGAGATACGAAATTTTAGTTTTGACAATTCCGTGGCCTCTGTCACTCGGGATAAGGAGCATACACCCTAGGTTTCTTCAAAATAATCCGATCAGAATTATCCTACCAGGAACGGTTTCGAATATAAAATTTACGACATTTTAGAATTAAGGACATTTTAGATCACAAATTTCACTAAAAAAAACAGCGAAAAATGGAATTTATATAGCAGATACGACATGTTAGAACACGAATTTCTGAAAATGCAATAAAAAGTGTTTGCACCAAAAGAAGCCCATTGATGATACCTATTGAAATTACAAAATTCATGACTTTTAACATATCTCAGTGTAATGTGTAAAAATTGTATACATATAGTAACATAGAACATTAAGTAGATGAATACTAGTACTAGTAGATGAAAACAGAAAGCCGAGCATCATAGTCTGGTGTACTAATTGTAATTCCAGAACAATAAGTGAAATCAGCCATATTTAATTCATCCAGCCTCCTTTCTGCAGTTTAAGTGCTACAGGTCAAAGTTCTGGAGCTGCAATCCATATGATATATGGTATTCATGAATATTCAAAAGCTCCATATATGGAATTCATGAATATTCAAAACTCAATATATGGAATGCGCCTCCAGAACTTTGACATGCAGCACTTAAACAGCTTAATGGGAGCTTGATGGATCCAATATGATCAAGACTCAGGACAAGACACACAAATTTAAAAATAAATAAAGTTTCCCCCTCCCTCATTGATTCATAAAAAAAATTTGCCTCAAGATTCAAATATTTTTTTTTTGCTCAAAGGTACTCAATCCGATCAGAGGGTCCTATATTAATATTTCTTTGGCTTTGGGGATAAAAAATATTTTATTCGAGTCAAGGAACCCACCCATCAAAGCTCAGAGTAATTATATATCTATTAATTTTCGGAGATCTTCCCACAAGTTAGCAGAATAACTTGATTCACGTGATTCTGCTAACTTTTGTGGCAGATCTCCGAAAATTTATAGGATAGAAAAATTTATAACTAATCAATCTGAGCTTTGATGGGTGGGTTCCTCGACTTATGAATCAAATATTTTTTACCCCGCCAAAGCCAATACAATAGTAATATAGGACCCTTTGATCGGATTGAGTACATTTAACAAGCTAAACATTCATTAAAATTAGTTAATATATAGGGATCTGCGAATCAGGGATTTTGCATCAGATCAAATCTCGATAGCGAATCTCCTTAATTCGATTCAGCTAGTGATTGACATTGTTTGCCAGCAAGTATTTCAGTGTTTCATGACATAAAACTGTAAAATTAGATACTATATAACAATGTTAATCTCTTAAACATCCTTGGAACTTGTGTATTTTTTTAGGAAAATCATGACAGACAAGTCACTCTCAGTCTCATGGAGGGTTTGGATTAATTATGTTGCACTGAATTTCAATCTAGCTGCGTCATGGCGAACAAGTCAAACATCACTATTCCATGGAAAAGTATCTAATCAAAACAAAATCTTCAGACAATATAATGATCTCACAAATATCTGTGTATTGAGAACGGTCGACATTTTCAATCCCAGAATTCTATGAGTGGTCAGAATATGTCAACATTGTGAAATAAAATCATGTCTTAAAAGATGAGTTTCGTTGCGTAATAGAATGGTCCATATATGTTAGGCACCTGTGAATATTTGAGATTAGATTCAATGTCGAAATTGGGCACCCGATTCGAGATATACAACGAATCGGTCCGCCGATTCAGATAGTTTCGAATTGGGGTTACTTTGGTGTAGTCTCGTATTTAGACCCCGAAGCCACAACAACTAGTTTTCATGGCTGGCTCAATCAATTTTCTTGGCTGTCATCTAGTTAAACCAGCTCAGTCAAGACGTTTGTGGCTTACAAAATATGCAATCAGAGCAATCAATTCTAGACTTTTACTACGTCATCAATAGTCTGACTGTTTTATTGAAACTGCCCCCCCCCCCTTGTCATTATAATTATTTCGTCTCAAAACGATGGCAGAAGACATACATAAACAGAAATCGAATGTTTGTGGACATTTAGTCCCAATTGAAGATGACGAAAGAAAAAACAAGAGCTACGCTGGGCGTGCAAAATACGCCCTCTCTGGGGAAAATTGGCGGATGGAACTCAAATTTGAACTTGACCTGTGTTTTGGTGGGAGAAAGTAATCTACCAAATTATCATTGAATCCGATAAAGCTCTAGTAAAGTTATCATCCGGACAACAAATTTCAGGGATTTTCTAAGTCAAATTACGTCAAATAAGGGGCATAACTCCGGTGAAAATTGGTGGTCGGAACCCAAATTCGAACTTGAGCTGTCTTTTCTCCTAATAAACCCACATACCAAATTTGATTGAAATCGGTTCACTCTAACTAAAGTTATCATCCGGACAACAAATTTCAGGGATTTTCTAAGTCAAATTACGTCAAAAAAGGGGCCATAACTCTCGCAAAAATTATCGGATTAAAACGAAATTCGGAGCTGTATTTCGATATATGTAATCCACAAAAAACGGGTTTTGTGTATAAACATTCCAAAATCGAGTTATCATCCGGAAACCAAAAAACATAAGAAAAACTGAATTTTCTAAGTCGAAAAAGGGGCATAACTCTGCCAAAAATGGTCGGACAGAACCCAAGTTCGAACTTGACCTGTGTTTTGGTGGGATAAAGTAATATACCAAATTGGATTCATTCCGATAAACTATACTAAAGTTATCATCCGGACAACAAATTTCAAGGATTTTCTAAGTAAAAAAACGTCAAATAAGGGGCATAACTCCGGTGAAAATTGGCGGGGGGAACCCAAATTCGAATTTGAACTTACTTTTCGGCTAATAAACCCACATACCAAATTTTATTAAATTTGGTTCACTCTAACTAAGGTTATCATCCGGAAACCAGGTTAACGGACGCCCGGACGGACGGACCAATACTATAATACGGCCGTTTTTTCAAACGGGCGTATAAAAATAATGGGCGGAATGCAAGGCAACGTTTCTGGGACGTTTAATAAACACTTATTTTGCTAATATAGTGACCAGTGTATTCAATCTTGTACTTAGGTAATGATGGTCGCGGTTAATTGGTTATGATTAGGTTAATGCCCGTGGTTAACCGGTTAGGAGAAAACCCAACCGTCCCAGCACTAGTAGAGAGTCTGTCAGACACAATCGATGTACTTGAATTATAGTAGACTCATTAGAATGTAGAATAACCACATTGGGAATGTGAATTAAAATTGCCGTGGGGATGCCATGGGGGTCTAATTTTGCCACGGAAATACACCGCCATGAATATGTGTGAATTTCGAGGGCTGTGATATATAATATTTCAAACTATTTTCTATTCTATACTACATGTTATGCACATATATTGACAAATGTCAGCAATGTCAGACTGGGTCGTGTCAAAATAATGTTATGTGCGACAAAACATAGATTGGAATGAACAGAAACCTCAGAACAATCGGTTGATTACGTTCTTAAATAGGCGTCATTATGTGCGACCAGTTATCTGCGACACTGTCGGTATATAGAATTTCTTGAAATTTCCTACAATTCAATTTCTATTTCCTGGGAAATCGAGTGTATGCATAAGGTCTCGATCCATTGAATCTTGTTGATAACATTGAACACTTGTAATTTATGTCTGTTTTCTGGGACCTCCACTGCGAAGACAACTACTGTGAATATGTGATGTATGTGTTTGTAACCTATCGTGGGGTAAAACGTTTAAGAGACTGAGATAACTACCATTGGTATGGACTACAACTACAACAATTATATAGCTTGCCAGTGTACCTATGTGCGAGTTTATCAAATCTAGATTATCTTTAATAAATAATGCAGACAAGTGACTTCGAGACCATGGGGTTTGTGATACGTTGATTGGACTGGCTTTATGTGTCTTACGGTCGCTTCTTGTGTGTCATATTCGCCATGACAATGCTAGATGGAAATTCAATGAAATGTGCCCCGAACGCTCCGTGAGACTGAGAGTGACTTACCTATGTCATGATTTTCCTTAAAAAAAACACACAAAAATTCCAGCAGATGTTTAAGGAGACTAACATTGTTAGTATCTAGCACATTTTAGATTTTATTTTTTTTGTCACCAGACACTGAAATAAATACAAGTAAACAATGAGAATCACTAGCTGATTCGATTCTAGATTCGATTTAATGTCGATATCGGGAAGGAGATTCGATATTGAGATTCGATTCGATTCGATGCAAAATCCCTGATTCGCAGGTCCCTATTATATGTTTATTTCAGGTGATGGAATCAGACTTTCCAAATTTGAGGCAGTATAGCTCAATGCCAATATTTTTTATTTATTATGAAGAATGATAAACATGATTCATGTTAAAAGATGTGCAACCTTATTAGACAATATTTCAACAGAAGATCCCAGTTGTCACATTGGACGGATAGGTTTAAATATATATACAATGGAAAATGATTCATGTTATACAAGGCCAAACAAAACGAAAATATTCACAGGCAATGCTGCATTGAAATGCACAGAATTAGGTGTTGTTATTTAGATTTCCATGGGCAGTATGACTGATCCTGGTGGTAAAATGAATATATGAGACATGGTGATGAGCGGTCCATCAAAAAGCCAAACACAAGTTCAGATAAGAGGAAATACAATCAATACAGTTGATATGTAAAATTTAGTTATGTTTAAATTAGTCTCTGATAAAGTTTGGGTCACCAAAAATATAATACTACCTTACTCGTATTTAAATTCGCGCAGTACTATTTTTCGCGCACCCGTCGGTGCACGAATTTAAAACTGAGCGAAAAATAGTACGACTCCTAAGATTATACGAACGACCGAGAAACAAGAAGGCTATGTTGATTTCAGAGTTAAGTACCGGTACATGTCTATATAGATTTCGGAAGGTTGCACCGAATATTAGGCTTGCAGGACTATAATTTGCATGCGGGCAACCAACATAAAACATTACTGATATGTGTGATATAAGTACACAGAAACAAATAATAGTATCATCATTGCTGTTGAAATAAGAAATACACATATTTCTGACTGAAGATGCACGACGGAACGCCCCCGAATCACAACGCTATAGCACTGCCCCGTGAATGAATATTCTGACTTAATCATGTCAACACAACCCAGTCAATTTTTTTTCTTTTTTTTTTTCTGATGTAAATATTTTTTATACGCGATTGTGGTTTTACTCCTGTCGAGTTCATTTCAATTATGTCCAGTCCAGTTTTGATTTTTTTTCTGATGTAAATTTTTTATACGCGATTGTGGTTTTACTCCTGTCGAGTTCATTTCAATAATGTTCATAACTATTGCAATATCATAATAAATATTTGGAAAGTATAAACAGCCGTCTTCACAAGATATTGATGGTGCAGTTATGTTAAATTATACACTATCAAAAGTCATGCATGGTGGTGTTTAATATGCACACGTATCTTCATTAACGATTATAATCTAAATTTTTCATAAAAACCAAGCATTTTACGAAAATATTTTCGTCAGTTTTGAATTCGCGCAGCATGGTGTGCGAATTCAAATACGAGTAAGGTAGTAATATATGTTTTATATAGACATAATGCATTTGTGTTCACCATTGAAAAGTTGAACACAAGAGGTACGCTGTCGCGTGGCATTTGCCCACCGACCGTAGCAATTTGGATTAAGCATGGACGAAACTGCGGATATCCGAGGTCTATATGACCATTCCAAAAGAAGTTCGTACAGAAATGTTGACTAAAAACCACAAAACAAGCGATCCGGAAACCCAAAAACAAGCGAAAATTCTAATTTTCTATGTTGAAAAAAGGGCCATAACTCTGGCAAGAATCATCAGATCATACCCAATTTCGCACTTGACATGTATTTTCATATAACTGATCCACAAAAATACGGGATTTGCAATCGTACCACCAAAGCTCACGCTATCATCTGGAAACCAAACAAAAACAAGAGAAAAATTGAATTTTCAAAGTAAAAAAAGGGCCATATCACCATACCAAATATCAGCTAAATCTGCCCAGCGGTTGCTGAACAATAATGCAAAATGTTTGTACGGACGGACGTAGACTATATACCCGCCGACTTCAAGTCGGGGGCATAACAAGTGGCAGTACCACAGGCCTACAGTGTAGCACTGCACCCAAGTGGTAATTAACTACAGCTTACTCCTCCACTGCATTCATTATTTAATGATAGAGTTGTGTTCAATACATAGATGAAAAAGTTGAATTAAGTATAATTTGCATCACAAGTTTTTTCCTGCCTCGAACCAACCATTCACGACCCCTGTCTGAAAATGTCAGATATACAACCATATTGGTGTACAGTTATAAGAATTTAAACCGTGATTAATTTGATTATCAATTTTCATCAATCGAAAGCAGTGTTATAAAGAGTTTGCTACCACATACATGCTAAAATAATGTATACCGGTAGTAGCTGAATGCTTGTATTCGTGTTTTGATGCCAAACACAAGTTTGCGTGTTATTTGGTACAAAACTTGCATTAAATATCTTAATAGAATAGTAACACAAACTTCACATAACACATATATACACAAAGCTGCACATCATTCTAGTTTAAGACTTTTGATACTCAAATTATAGAACAGAAAGTGCTTACTTTTCAAATAAATGAACTGTAAAATATCTCATTTTACCCTATTACCATACATGGTTCATAATAATTGAAGACTTATTGGCACAAAAATTCCTCTATGGAATTTGTTTGTTTTTTTATATAAAACGTTTTCACCTGAGCGCATGTCTACCTCAGAGATCTATATAGACCAGATTTAGTTTTCACCTCAAACTAATTGCAACACAGTTTCTCAGTGGGAATAAGATAATTAACCCATCACAAACAACATACTACAAATAAACAAGGGGTATGCATCTAAGATGCTTTTGTCGAGTTTTTTGGCAGTCGAACCAAACTTCTGCCAATAAGGTGCACAACTCCGGGAAAAAAAGTTGGACGGTGGTATATTATTGCAAATAGTCCTATATACCGAATATCAATTGAATCCGTTAATATTTCATTGAGTTATCGCACTAACGGTGATAAAATTGTGATTAAAATAGACAAACTAAGACTCACAACTCCGGAAAAAAAAATCGGACAAACCTGGTTTTCGAACTCGTCCGAGATATTGTAGCAGGAAACTCATACACCAAATATTGTTTAAATCAGTTAATATTTCATCGAGTTATCGCGCTAACAGTGATAAAATTGCTAAAAATAGACAAAATAAGACCCATATGTCCGCGAAAAAATTTCGGACAAACCTGATTTTCGAACTCTTCCGAGATTTGTTGCAGGAGACTCATATACCAAATATTGTTGAAATCGGTTAATAATTCATTGAGTTATCACGCTAACGGTGATAAAATTGCTAAAAAATAGACAAACTAACACCCATAATTCTGGATTTGTTTTTCGGACAAACCTGGTTTTCGAATTCGTCCGAGATATTGTTGCAAGAGTCTCATATACCAAATATTGTTGAAATTGGTTAATATTTGCGTGAGTTATTGCGCTATCGGTGAAATACTTAACTAAAAACCATCTAAGATGGATAACTGTTGTAAAAAAGTTCGGACGTGACCCATTTTCTACAGGCAGTAAATAGTCATTGGGAGCAACTGCCATACCAAATTTTATTTGAATCCGTTCACAAATGTCAAAGTTATAAGGCATTCTTTAGGGCCGCCCGCCAACCGTCCCTCGCCAAACCATAAGTTTTTGAAAAACTCGACTAAAAAGATTCAATAAAGGCAAAATTGATGAATTTTGTGAAATAATCAATTTATGGCTTTTCAAGAATGTTTATAAACGAGAGGCCGATCACGATCGGCATATGTTAACACATCCCTTGGTGATAGTAAATTACTATGATCAGAATCACAAATGAGAGTTATGATGTTGAATTATAGAGTATACTGTTATGAATAATTATAGACAAAATTTAATGTACATAAAACAAATTATTGGAATTTATGGGTCACTTTCATTTATATAAAAGAATGCACTGGTACAGGATCTGTAATGCTGCACCACCACAGCCTTGGGTTAAATGTGAAAAAGGTGACCTGGACATGGTATACTTGGTTTAAGTTTACAATGATAAAATCTGAAATTCTACCAACACCCATCAAAATAAAGACACCTCATTAATATCCCATTAATATCAATTATATAGCAGAACTTTCAACAAATCAGACATTGTTTATATTGATGCTGACATCTCTATTAATGCAGTAATGACCGCAGACCATCTGTAGAGTTATATTATCAGCTGTGCAATGCAGCATCCAACAAACTTTCAAAACACTGTTTTATCAGGAAATCTTTCACAGACTGTCCATCATAATTAACTGGTCTGTGGGATACAGTCTATCACAAAATAAATAACATTCTATCAACCAGTGGCAGTACACTCCAATTTTGTGACTACACATGTGTTCAGATATCAGGAGGAATTATGTTATTCAACTGCTACTTGACATTAATGGGATATCCCTGTATGCAGAACAGCTCTGTGGTGTAACGGCGCCTTAACACTATTAATTTATGGGTTCAAAACTAAATATTTAAAGGGACACATTGTGAACCTTTTCATCATAATCAATATCTAAATGAAAACTAATGAAAGAGTCAATGACATTTTTAAAATTATTATTACATGTATAAAAGTTAAAAACTCCTTTAAAATAAATTCGTACTCAATCTGTATTTTGGGCTGTAAAACTCACACACCAAATTTGGTTCAAATCATATAAAAAATGTTTGAGTTATGGCAGAATGTGTCAACTCTAAGTCGAAAAAGGGCCATAACTTTGTAACAAAAATTGGATCAAACCCAAATTCGAACTCGACCTGAATTTTGAGCTGAGAAATCCATATGCAAAATTTGGTTCCAATCAGATAGAAAATGTTTGAGTTATCGCATTACTCGTAAAGTGTCTACGGACAGACAGACGACAAGTGGTTAATCCGGACGACGACACTATGTTTACCATAATATGTTATGGGTAAACATAATTTCTATAACCCTTTTGTAGAGAACACAATCCTTATTATACAGCAGAAAACCTTTCCCAGATATGATGAGTATTTTTTGAGTTATGTTCCTCCAAAATGTGGAGTCGATCTAATTTCAGAGCCTCAATTTCTCAAAAAAAAATTAAATGATTTTTTTATGGTCTTGTATTTTAAAAACTAAAGAAAACTGAAGGGAGTTATTATTACTTTAGCAATTTCCTCTCTAGGTTGTGCACAAAAAATTATTTCTTTATACATCTATGATTGAGAGGACAAAAATATTTGCAAACAAAATGTTTGTTTACATTGTATGGACTTAGCCAAATTTGCCAAATGTGATTCATAACCGACATAAACACGGGGCGTCATGTGCCCCGCGAGAGTCGGTTCGAAATCTGCAGACGACCCAGCGCGAAATCGCACGTGTCTCGGCGCCCTTCCGGTCACAAATGTCAGGGTCGGCTCCAAACCTGCATTAAACAGCAGCAAAGGTGAGTTAGTGCAGAATATAACACACAATGCATACTCCACAATGATTACTAGTATCGAATCAGTAGCTTTTATGGGGTATTATGCGATAAGATTTGTTTATTTTACATGTTTACAAAAAGTCATTATTTCCAAGTGCATTTTCAATGGAATATTCCACCAATTTTCACGAGTGATTAACCGCAATTCTGGAAGCTACGCTTGAGTATACTGTTGCTTAATGTTAGATACACACATTTCCTAGCTCCCAAACCACAAGTAAGTTTAGTATTATACTTGTATGCCACAAAAAATGAATCTTAAAATGACCCGAAAATGTCACGGTTCCCTTCCGGTCAACTGTTAGCATTTGGTTCGCATCGGTTTGATCATGCCCCAGTTCCGATTCTGCACGTATTTAGTTTTCGCATTATTTGACCAGTATTTTCGTGATCGTTGGAGACTTGTCACGCATATTTTATTTCCATATTTACTAGTAATGACTCGCACCACATATAACACTATTTCTACGGCGATATCTTGTTAAATGCACCTTGCTAGGCGACTTCGAAGCACGAACTATTATTTTATTTAAAAGGATGTCGTTTTTATGTGTAAACAATAAGTGGGAATACATATATACACCTGACATTGATCCGATATGACTCGTGTTGCGTACACGTCGCTAAAATCATAATAGGCCTACTGTCTACATTATATAATGTATCGTCTCAAACTTACACAAGTTTGTTTCTGTTATCTGACCGAATAATGGTTTAACATAAAGGCTACAAAATTGGACATATAACCAATTTTTTGAAGGCACATAGTGTATCTGGACGATGTTTTCTGTTCGGTAATCAGAATTGTGAACTCAATAAAACGGAAGGACTTGTGAAATGGGTTTATTTTATAAACATCCTTGCAAAGCCATAAATTTGCCAATTTCATATTTCTTGACCCTTTTGATTTTCAATAAGCTGTTTATAATTATAATGGGTTAATGGAGTTATTCCTACTAAGAAAATTTGTAACAATATTTTATTCACAAAATTGATAAATTTCGCCTTTCTTGATCTTTTTATTTTTACTATACCTTACTCGTATTTAAATTCGCGCTGTACTATTTTTCAATTTAAAACTGAGCGAAAAATAGTACGACTCCCAAGTTTAATCTAAACCAGTCTATAGGTAATACAAGAGGGGAATTTTGCTGAGTTTACATATATTATGAACGGTTGAATAGACAATTACGCTTATACATGTACATGCATATATTTACATTCGGCCAACCGTTGTCAAGACCATTGCTCACAATGCCAAGTGACAAATCATGTATATATATACATTGTCGAACTTGTATAAGAAATACTAAAATTCCAGGTCGCCACAAATGATGCATGTAAATACCAGTTTATTGTCAACACGATGTAAATCCGCCGTGATGGTGTTTAATACACATAAGCTGTCTCCAGCAATGACAAAGAACCGAAATTGCCATCAGCTCAAAGATATACAATAATTTCAGGGAAACATTAAGAACATTTTTTTGTCAGTTTTGAATTCGCAGCTAGGTGCACGAGTTTAAAGTGCGCAAATTTAAAGCTAAGTGAAAAATAATACTGCGCGAATTTAAAAACGATTAAGGTATGTGGTTTATCTCTGTTATGAACATTGTGTTGCAATTAGTTTCAGGTTTGGCACTTTTTCCTCATAAACGCACTGGACTTGAAAATAGAGACTGCTAATTTGAGCAATAAATTTCAGTTTTCTTCTGAAAAATTATCTAAATCGATATTAATTAGCAAAAAATCACATACTTGTGATGGTTATTAAATTGTTTCTTTACATTGAAGATTATCTACAGTTCTTAAGCAAAAATATGCATGCCATTGAACTTGATTTGTTGTATTTCCTCTTATTTGGACTTGTGTACTGATTTTCGATGTACCAGTGAAGAGTACGGTTATTCAAAATACAGGAACAGAAATCATAATGGAATATTGATAGCTCTGGGTGGCAAGAGGTGAACAGTTTTCCAGTGTATTATGGTTTATGTTATAGTTTTATTAAAACTGACTACGGTTACCCAAATTACTTGAAGATTTTGCCGTCTAATCTATCGATATACCTCTTGAAGCTCAGAACTGCAAATCATAAACTGCCTATAGAGTGCGCAAGATGGAAGAAATCTCAGAATGGTAATGACAATAGGATATGCACCATATGTGGAGAATATTTAGGAGACGAATACCATTTAGTTATTATATGCAGTCATTTGGATGAAATCAGAAAACAATATATCCCTGAGTACTTTTGGAAGAACCCTACGAGAGAGAAATTCCATGGTCTCCTATCTCTTCAAAATATAAGCCTCATAAAAAGACTATGCATATTCCTAAGGTGTGCCTTTAAGAAGGTGTCTTATAGTATATAATCGAAATCATTTATTGTTATGGGTGAACACATGTAATTATCATTCTTGTTAAGTTTATCGCCTATTATTGTGTAATCTAATTTAATTACTGCTTTGTATATGAAATGAACAATGATTAATGTGATATTCAAAGTTGTGTACATAGTGTATATGTTTTGCTTGTTTCACTATTATGTGACTTATGCAATAAATAAATAAATCAATTTTACCCAGAACTATTGCAACAAACATTGCCCAGAATGAGCCAAATGCCATATTTTATAATTAATTATTTATAACACAAGAGCAAATTCAATTACTTTTTCACTGTTTTAGTAATTACCTCATTAGATTAAACACAATATATGATTAATATGTGAATCTATGATTAAGAAGAATAAAATATTCTCAAACAAAATGTGTCTTCCATGGTATGGAATTAGCCAAATTGGCCTCGACACAGAACTGGTATGATAAAATGCCATATTTGAGGTCATGCAACTGAATAAATTAATATCCATATGTTCTGCTTTTTTCATAACATTGAGAATACTTGATTAAATGAATAATGAAAGAATTTTCATATACATTGGTGAAGAAAATTAAATTATGGTCCTATGAAGGTTTTTGTGTACATTCAGAAAAATGAACAAAAGTTTGTGTAAAATTATTGGATCTGTCCTCTTGAATCATTTTTTTGTTGAGAAAATAGCATTTGAATATATGTACCAATAAATGTCACTGGATTTCACTCATCATTCTGGAAACTTATTTCATATATATATTGCCGAAAGGTAGGAGAAAGCTTATCAACAAAAACTTCAAAATTAATCATCTTGACGCATAACACTTTATATTAACAGCTTCTGCATACATTGTTCTTTCATACAAAATTCAACATTTCCTTTGTTTATGTTTATTGACAGGGTTATAATATTTTTTGTCAGAATTTGGCAGTCAAATGTCAAATTAGCATTTTGGGATTGTTTATAACAACATGACCATAAAATTTGAAATCAATGTCCAATAACGTATTAAGCAGTTTTATAATGCAACAGGAATGCAGACAAATTGGAAGAAAACATTGTGTCTGAAATGTCTGTAATTTGGTGATACAATTGCATTTTTTTTTTATTTTACCTACCCCTATATCAACATTTATAAATGGTTCAGTGCTGAAAGCCCATATTTGGACCACATGTAAGAGTACTGGGCTTTGGCGACGACACTTTATTGCCCGTTTAGATTAACCATTTAATAAATAGAGTTTGTGAGATAACACTTTTTAAATATTGCTACATATATAATCAAATAGAGTTTGTGAGGTAATACTTTTTAAATATTGCTACATATATAATTAAAATGGGAAAATGAAGTTTGAATGGATGGCGACTTATAAAATTGTCAGAAAAGGTACTTATATTATGAAAAGTTGGACAAAAATGACAATTTTGTTTGCCAACGCGTCCGACAACCAAGGTCATAACCATAACCTAAACATACATCCAGGCTTATATCCATATCCTAATATGACAAGACTCGGAACCACAACCTATTCTGAAAACAACCTTATATCCATAAACTAATCGGACAACCGGACGCATAACCATCACCTAATCCGACCTCATTCATAACCATAACCTAATCTGACAACCAGGCTCATTAAAATTTGGAGTTAGTTTCCTAAAAAATGAAAGAAATCAAGTGACATACGATGGCATAACCTTAAAGGCTAATTTTTTAACACTGTGAAATGTTGTGGGAGTAATTGTATTTGTGCTCCAAACCTTTTAGAATGGAAATAAATTGCATTTTTGGAAACAAGTTAGACTAAAGTTAGTGCTAAAAGTAAAACAGGCTACTTTTACCTGGATTTTTTCCCCCTTGACTGCTACCTGCCTCATTCCCCTACCCCCTAGTGGAAGCCCTGGCTTACAGTATGTTTCACTGAATAAAATCAAGATATGTTTGTGGATAGTGAGATTCAGTAAAATTTGTATTTAGCTAAAAGCTGTCTTTTCTTGCTTCGATTGACAATATTTTAATATTATTAGCAAAATGTCTCCAAGTATTCTTGTTTACACTGTTATTCAATTATTAAAGTTCCGAAACTATTCTCTATGTCCCCAATTGCAAACATCCACAAAATCTATAGAGAGCAACTTGACCGCTGGAAGCAGCAGTCTGCGATCAGTGATGGAATAAGTGAAAATATACTGGATTTAATATTGTTCTTGATTGTGTATTTTATGTAAAATTACACTTTCAACATGGACAAACTAACGCAATTTTGTTGCATGGGTTGGACACCAACTGACAAATTGAGTACAAACACTCTTACATTTTGTCTCTGGTTCATATAAAATATCATAACATGTAATTAAAAACATAGCTAAATAACCACTACCGGTATTAACATAATAATTACTGTGGGGGATTTGACATTCACAACTCTGGACATTCTGTTTCCACATCACAAAATTAATTTAGATGGAGTAGTAATTCAGATAAAGTAAATCATAACATTAAAGTAGAAAAGGGCTATAGCCCTCTTAGGCATTTCTAGGAGGGCTATAAATAATGCCTAGGATTTATCATTTTTTGTGTTTAATCTAGTGAAGAAATTACTAAAACACTGAAAAAACCCTTCAGTTTGCTCTATTTTAATAATTAACCATAAATAAGGCATTTTGGCTCATTCAAACATGTTTTTGAAGGCACACAACTAAAACGAATATTGGAATGGTTTTCAGTTCTGGGTTCAGAAAATTTAGCTCGACTAAATAGCCATGCTACATCCATGAATATCCATAAATTGATGATTTGACAAAATTTCCCCAAATTCAGTTCACGAAATTCACCAATTTCCCTTTTTCCGATTTTTAGTATGTAGTTTATGGACAGTTTATGTACTTATTCAAGCAAAACAAATTACGTTGCAATTAGTTCTGGGTTTGGAATTTTTTTCTCATACATGTACTGGACTAACAGGGGACATGCACCCATCATGCCCCTTGTCCAGGAACTAATAATCTAAAAAAAATAAAAATGAACTCCCTGCCAATTTCAAGGCTGTAATGATTGGATTAACATGAATTGTGTGAAAAAAAATGACAGGTTTAAATAATTGTAAAGTTAATATCAGGAAAAACAGAATTTTCATGCAAATCCAGACACAGTCTAATAAAAACCAGACCGTGTTTCAATTCAATCAACTTACAGTCTGACGACACTCGCATGGATCTGATTTCAGAGATGAAGGAGGGAATTCCCTTTTTTGTAAAAACTCATTAATATTCATAAGGCATTTGCTAATCAAACACATAGATTCAAACATGTGCGCCCGAGGTCATGTAAACATTTTAAGAGTTGTCACTGTTCGTCCAAGTAATAAAATTCTCTCAATGTTAATTGTTTTACTGTACACAGTATGTACATGCAGAATACATGTCTAGCAATTCAGATGCTATATATAATAAAGAACAATTCAATGACAATATAGCGGTAAGCACGGTATATAAATTTTATTGAACTGTACCGCGGTCATGTTATATCATCTCCTTGTTTACAATATGGTCTCGGAAATTACTAAGAAATACTACGAAGTTGTCAATTTATCCTTATTTGGCACGTGACGTAATATCCATAGGTTAGGAGAAAATAGTATTTGTTTTAATATCTTTGAAAATACAATTCTGTTATATACACTTGTTCTGTCTGATCATTTTCCAATTGTGAATAAACGTACGTTAGTTATGATTTTGAACATACGACGTTTGGTCAGTTAAGATATGCGACACTATATATACTGCCAAAGTATTGTTAAAATTTTAAGTAACAAGATGTTCCCTAATTGCCGGCATTTGTTTGAATTGTCTAGTATTAATTTTCGCTATCACATGCTGCCATTTACCTTACATGCTACATGTCACAAGTTACAAGCGCAATCTCTCTATTATTGTAATTCTGTATCCCAATTTTATTCCATATTTTGGGCAATAAATATATCAATAAGTTCAAGATTGAAGTCAAATGCCGTAGGTGTGGCTTGTATGAATAAATGCATATTAATTGAACTTACAAGAGGCTATTCATTGGTCAACCAACGCATGCTTGCTGCGTATTGGCTAGATTTATCTCGTTTGAAATATTTTTAACCATGATAGTCTTCAGACCATAAATTGATTGAAATGAAACACGGTCTGGTTTTTATTAGACTGATCAAGGCAGATCTGTGCATTTTCAGGCATCAAATTATAGCATGTTTAGCAGCCTCTTCACTCCAACACCTGTCAACAATGAGTATGCATGGTGTTAAAAGAGTCGTAATCGCAGTAGTACAGCCATATTGTCGCGTAGTATGCACGTATGTCTCATAGAACAGTCACTCTTTTGTAAACAGACTATTTTAACTGATTCTTGAGATACTCTATATAAGGTTGAAATCGGCTGAGTTCGCTGGCCATTCCAATCAAACAATACCTTGACCAATTAAACAAAACACCACTGGGCGTAAAAATACCCGCTATTTGCTATTTGAGCTAATTCAAGTTGAATCATCAGGCCACAGTGTCCCCTGAAAAAGTGGCTTCATTGGGGGCATCAGATTTTCAAAAAAAAAAACCAAAAAAACAAGGACCCTAAATCCGAAGCAACCAGACAAAAATTGGTGGATAGTATCCATATTCGAACTTGATCTGTATTTCGAGCTGATAAACTCATATACCAAATTTGATTCATATATGATCGCACAACTAAAGTTATCATCCGAAACCAGAAATTGACAGGATTCTAAGTTTGTTTGCCCATAAGAATGATCACCCCGTTTACTCGATATCGCCAAAGCTGAGGGTATCGCCAAAGCCGAGAAAATGGGAAAGTCATTCTCACGTATATGATAAGGGGATTTGTTTCTCATCGTAAAACAGACATTGAGCATCGAATGTGTATGTCCACACGAAGCAGGAGTATTTATTCACCAGTTGTCAATCAGTTTTCCCAGATCAAACCATAAATATATTTTGGCAAATTTTTTCAATAGTGTTTTTGCTTTTGCTCACTCAAATTTTTTAGAACATCCACCCACTAGAATAGTTCCTGGACTTCCACGCTTCCAAAACAAATGCCGGTATATAGTTGAATCTGTCAATGAAGCATAGGATTGAACAGAATTTTAAAAATCTGTGTCATTCTCAATATCTGAGCGATATGGAGGGACCACTTCGGTCCAGGAGAATGTTAACAACACAGACGAAGATGTCACTAAACGCCAAGCTTCTCTGCAGTAAATATGTGTATTACATGTATTCAGCTTACCAAGCTACAACACCATGTTTAAACAAAATCAAACCACACCATGCAGTTTTGATAAATAAACGGCTCGCACCCTGGTAAATTAAATAAATATTCCTACTCATTTCCGATTTTGGAAGCGTGGAAGTCCAGGAACTATACTAGTGGGTCGATGTTCTCGAAAATTTTAGTGAGCAAAAGCAAAAACATTATTGAAAAAATTCCCCAAAAAAAAAAATTAATGGTGGATAAATACTCCTGCTTTGTGTGGACATACACATACGATGCTCGATGTCTGTTTTACAATTAGAAACAAACATATCCCCATATCATATATGTGAAAATGACTTTCCCATTTTCTCGGCTTTGGCGATACCCTCGGATTGAGATGTGACCTGTAGGGTGTATCACAGGAAATTGGATTGATGAATTATTGAGCAGCGGCTCTAACACGGGGGGGGGGGAACTGCGACGTGAGGATCGGTGGCATTCCAATAAAGATACGGTGAAATTCCGACAAAGAGACAGTGGAAATCCTACAAATGAGACGGTTCGCTTTCGATGACAAACAAGATTTTCTTCGTGTTTGGGCATTCAAACGGAATTGCCATGACAAATCAGGTTTCAAATCACCATATCGTTATTTAAGTTACTAATATCCATCAAAATCTAGATACTATAGTGACTAAAACCAAGAGTATAGCCATCTTAAGTCATGCAACGGTTCATTTTTCATTGGAAAGCGAACCGTCGCGTGACTTTTAAATGGCGATTCTATTGGTTTTACTCACTGTAGCGTCTATATTTTGATGGATATTAGTAACTAAAATAACGATATAAAAACCGATTTGTCACGGCAATTCCGTTCGAATGCCCAAACACGGAAAAAATCTTGTTTGTCGCCAAAAGCGAATCGCCTCTTTTAACGGATTTCCACCATCTCTTTATCGGAATGCCACCGATCCTGAAGTCGCAGTTCTCCCCTCGTATCTAAATAAATATAGAAAATCAAGAGCCCTAATGGAAAGGACGTTTCAAAAATCACCTCATCAAACAATACAGATTGAGATATTTGTATTCATTTGCATAACCTATTGTAAAAATTTTGGATTGGTGTAGTAATTTTGGAAACATCCTGCACACTAAAGAGAAACTTTTCTACGAATATTAAAGTTTTTGCTAATTGGTTCGGGTATTTCAACCCAAAAATATAATATGATGAAAACAATAACACAAAACCCAGTCCAATATAGGGAGTCACAGCTACACATACAGTGTCTATCATTATGGTCACCTCCACCTTGTGCATTGCATTTCCTTTTGTGGTCATTATCCTCATTGTTGGTGTTGGATGGATCGGCTCCTGTGGATGAAAAACAAATTGAAACATTCACACTATCTCATTTAGTACAATGATTCAACTAAATTTGTTGGTCATTATGACAGTCAGAGGTAATTGGAGGTAAAACATTATTTGCCCCATGTATATTGAATCAAGATACTTCCACATCTAAGAGAATGTTATATAAAACCATTCAGTAATTTCCGACAACAAATAATGTATCAACTTGTTTTAACGAGAGGCCGATCACGATCAGCAGATGTTTAACCCATACCCGGGCGATAGCGATTAGCTATAACTGATAATTTATCAAAGATATGAACACAGGTATCCATATATCAGCGCTATCTTGAATTCAATAGCTCAAATAATTTGTCTTAAGAAGGGGTTAAAGTATTTGTGGTTGCGAAGGGGGGGGGGTGTTCTAAATCTAATAACTCTATCCTTATTCATCCAAGGACCTCTCTATGTGAAATCCAATGGTTTAGTTATTTCTGAGGATATGTTTATAAGTTGAAGTTACTCATTGGAAACAAAACTACCAGCTGTTCAAATCTCATTCACTTCTAAAGAGAAATTATAATTAGTTGACAAGCCAGACTGCTTAGAACAACATGTGGGATTCCATCTCATATCCCCCCCCATTCTTCCCAGTTGTTATTTGTTTATCAATCATGTCAAAAATGCATGTAGTTTATTCTATTTAAAAGTGTTATCTATATAATGTTATACAGCCATTATATGGAGTGGATGCTGGCCCCAATGATCCCTAAATCGAAAAGATTACCATAGTTAATTTAAAGGAAAGTAACACTGAATCAAATGGTTTCAAGACATAACAATATTTTACAAGTAGCTTGCAGACTAAAACACATAACCTTCACTGTTAATCTTTTAAGCACTCTGTGGTCCCCAAAATTCAGTCAACCATGACAATATGAACAGATGGGAAAATAAGGTTCCTGGCAATATTATCTGCCATATTGATTTTCAAAATAATGCATCACATATAATCTGTAAGCATATTCAATTGGTGTCTTGTTGAATGTTCATTAACTAATGAACCTGATTCAACAAGAGGGTTCATTTAATATGTTTCTGCACAATACAAACAATAATGTAGATTTATCTGCTTGTAACCTATTGCATATAAAAATTATATTGGCTATTAGCCATTATTTTAATGTAATATCAAAAGAATGTGTTTGAAGGGTTAATATATTTTTCAAAAATCAATTAATCAATTCCACAATCCATAGAAGTTAATAGTGTGAAGATAACCCAAGATAAGACATATGAGGAAGAGCCCATGTGCATTATAGCATAAATCTGTTGGAAACTTGGAAAGGGTTAATTATTTTCTAAGCATATCAATGGAATATAGAAGACAATTGTGTAGGTCATGGGTCAATTATCAGGCAGCCTGTAATGAAATTTCAAAATTAGATAAACAAGAGCCTCCTGTCATTTATCAAATTTGACAATTAACCAGCCATCAGTATAATATTGTTTGTTTATCTTGGTATCCATCTAACCACTTGGCCATAGCTAAATAGCAGATGTCATTAATCATTTCACGAGCTGTTTACAATCAGCATGGACATACACCAGAGAATGTTATCATTATATTTCTAATAGAGTTGTCCACCATTCCACCATATACCAGTGTATTTCATGGAACTACATTATAAGTCACTTGAATTATAAAGGGCCATAACTCTGTTAAAATATATCGGATCAGACCCAAAATTGAACTTGATCTGTATTTTGAGGTGAGGACCACGTGTACCAAATTTGGTGTAGATCAGATGAAAAATGTCATAGCAGCTTGCGTGAATTCTAAGTAAACATTAAGAGTGAAAGGGTTAATTAAATAATACCAAAAACCATACAGATGAAGACCGTGCTAAGAAAAACCTAGGTATGAAATATGAGCCAGATCAGAAGAAATATGTTCAACTTATTACATTGGATAGCATGTGTGTGAAGGGTTAATTATTTTCTAAACTGGTCAACTAATCAATACCAAAAACTATACAGGTGAGGGGTGTGTCATCATAAACCTACATATCAAATATGAAAACAATCAGACAAAAAATACTTTGGTTACAGCATCGGATGCTCATGCCTATGTGCGGATGCAAAGTGTTAATAATTTCTAAACCGATCAACCGATCGATACCAAAAACTATACAGGTGAGGAGTGTGTCATCATAAACATGCACATAAAATTTGAGCAAGATCCGATAAAAAATATTCGAGTAAATGAATCGGATAGTAAGTGTCTACGGACAGACGGACAGACGGACGGCTAGACGGACGGACTGACAGACGGACGGACGAACGACGGATGGTTGATCCGGACGTCGGCATTATGTGTACCATACATGGTATGGGTACACATAAAAACAGTCAAAATGCTATGTTTTATGACAGTTCCTCATATCTCATGTTTTGTGCGTTTGTACATTTTGCATGCATGGTACTCACTAATCTCGAAACCACATCATTCCTCACAGTTAACAGCCTCATTCCCCTCGCTGATGATACGTTTGAGGTACACATGTACTTAAATTCAATAGCAATCTATCGTAAAACAAGAGGTGTGCACTCGATTGCTAGCATACCACCCCCTTACGTGGCAAATTCAACCCGCATTATTCGTAAACCAAACAAAAAAGATTTTTCACTTTGAAGAAAAATTGGGACTAATAATATTAATATTATGTCACAAGAATCTTGTACAGAAAAAAATATTCAAATTGGATCATATCTGTTAAAGTTTTAAGTCGGACAGAATTTTCCAAGTCAAAATAAGTCAAAAATGAAGTGTAATATTACGAAAAACAGTCGGAGCCAATCCCTAGCCGCATCATGTACAGAGGGTATTGTGAGAAGCATGTATACCAAAAATTATAAAAAAAACAGTTAATTTTTGTTAAAGTTATTAATTCGGACAGAATTTTCTAAGTCAAAATGAGGCGCAACTTAAAAAAAAAGTCAGACAGAACCGCAATTAGCATCATGCGGAGAGGCTGTCCTAAGGAGATTGCGTACAAAAAATTATTGAAATCTGTTCATAGTTGTTAGAGTTATGAGGTCGGACGGACACAGAGGGAGAGAGCGGAGGGACGAACGCAGTCAACTCAGTATACCTCACATTTTCTTCAAAAGTGGGGGGGGTATAAACAAATCTGACTACAATGGGAGTACAAGTGTCAAATAGAATAATGGTGAAAATGCAGTCAATTGAGCACAGAATGTTACTGGTGCAGTGTGACCATTTGAAACAAGAGATGGATTGTCGTCTGGTGCATATATACCCCCTCGTGGCATACCGCCGGGTGTGGGCACATCAATAACTGGCTATACTCAGACCTATGAACCCAGAAATCAGCATTTTCATATAAACAAAGATATAGAGGATCTCACATGAGTTTCTATTGTATACGGAATTTATCAACCGAGTTCACTAAATTCGATTTGAGCCGAGGTTTACCGAGGACAAATAGAATTTAGAGGACGAGGTTGATAAATTACGTATAAAATAGGACGAGTGTGAGATACATTTTATCACATGATCAAATAAACCCGAAGCAACGCGAAATATTCATCGAAAACAACAATCATAAACTACAGCGATCGCAAGTTATTTGAAGAACGCCGTGACGTCATCGCACGCGCTGATATTAAACGTGTCTATTACCGATAATTATGAAACTGCTTTTATGGCCAAATTATGTGATAAAAATAACAATAGAACAAAAAACGAAAAAATGCCATTGAATGTCATCATAGTGGTGAACATCCATACAAAATTTCATTGAGTTCCGAGCATTACTGTTCAAGTTATGAGCTGAACAGCCATCGGATGCACCAAACAACTAACATTTCCAGATAATCAAAGATGAATAACTCTAGAATGGAAAAGCGTAACAGAACAATGAATGTCCTCATGGTAGTGAACATCCACACCAAATTCCATTGAGATCCCAGCACAATTGTTGAAGTTACAACATGAACAGACACTAGACGGAACAAAAAGCCACTATTACCAGAAAACAAAGATGAATAACTCTAGAATAGAAAATCCGAACAAAACGATGGAAAACTCTATTTAATGTCATAGTAGTGAACATCCATACCTAATTTCATTGAGATCTGAGCACTATTGTTCAAGTTATGACATGAACAATATAGCGATAAAGTCAAAGTAGGTCAATAATAGTTTTGTTATCCCACGTGGGGCCCCAAGCACAAACGCATAAACAATGATGCATGTGTTCACATTTCCCGCCAAAACTAAATTATTGTTCACAACAAGGGGGCTAAAACTTTGTTCATAGCACTGATCCTAAGCTGGTCTAGTTGTTGGACTAATGCAGACTATTGAACAAATTATGCGTTCCGAGTTTGAATGATCACTATCATTCATATCATGCAGCTATAAATAACTTCTGCAGTATATCACAGCGCACAAATAGTTTTACAGGATATATCCTTTCGGTTTCATATATATATATATATTCATTCTCCCGATGTTACAAAAACTGGTTGCCTAGTCGCTTTACATGTTTCCCCACAATGGCTATTTTTTTTTTTTTTGTTGCCATTTTGCCATTTTGTTGAACACTAAACTAATTTCAGAAAGAGAAAAAGAACCCAATTGGACCAAATACAAAAAATGGCTGCCTAACCCTATCAACACTGTAGCAACTAGTTGGTATTTCCCAGAACAAAGCCATGACTAAACAGGAATATTTGATATATGCCACTGTTTCGGGTTAACATTTAATGAGACATGTTTGATACAACCCACTGGTCAGTGTTACAATGATGGCCAATTTACCACATGCTTCCAATTTTATCAACATGTAAATTTGCCCACTTGGACTATTGAATCTTATTGTGTCGATTGAAACATTTTCTAACAATCTATACAATGATTATAGGAAACTTCCAACTGGCAACAAGTGCCTGCGATATTTCTTGAGCTACAAGGAGTGCAGATTAAGTAGGGAAAAATTAATTATTAACATTTTATATATAAAGTTGGTGTTATTGCTGGAAGATAACGAACATTCCTACCTGATCAATTACATACAACATATCACTTTTCTCATGTTGCAGATGTGGCAGACACAGGATAGCTGTGATTCTCTTTAGTTCTGAAAATATGGATTGTAAAATTGTCTATCTGTCCACATGTCGAGATATGAAAATTCATATGCAGAAATTATGACATTAAATTGTTGTATTTGCATCAAATATATTGCACATGACTATACTAATAATATGAAAATCAGAGCATGTCAATATCTATGCACATTTTTGTTAAATGGCGACACTTTTCAAAGTCGAACCCTTCGGGAAAACCTCTCTTTTGAGATTGAATACACTGATTAAGAAAATGAATTAATTTTGACATATTGGAGGGCAAGACACACACTAATTTGACATATTGGAGGGCAAGACACACACTAATTATGACGATTCCCTATTTAGTGTCAATCGGTTTAATTAGGTCTGAAGGGTTTTTAGGCCATACAAAAACAGATTTGATTCTCTATGTCCCTGCGAATCAGGTGTGTTCATTTCAAATCTAATCATTGTTTGTTACCTAAAATTGACTGGCGAAACCTGCCTGGTGATTGTCAAAGTAGCAGCAATATACACAGATTATGTGCTTATTTATACACCTCTATGTATTTTCTGTGCTCAAGAAATTGTTGAGTACAGATATGAGCATGCATTCATGAGAGAAACAATGTCAATGTAAATTTTTAATATGCCTACTGTAAGATGACTGTTTCATTTCATTGAACAGCACAGTATTTTTCACTACACTTGCGATGATTGTGTTGTCTGTCGCTTGAACCGATAGACTTACCGGACAATATTTTCAAAATTAGGTTCCAACTCGCATTAATGCAAATGAAACAAAAATCTACAATTTGGCACACAGCCTTGTATGGCAATTATTTTCTCACTTATTCTTACAGATTAGGTCAATTAATTAGATCATTTGGGTTACATGTTCTGCCATCTAACATAATTGTACGTTTAAGTCATATAATATTATAGTGAATTTTCTTTTCTGGTAAGAGCATTGTGGTCTGTAGAAAGCACAGAAATGCACCTGCCAAAGATTCGACGAAATCTGCATCATCGTAGCCGATTTTGTAACGAATCAGACGAACAGTTTCAAATCGCACCGATTTGAATCTATTCACAGGGTCCTTTGATAACCTAGAATGATATACTATAATTGGCAACATTATGAATTGACCAGTCTATTATTATTTGTTCACCTTATATAACCTTTATTGTGATGAGCAAATTTTATTGTTTTTTATTGACACACAGAACTACATGTCCGATTCATATATTCATATTAAATACGGAACGTAAATAGTTGAAACAAAAAGATAAGGTGATTTTCCAAACTATTAACGTAGAGTTTCGATTCACATATTCTGCTGACTAATTGGAGAATGTATATATTTACCATAAAGGATGATGATCAATAAAACAACTTTCCGTATGCCAAAGCAATTGTGCACCTAAAAATCGAAGGACTGGCTGACTCAGTACACCCAATGAGGTCCACCCCTAACTTTGTTGAAGGAAGTACAATTATATTATATTAACACAAACTACCTTGCTGCTTTTCTTCTTCTATCACTGTTTCCAACTCAGTGTCCATCGCCGAGACTAATTTTTTACACTCGCTATTTCTGGCGGCTTCCCTCAGAATTGATGCTGTCATAATTATTAATGACGTTTGCATCGTCACATCGAGCTCGAACCCCATTTTCCGATTTATATCGGCAATCAGCTGAAGAAGGAAGTTTAGGTATTAGACACTTAAATAATGTTCCTCTCGGAGTCCAAATAACTTGAAAATAAGCACACCTATATATAGCAATTGATCCCTGAAAATTCTAGTCTGTGTTTTAATATTTAAAGTTTAGGTTTGTTAAAGTTGAATCACAAGCATGCATATTAGAGGCATATGATCATTCAGTTTGCCGAGAGGTTACCTAAGATGAAAATGCTGCAACAAAAAACTGGTTGTGCCATTGGTTATGCTGATGAAATTGGTGAAGGTCTTGCTATCGCTGATTAATTAGCTCAATCACTACTCTATCACTACTCGATCAAGTGCAACAAACATGATATTCAAAGAATGACCAATCCTTATTATGAGTGAATATTAGCAGTGGAGACTGGAATGATTTAAACAGGCTATAATGGACCTATATACTGTAGAAATTTAAGAAAATTGGGAGCATAAATAATGCTGAATTAGGAAAAAGTTGTAGGTTAAATCAAGCTCAAAGAAATGGGATAAACAAGTAAATTAACTTGTATCAATATCCTTAATACAGATAAATATCTCATAATTCTTATTCTATATTTATTATTCATCAGTGATATAAAAAAGTTTGTGAGGGAAATTTCCACTGATTGAAGCTATTTGCAAAAGCTTTAAGTTCAGGTAACCTTCAAGACCTTGGACATATAGCAGGGTTTCCACTAGGGGTCAGGGGAATGGGTCCTTTAGCTGCTATAGGGGAAACGTAGTAAATAATTAAATATTTGAAGACTGATTTATCTGTAATTTACCATTTACCGTACCGGCCAATGTATAAGTCGCAACTTTCTAACCCAATTTCCCTTATTAAAAACTAATTGAAACTATGGATCGGTTGTTATGAGGGGCATTTTTCATCAGGATTTTGAGATAACTTTTGAGAAATTTTGGCGATCACAGGTAAGCAACAAGACAAAATGCCGGTGCAAACTAAATTTAAAAAGATGATAAATCTGATATAAAAAAGAGATAAACAAACCCATTCTCACTGACTGTGTATTTTATTCCCTGTCTCACACATTTATATAAAATTATATGTATTAGTATCTGATGATTCAACTGCAAAAGAGCAGCAAAACATTGGGCGTCCTTGGCCTGACTATTAATTGTTGACAAGTGCATGCTATTCAATGACTGCGGAATAATAGCTTTGATTATCTCTATTATTGTGACACAGTCAACTGCACTTGTCTGCAAACTTCTACTGGATGCATCACATCGGAATGATTATCTAAGCCAGCCCAGGAAGGAACATTAGACAAACTCTTACTCTGAATGAGGGCATGCATTAACATGAAGCCGCAAACTTCTGTATGTTGCACAAAGATTCATTTATAATGATCGCCATTAGCCCAAGTGTTTTCATGCTTCAGTTCACGACAATGAGGCAACCACTAAATTAACGATCCATTGCCCTAAAACAATAGTAAGCCAAGTCGCAATTTTATATTACTATAAATGATACGATATTTGTGTGTTTCCTCATGCCTCAAATTATACACATGTTTTATACAAGTTGGAATAATGATGAATTAATGCCTCATCAATATTCACGCCAAGATAATAAATGAGGCAGTTTTTATGATCCACGTTCCCATATTCTGAAGTAAATTGAACTACTGATATCTCCCCTCTCCTCCTGGGGGAATCCCATGGAACTATTTGTGGGGTGGCACTATTTATGGTTTGTTCATGCTGTTATTCTTTTTTTTCTGAAGATGGACTGCGTTGATTCCATTTTGTCATTATTCATGAAAATAAGGTTAGATATCATATATAGCCTGCCGAGACAGACAAGACTACATAACTTTTTAATAACTTTATTTGTGTATGAGCGGGATTTCATGCTATGACCAGGAGGATTGGGTCTGTGGTACGGACTCACAGCCGGCCTGGCAGAAACACTGCATATAGTATAAGTTAGCAGAATATTCCATGGAATCGAACTGCGGCTATCTACTACTAAGCATCGACAATGGGAACGAAAAAGAGATTATGTAAAATTTTCAAGACCTGCAATTAACCACATTTAAGTTTTAATTAACAACATATTCCGTCCAATGACCTATATATACATTGTAGTATACAGTACTCGATATGTGATAGAAACACATGCACAAAGTTAATACGATCATGTACGTACACGTAATTTGCGCCCGCTTGTTGCTGTTCATGGGATTATCGGATGAATTGTTATCTTTATAGAAGGATTTGATGATAAACCCTAAGGGTGGATACACACATGCATGTAATCTCTAATTATCGTGTATTTGGCGTTTTACATGGATCATACAGACGATGTAATATGTGTCCACTGACAACCCAATCATTGCCTACGTGTTGAACGCACTGAGTTCTAGTTCCAATTAAGTCGGAATGTAGATAAGCCGTTATCTTGGACCGAGTCGCCAGGCCACTTAAAATAATTGTTCGTGGGATAACCCATATGGTAGACTTTCTTATTTATAGCAGTGGTGGATCAGGATTTCCCTGACGCATGCAGGGGCTATATATGACCCCGAAAGCTACCAAGCGTGGGTGACTAACTCTGAGCTATTTAAGTAAAACATATCATATTGTACCTTCTTGCCCAGATTATTCCGACCGATACATTCAACTAAGTCCCTTAGCGATTTGAAGCTTTCGAGACCTCCCCCAAACAAGCATCATGGTTGAAAATGTTCTACATCAAGCCTGTATATGCCAGACGTATGGCTTCTGGTGGTCGTGCATTAATACAATGCCAGATAGCACACAGACTTGACTAATTTCCGCATCCGTGAGAGAAGACATGTTTTGGAGTGGCCTTAAATGTACCGATAGAAGACAATTTTCTGGCCTGTTAACAATGAATCGCTCGCGCGCAGGTGAGTCATGTTGTCAATTATTGGTGTGGCCATGTAAAATACATGTATTTTACATACAGAAATTACATGCATGTGTGTATCCACCCTAATTATAATGGGACACAAGAAATGATATATACAATGTATGTAAATAATCACATATAGGCCTAGCGTAAATGTGGATATTTAGCCTGCCATGTAATATGAGTCTCAGCTGTTTGGCCATCGACGCAGTCCTGTCTGGAGTTTTGCGCGCCGGTGTAGGTAGTGACGTCATGATGTACGTATTGATGTCATGACGCCTTTACTGGTTTCCCAAGAAGCAATCTTAAAATGACTCTGCGATCTTTCAATCGGAACTTAAATTTTCCGTTTGTCGGCCTTGAACTTTGAGAATATTTCATAAATTGTTTAGACGGAAATACCGTTAGAAAATTGAAGATAATATGTAAACGGCCAGCAAGGTCACTAGAATCCTCTTTCGGGGTAAATATTTTAAATAATTTTATGAAATATGTAAACAAAACGTTTTCATGCAATTTAACTTTTTTTTGTTAACCAGAGCTTTTGTTCAATTTACATTCACTTTTTGAAAATATATTTGGCTTTAGGAGCATGATGTTCCTACATATGATGAAGTATAGCTAACAGTTGTGAGATCAAAGTTTTTTTTATTTTTGCCCTGGAGCATTTTGCCCAATTACACATTTCGAGGTGGCATTAATCAATACAAAATGGCGACCGTTGCCAACAATAGAATTTTGGACTCCGCTGACCCTGGCTGACCCTTCAGTTATGAATAAATTATCCTATTTTAGGTGACTTCAATTTATTTTTAGATTGGGCCGAAAAAGTCGATTAGTATATATCTCATATTCGCATACGTATACCCTGGTCACTTCGCTTCCGCGCCTTCGCCGCGGGCGCTATTAAACTGTCCAAAAATTCCACATATAACAGTACATCCTGGTTCAGAAGTTTTTTTTATGAAGAACAGTGTGCTGAATATTGAAATATATCCATGAGTTTGACTGTTAGAGTGACAAGAGCCCCCATGCATAATTATCGGGATTAATCCTGATATGGATTTGTGTTGAAATGATAAGTGGCTAACATAGGTAACAAGTCAACAGGAGAAGTCAACTACAAGTTCATTAGTCAAACCCCATCTCCCAGAGACATGATTGACAATGGAATGTCTTTGCACAATTTTTTTTTAAACTGTTATTAGAAAGTTTATGGTTGAATTACTTCACAAATACGTTGTTAATTAATGGTATTTGTCACCAGAAATCCAGTCAAAAATAATAAAAATAGGCTCGGTGAATGCATTTAATCTATGTTAACGAGATATCAAAACACGTTTTTAAGAAAAATAATGCCAAACAAAATCACGAACTGTTGAACCGTTGCTATAAGTTTCTTTTGAAAAAAACCTTCCGGTCTATGCCTTCTGTAACAATTACTTGAAAAAGATTAATAGAACTTGATAAGCATAGTGTTGCAAACTCTATTACAATATACAGCTAATTAAATAAACAACATGCCGACTAGTACAGCAACTCACGTTGTTGGCCCTTTTGAGATAAACTAGGTCAATGTGCATAATCAATTGAGATCAAAGGTCTGCACGCATTCAACCTGTGGTAACACTCGGCATCATCAAAGAGTTGTACTACGTCTACATGGAGTAATAATATCTCTGAATAATAACAGTACATTTTTATTGAAGGTTGTTCATCGTTTTGAGTAATCTTTGCATCTATATATTGTTTATGGCAGGCAATGTTGGAATTGTTTAATAAACGAGTCACTCGTCCTCAACCTAGGGTCCTGCGAATTGGAGATTTTGATCGAATCGAATATCGAATCGAGTCTACGTAATTGAATCGAATATCGAATCGAATCATACCCGTGTGTTGCATTCTCAGTTAGGCTTTTAATATCAATGATTAGACAATTTTAGAAACGTTCTATGAACTTCCATGAAATTTCATGATAACTTGTGTGGCGATCAACCGTCGTTCACAATACCGGTACTATTAACTTCAATTGAGAATTATTGAGAGAAAAAAAAACTGATTAAAACGTCCATGCTGTCGTAACGACGATTAGATATACAACCACTAAACGGATTATCGGAATTAAAATCACGCGCAATTTGTAGAGTTTGCATGTACATGCACAATTGCGAATGGGCACTCGGAAACACCCGTTTTTATAAACTTGAAGATGCAACAGTCGCAGGGTAGCCTGTTTATGTAGTGTTGGATGATGAGATGTCTTGTTGTCCCAGACGCTTGCGATTTATGTACCATGTTGCATTCATCACACGTGTAAGTTTCTGCACTACATGTAGCTTTTATCATGTTTCAAATAAACATGAATAACGGACGACATATTGTGATGTTTCGAGGAACACTCCAAAACTGAAAGTCAACTTCAAAAGAAAACACCGTCACACACACTCTTCGACACCGGGAGCACGTGTTGTTTTCATTCTCGGCGATATTACAGAACAAATGTCGACCATGACGAATGCGGAGGATGGGAAAGTTACATTTATTTTATTGTTAAATACACTTGTTAAGTAACTTCATTTGGTCGTAACATATATAAACATACCGGTACCATGCATAAAATCATCTGGCCAATATCCATTTGCATTCATACTTCGTTCGAAAGTCGAATCACTAGAAAAGGGGTTAGCGGTGTACTCCTTTGGTACCTCGTGTGCACGGTTTTAGACAAAACGGGAAAAATCGCGTGCGGCGATCTGAAATAAACTGTTTTTGTTGTACTATTTGAAAAAGTAGAATTACACCACATAACTGGATCGAGATATCCATGGTAACTCGAGTATTGACCAATCTGGACAATGCTTTTAAGCATCTCATCGCTATTATAATTTACGCGTGTCGTCCGTCCATCAGCGATCTCTGAGCTTTTGGCTACCATGTTCAAAGCTAGAATTCAGATGTATTAAGTCGTCCTATAGTGGCTAATTACTGGCTATACTTATATTTAATAGCATGCGAACAATCGCGATGTACAATAAGAATTATAAGGTGCATATATTCATAATTTTCGGGAATTATATGGCACAGAAACAGCGAAGATCGACGTGTGAACTTGTCCGTAAACAGCTTACTTTTTTGTCAGTGTATATTCGAAATTTAGATTTGGAAATTTTGAATCGAATTCGAATCGAATTTGACTGTCGAATCGAATCTCGAATATTCCCAGGACCCTACTTCAACCAATTTATAACAAGTCAGTTGAATATTCTAGTCAGTGTCAAACCCAGTATAATTAACTTGTTCTTATCAGTTCAAGATTCAACACCTTCACTTGAAAAATTGGAAATAAATAAATGGTAAAATGAGATGTTGACATCTCAACAAAATATCTCATGGAAATTTCCTGAAACAGGATATACTTTAATTAGTGGAAATACACTGACTTGTCTGAATAGATCAGCATGCAATTGTGAATTCTTACGCTGTTCGAATTTCACGCCAAGTTGTGGACCTTGAACAAGGTCGCTCATACTGTGTCTGCTTTGTGTTAAAAATGGTACCTGATTGATGCACCAAATCTTCTCGGTCCACAAAAGCTTGGGAGATCACTAAGGATAATGCTGTTTTTGGACCGAATCCCAGCCCGTTGCTCTGACATTAAGCCCATGCAGAGTTGTGTGCAGGAGTTATAGTGCTTGCATGTCTTTAGATTAGGTCAAATGGAAGCTTTGCGTTTATGAATATAGATGAGAGAATTTTTATTTGTCGTGCTTTCTTTCGAGAGAATTGTGATTTGTCGCGCTATCAGAAAATGCAAGCAAACAATACATTAAATAATCATTTCATAACTATACCCTTTTCTGTCACGGTAAATGCTATATAATTTTTTAAGAAAGATAAATCGCGGACAAGTCAGGTGATCAATCACAATCAAGGGTTTGCATGAATGGCTGTGAATATGGATAACTGAACATACCATTTCTGGAACCTTCAATGCCGGAAATTGTTTGATTGATTCATCAGTAGAATGCGACTGAATAAATTCATTCCTGTAGAAATATGTTTTCCACATTTTATCCTTAATGTACAACAAATCTGGCCTTGTTTTCGAACACTCTGTATTCATCGCAGTGATGTGAATTTGGATACTTTCAGCATCTTCAAAATCGTCATCAATAGCACTAGCACTGTCAGACTGCAAAACGACAAAAGAAGCATGTTAATATGGATTAATGATACATGTGCATGAATTGATGTGAGCATATAAAAAAACAAATTCTTGATATTAATAAACCACTAGGAAAAGCTAATCTAGGGCTCCAAATAAACAATGCATGCACATTTATTAGTTTCTTTTGAAATTCCGAGCCCCCCTGCACAGTGGCTATTTGGGTCTACAGTTATAATAATTTTGAGGCTAAAAAATTGAAATCAACACACAAACTCAAAATTTCTATATGATTCTGATCTCAAAATGATGAGCTTATAGCTTTATGCATGACGTACATATTCAAGTATATGACATACATGTGAACATTTGAATAAAAATTTGATGACGCATACTAAATGTACCGGTATGTTGATTCCTATACCTGACCTACTAGTACTATAAAAATAATTTGTATAATCAGTTATTTTTATGTTTTGCTCCGATTTCCCCTGCACTATTATTTGGGTCTGCACTTTATACAAGGACTATTTATTTCAAGGACTATTCAAGGACTATATTGGTCGAATTCAAGGACTCGTCTGCTATAACAGATGACAATTAGGGTCCTACGAATATTTGGTATTAGAAATTAATCAAATGATATTTGGTTATGACGGTTAATATCAATCAAATATTTCCTTTAATATCGAATATATCCATTTATATTTGTGATGCTATCTTATGTCGGAATATTCACCACAAATGAATTTGATTGGACAAAAGATAAATGTTTTGTGAGAAGCACACATCTATGACATTGCAGTAAAGAAGTAAACACCCCCTCAATAAACCCTGAAACCGCCATCGAACGCTGCCACAGCCATATTATCTCTACGCCAGCCACATAAAAAAAATCTCGCCGCCGGAATTGTCAAATGGCTGAGACGCAGACATGGGCTTATATGTCAAGCACAACTTCACTGTGAATCACAATGAACTAAACAACATAGCCCATATGGGATATTATCCGAACACCCAGGCCACTCAATGTGGAATAGACTATACCAATGAATGCTTTCATATAAATGAATGGGAGAATCCATTCAGTATTGAAAGGGTTAAATTATAAATCGTTCATTTCGACAAGACTCAGTCTCAGACATACCCGGAATTCGTCAATATATGCACATAACCGATAGAAGAATAGAAAATAGTTGAAATATTATATCATTATGATTTATCTTTCAATGATGCATGCATATATCACCAAATGCCAGTGATGATATATAGTCTGGGATTAGGAAGATTTCGTAAATGAAAATATGCTGATTGATAACATTTCAGCCAACTGAGCCGCCATATTTCGTAAGCCACAAACGTTGTGACTCAGCCGGCTTAGCTAGACAACCAGGCACAAAATTTGTTGAGCCAGCCATGAAAACCATTTGTCAGGGCTTTGGGGTCTACTCCTCGAGATTATTTCGTCTTGAGGGTCCCTTTCGGCTTGCTGACCAATCTCCAGCCGTCTTAGAAAGTAATGACATTATGAGCGTTTACAGATCATATTTCAACAAAATACACCTAAAATGGACACACAAGAAACAACACATTAACAAAATCGCCAATAATAACTCGAAGATCTGACCTATAAGCTATGTCTTCCACAGAGCCCCGTTGTCATTATCTATTATATATAACATGGATTATCAAATAAAATCACATGAGTTTTAAAGAATGTCACCGTAACAAAATTAGGATACTTCACATGTATACTGTACATCATTACATCTGCATTCTTAAAACAGTCATCATTATATTTAAACATTCCACAGTTTAAGAGTTATGCCATATGCCATATATATTTGGCTAATGGTGTGCTATGTGTGTCTTTGGTACTCTTGGGCTCCACATAAAAGAGCAGACCCAAATAAATGTGCAGAATGGAATTTAGTCTCACTTTAATCAACAATTTATTATTAATTCTAGACTGAGATAACTTAAATTCAACTAAGACAGGTCTTGCAAGACATACATAGTTTTCTTCACAAAACTCACAAAACTCCAGCATTATAATGGGCAACTTGGAATATTAATAATTTTAAATATAAGTAACATAGGCCTATTAATTTTCAGATCCGAGGTCAACTTTTCACATGCCGAGGTCGAGTTCGGTGCTTACAAATCGATTCGAAACAGCGCGAATAATAAAATGCCAGTCATAATGACACTGTGAGAATCTTTCGTGTTTTCTCTTTCCAACGATATATAATGCGTATGTATCCGTTTTAGTTATCTGCCTCAATTATCAAGAAGAAGTGGTACTATCTTCCATCAGGATAAAAACAATGTGTAACTTCTATGACGTCGTTAGAGGTTATAACGTTAGATCACGTTAACGCTTAACCGGCCGATGCATTTGACTGTTTCAGATGTCTTGGCGATATCTCGGGCACCGATGCTAATTTATCTTTACGTGGAAACTTGATAATTAATGAGAGTGTGTACATGTATATGAGGCGCGTTTATATACTTGAGTGGAAATCAAATCGGGTTAAACTGGCGGATTTTTACGGACGAAATCTGATGCATAGGGTATCTCGGTATCCGCTGGGCCGATTTCCCGGTATCCGCTGGGCCGATTTCCACCATTTTTGGGGTGTTGGTGTTGGACCCCACCTGACCTTGACCTTCAAAATGGTCAATTCAAGGTCAAAGCCCGGACGAAGTCGGGTCACCTTCTAGTATATATATATATATATATCTGAATTTCCGATCAACAATTTAGATATGTTTACCGGCTTTATAAAAACATGAATGGAATTTGAACTTTCCCTCACGGATAGTTTATTTTATAGTCAAAGGTAGAAATGTTGAATGAAACAAACATCAACTGTTTCTTGTGCTACTTTATTACCCCTACCAATCGAATAATTAACAATAGTTACAAAGCTATACTATAAGTGCACCAGTAGGAGAGAAGCCACATGTGTGGTTCTGTACTTTGTTAATGTCAATATCCAAGGACTATTCGTTCATTTCAAGTACTATTCAAGGTTCAAATCGTATTCAAGGACTATTCATTTCAAGGTCTGAAAGACAAGGACCTTGACCTGTATATAATGCTGATAAACTCACATACCAAATTTGGTTCAGATACGATCAAACAAACTGAGTTATCATCCGGAAAGCAGAAAATTACAAGATTCTAAGCAAAACAAAGAGCCATAACTCCGGCCAAATTGGCGGACCAAACCCATATTCGAGCTTAACCTGTATTTTGGTCTGATCAACTCACATATCAAATTTGTTTCTGATCTAATAACTGAAACTAAAGTTATCATTCGAAAACCCCGGACGCATGGACAAAAATCCTAGAACTCTGGCAATGATTGAATTGAACTCAAATTCAAACTTGACCTGCAAAATCATCTAGAAAGAACCCAGATCTTGATCTGTTTATCAAATCTGGTTCAGTTCACTCGATTCAATCTAAAGTTATCATCTGGAAACCGCATCTCAGGTAAAATCTAAGTCGAAATCATGCAGACAAACCCATATTCGAACTTGATTTGTATTTTGGGATGGTTAACTAATATACCAAATTTGGTTCAGTGCACTCAATTCAAGTTATCATCCGGAACCAAAACCGGATGTACAGATGGATGGACGGACATCCCATTTACACAATACAACCGTTTTTCTCAAATGGGCTGCTGGTGCAAGAGTTTTCTCTGAATAACAACACACTCTATAGCTACCTTATCATATACTCTTCTCTCGAGATGAACTTCCGAAGCAAATTTCCTCTTTCTACCACTCCCAGGTCGTTTGAATTTCTCCTTCATTGCGTTGATAACTTTAATATGTATCAATGGCTTTCGCTCCCTTTTAAATTTGCTCTTGAGCCCTTGCATAATATCACCCTGAAAGAAAGATAAGTAGACTGTCCCTTGGTAATCTGAATCAGAATTTTCTCCCTAAATATTCTCTGACCACCGTTGCATCATTATTGATGACACCCAATAAATTCCTATACCAGTGCATGAATGTGAATGCATAGTAGTGTTAAATCAGGGTTTCCGCTATACCGGCAGGGGTTCCCCCTTGACGGCCCCGTTCGCCTCGCCAAGTTTTCCCCTCCTGCCATATCCCAGGACATACTGCATGTCTATAAAGGTATAAAGATGTTTAAAACTTCTGAATTTTGTTGGAATAGTACTAAGGAATTTTAAAAGGTAAATTATTTCATATAGAGGTGCCATGATTACTGATTTTGATAATCGATATTTGGTCGTCAATAATATACTATAAGCGATTAATAGTACCTAATAACATCAGTACCGGTAGGAGTATTCTGTAATATGGCTCATTGGCTGGGTCTGGTTAACTGCACTGTCGCTGGTTGTTTCAAGCATCGGCCGATGAAATATTTACATTAATAAGTACATCTTACTGTTAAAAAATGACCAATGAACACAATGTATTGAAAGTAGGAATGCACAATGGATGGTCGGCAGTTCCTAAAAAGGGAAACTATTCCATCGAAAAACCAGAGCGTGGATAACAATCACAAAGATGTGTCCCCACCTGCAAATTGTAGGACTTACAACAAATTAAGCATTTTGATAATAGCGAGTTTCATTCAGCATTCACCGCATGATACGTGATAGCTTGTACTGGTATCATCTTAGTATAATAATGCAAACAAAGTAGTCGCAAATGACATCACGGAGAACATCGATGATGTTCGGTGTTTTCCAGAGAATGTCACACAGCTAGCTCACCATTGGTCCAATCAGATTCAAGGCTAGTGGCGGTCATTTCATTGAACACGGTACTAGTCGGCATATTTCAAAGATATAGTGCCGCCTTTCAAGTATATATACGACGTCGCCATAAGTTCAAAGCTTAGTGTTGCCAATTTGCAGAATATACATCGTTCCGAAGAGTAGCCATGTCACATCATCAAAGGAACTGCGGACTGTTGGCAACATATTACTATAAGTTAGTAGTACTCATGTCGGAATCTGTTTGATACGCGATCAATGGTTGTTAACCCTTCCGTTGTAGATAAAACTGTGTAAAACAAACAAAGTATTCAATAATATCCAACATTTTTCGACGTCCGAAATAAATAACGTAGATAATCGGCTATGGAAATGGTAATCGATTATCGGCTTTATCAACGGTTAATTGATTATACGATTAATCGTGGCACCCCTAATTTTATATCTTGTGAGTGTACACACTTTAAACGCGTTGTTAAATTGAAACAGGAAGTGATCGAACTGACATCACTAGAAGCTATGCCTTTGAGGATGGTTTGTTACGTTGCGGTTAGTACCAGGTTATGTAGCCGCACCGGGCATCAAGGCATCTTACCACTGCCCACAAAAAATACTCGTCGGTCAGATATGTAATCAGCCTTAATATATTCCAATTACGTTTATCCGAAATAACTGCTGGGTCTTCCAAAGTGAGTCTTTTAACATTAACGAGCACATTTAACTCGGGATCCCAATTACTGGTGTTTTTGTACATGTACTAGTACTTTGTAAATTAATTTATATCTAATAAATTAACTAGTTTTAAAGTTACAGGTACATGTATAAGGTTTGATAACTTGGCACTTGGAACAAAACAATCTGTCATTTCTACTCTCACACGATTCTATTGGCCAATATAACGAAAATAGTTCAACCAGTGCTACTAGTAAGAGTAAAACAGGCTACTTTTACCTGGATTTTTCCCATTGACAGCTACTGGCCCCATTCCCCTACCCCTAGCAGAAACCCTGGTTAAATGTAATTTAGTAGCTAGCCAGATATAATGATCTGTTTAAAATAGAAATGTGAGCCTGAGGGAATAGAGAATAAATATGTGTCCAAGTCCCAACAACAACTGATTGAATTTATGGGCAGGAGCCAATGTTTTTAAGGTAATTTGAGCAGACAAGTAAAGTTTGGCAAGTTTAAAAATGAACAAAACTAATTGTAAAATGTCAGAATAATCGAAATTGCTTTCAAATATATTTAATTTGAAATGAATAAAATAGGCCATATGAACACTCATTCAATGTCATATTGTAATTTGAACTCGTTCTCTGGACAGTTATACATATGTTGATTCGGTTATTTCTGGTCGTAAATCAGGGCTTGATGTCCATTGGAAGTAAAGATGTGTCAAAGTGAGATTACAATGAACGTAGCCCTGAGTGGGGTTAGGTACATAAGGGGTAACGCATGGTTTGCCATAATGCACTTCCATTTCTGGCAAAAAACATTTGTTCACAATTAGCATCATTTCAGCCAAAAACTGCCAATATTTTGACATGAAAAAGAGTTTTCTACTCAAATAAGAAGCTGCCAATTCCTCCAATCAAAATTAATCTCGCCAGTGATTGTCATGTTAATAGTGATGGGTGGTTTTGAAATTTTGACTCGGTTAGTTTCGGTTTGAACTAAAAGAGTTGACTCTAGGTTTTCGTTTCAATTTTATAAAGTACATTGCGTACCGGTATATGCAGAGATTCCGCTATACCGACAGAAGGTCCTTTTGATGGCCCCATTCCCCTAGCCAAGTTCTCCCCTAGACAAATCCCCCCACCCCCCGAAGCATTCTCCTCCCAGCCCAAAAATAATAACAGGACTGGCCAGTATGCCGACTGTATGTATAATTGTCCAGATGACTCCCGAATGTCGTAATATTAACGCCCGGTGCATCTGTTTCATTACATCAATGATAAAACTTATTTCGTAAAAATATATATATTTATATCTTGTTTGCATATATCAGTTTTATCACCAATTTGTTGGTTGCTCGGGTCATTCGATGGTGTTTGATGGAGTTAGGCATGGCCCACAAGAGACCATGAAAAAATAAAATAAAATGAAAAGCCTACCACCCACCTCTATTTTTTTGGGCTTGTTACGGGAAACACACATTCAATTTGTTTTGGCCTTACTCCATTGTTTACATATATGCAAATTTTTTGTTACATCATAGATAAGCTTGTGCTCATAGTTTTATACTAGTAGACCGTAGACGACATATTAGAATTGGGCCAAGTTTGGAGTTTATCACACACAATGAATTACGAAAAAAATTTAATTAACTTTTGAACACGGGGATCCCGGAAAGATAATCATAATTAATCATTGAACAATATCGCAGTTCTTGAGTTTATTTGTCAAAATTTTTGGCAAGGAAGACTAACATGTCAACGCTAGACGGATTGAGACATATTCGTTCCCAGAGTCAAGTTCTAAGATATAATTGAACAACAAAGGACGACCGCTGAGTCGGAAAGTTTGGACAAAGTATCACAAGGTTGGAATCGGAAAAAGATACTCCATTACTCACTCTACTTCGGCCCAAAATACAACTGTTGTGTCATTGGTTGCAATAAAAGACAACGGAGACTTGGGAGCAACCGATAAAGGCTGCTTTCAATCAGTGGTCCCCTCAAGTATTCAACTCAGTATTGGATTTTAATTTAAAACTGTCTTTTGAGATTATAAATTTGTGATTGCGATATATTGAATTTTTATTTTACACACGGTTTCAATATGGTTTTTCTTTTACAAACCAACTATAGTCAATATATAGAGGATATGAAATGAGTGTTTCTCTCATATGATATTTATGAAACAGGTCTAAGAATTTTCAGTTTTCTCGAGCATCTGGCTCGAGAAAACTGAAAATTCGTGACGAGTTTCATAAATATCATATGAGAGAAACACGAATTACATTTCTATTTATCATATGACACCTATAAATTGATTAAATGATGTCCAAAAACGCACACAAATCACCAAATAGCTATATGACATCGGCAGCAAAAGGTTAATGTGACGTCACTTCATTGCACTGGAAGCCCAATTACACCTGGCGAACTAGCAGAAATAATATGTACGCGAAGATATAGTGTGCTATTTTGTTCTCAGTTTGTGACATTATATCGTATGTTTTATATTAGATAAATACGAATAACATATTCTATTTATCGTATAACAATGTCCAAAACTATATATTTCACTATCTAATTGCGAGATTCAGCCAATCAGAACACATTTTTTGTCAACAAACCAATCAAATTATCGGAGGGTTATATGAATTAGTAATTGATATGAAATTGATTTATGATATAGTTTCCAACATAAATAATAATTGAGTCATATGATAAATTGAAATATCGCCCAGCCCTAGCGAGTTGAGTGTCGAAAGATTTCAAGTTATAAAGAAATGCATTAAAAGAAAAAAGTCAATTTCATGGGCTGGATGGATGTATGTTGGCAACCAAATTAAGGCATTACTGATTTAACTTACATTAGTATACTGGTTAACATCCTTCAGGAATGGGTATTTGAACAGTAGTGCTGACATGACAGCATCATATTGTCGACAGGATGGGTACCTAACTGAAAATTATGATATAATCAACACTTTATCATCACTGTTGCATAGTATATGCTTTTGATGAATAGTAACCAATTTGTTTTGGCCCAAATGCATGGTTCCGAAACTCCACACAAGCAACCTTATTATTTGCATTTTATCCAAAACCGGAATGTGGAACTAAGAATTTTTTCTGTTATTTATTCAAGTCTATTACAAACCTCTTTTAAGGAGTTAAGAAAGACTGTTGTGCATCGCATATAAACTTTTTACTCTTTACAATTGGGTCATGTAGTCTAATTGATATAGTTCATGGCAACTGAAGTTTTTCTGAACATGTAACTTGAATTGATTTTAATCTTTGACTATACATGTAGCAATAATATCAACATGTTTGTTGTGTTTGAAAATGTAATCTGATTTGAGGAAAAGAGAGTGAAAAGTCCAATAAAACATGTGTATAATGATATGATTTCAATTTTCCCTACTTCATATTACAACTGTATTATTCCAAATGAAGACAAAATGGTTTATGAAAGGGTTGATTGTTTTTTTTTATACACTGTATTTACCAACATTGTATGTTGGATTTTGGGGGTTAAAAGTTGGGAGTGGTACTATATTGTTAATATATAATGGGAATAATTGTAATATGTAGAGAGAAAAAAAAAGTGGAGAAAAGGTTTAATCTACCCTATTTATTCAGTCCATTAGGCCAACATAAAAAAATTCCTAGATTCTCATCAGCGCCCGCCCCGATTTTAGCACCCGTCTCAGATTTCTTAATTTGGTCACAAGAACATTGTCTGTTCCGTATTAAGAAACTGAAGATTAATCATTGTATTGTCTAAGAGAAGTAATAAAATTATTTTTTAAGTCGTTTAGAGAACAGCCGTCATGAGACATACCATACGTGTATCTTTTCAGAATTGTATAAGTATTGTAACTCCTACAAAATTGGCATTGGATAGTGTTACAAATGAAAATCTACATGCAGAACACACCTGTTATAATAAAGTATCGGGTTTTGTTTGGAATTTCTGATTTTTACAACATCTTGGAAAGTAGTATGCCATACTTTAACTTCTGCACATATGATTTGAAATAGAACTGGTTTTCGTAATTATTAATTTAGGCCTAAAAAAAATTATCCGTGCTTCTGCTAACCCAACCGACCCATGTTCAAAAACCCCCACCATAATTTTTCCCCCAACTGTAATTTAATTTTTTCCTGAACCACGGTAATTTCTTTGCTTTTGCTTGTCCAAATATGCAAAATAATAATTCCATTTTCTATCACTTGCAGTCATAAATTTAATTCAATGAGTCATTATACTAATTTAACTGAAAATTATGCTCACAAAACCCATCAAACCGGGGTTAATTGTAGTGCTAACCGGTTAACCACGGGCATTAACCAAACCATAACCGGTTAACCGTGACCAGTATTACCCTCAGTACGAGATTGAATACACTGGCCACTATAGCGGAAAAACAAATGTTTATACGCGTCCCGGAAACGTTGATATACATGCAATCACAAATGATGTCTTGGTCGTACAATGCGTTCCCGTTACGGCGATCAAATAGTTGTAAATGTGTATAAATTAATTCAATTTTGAGCCCATACAAACTAAAATATAATATATATTAGTGGTGGGCTAGTATATCGATGTTTACAGGAGTTCTGCACCGCATAAACAACGCTTGTAATTGTTTTAAGTTTTCCGCATGCGCTAGAACATTATTATAGTCAGGTGCATTTAGCGATGTCGTCGCATTCGTCTGTAGGTCTGAGGAATTTTCGGCTAGATATTGTTACCAACATGACATATTTAAATTAATCCCACCGTTCTCCCCATCACCAACGCAAAGTAATTTTGGTACCATGTGTTGCGTTCTAAAAGAAGCCGCCCCGATGGACGGTGAAGATGAATAGAAATTGAAACTTGAGTTCGGGGCAATCAAACATTAGTTTTTAAAATATCGATAGAGTTCACACAACAGGAAACTCTCACGTGGTTACGTGGTCTCCGACCGCATTTCATAACAACTTACATCCACGGAAGCATTATGACGCAATTCGAGAATGGAGTTTTAATTACTTCAATGTGAAGAATACATGTGTACAAGATGAATCACAATGGTGATAAAATTGATTTAATTTTGAGTCTTCGTTCGTCATTTTATACCCCCGAAATATCCACCAAAATCACACGCCTGGGTTTCAGGTTAGGCGAGTGACCAACCACACTCCTGCATTTTACAGAATCGAAGGACTGTAAATGCATGTATATGGATTTAGAAGACCACACAATAAGTCAGTCTCAAGAATACAAGCAACATTATTATTATCCTGCACCCCAAATGCAATAGAGGGAATTTCAAAATAAGACATTTCCTCTAATGTTTTTTAGAAATCCTTACTGAACCTGGCTCAAAGTGAAAGATATAATTTAATATCTGCCTATCAGATTATATCATGTGTCTATGGCATGGGTTAATTTTAATCCCAAAATCCATGCAAGACCAGAGAGCTACATGTATGTTGGAGTTGATAAATCCTGAGAGGTCACTGTCCACACACTATGGAAATGCAATAAACAGATAGCTATTAAAGTGCAGCAGTGAATATCAGATTTCATTACCGGGTATCAATAATAGAGATTATCTCTAGTCTCTCTTACTGATACCAGTTGTAAGCTGCTACATTGTAAGCAAATCTCAAATCTGTTCAATTCTTAGTTAAAAGGGGCCATAATTCTGGTATAAAAAACAGGATCTGACCCATATTCAAACTTGATCTGTATTTTGAGTTGATAAACTCGCATACCAAATTTGGTTCTTTATATCAGTTGAAAAATGGTTGATTTATCAAAATATGCAGAAATTCTATGTCAAAGGGCCATAACTCCATTAAAAAATATCGGATCAAACCCATATTCGAACTCGATCTGTATTTTGGTCCGAGAAACTTGCATACCAAATTTGATACTGATCAGATATTTGAGTTATGGTAGCTTGCATGAATTCTAAGTCGAAAAAGGGCCATAACTCCGTAAAAAAAGCTCGGATCGAACCCATATTCGAACTCGATCTGTATTTGGTTCTGATCAGATAGAAAATATTTCAGTTAACGCACCATGCGTAAAGTGTCTACAGACAGACAGACAGTCAGACAGAGACAGACGGACGGACTAACGACGAGTGGTCAATCCGGACAACGACACTATGTTTACCATACTATGGTATGGGTAAACATAAAAATCAAACTTCCTTCATGCTTAAGTATGTTTTTTATTATTCACATACCACATTTTCATAAATTTGGCTATAAACTTAATTGGTACGAAAATGATGTCACTAACTTTTTATCAGAATTTTACCAATAATACCGCCATTATACCGTACTTGTATTGTGACGACTACATCCCATTGTCTGGGGGTAGCCAGTACGCCCACCGAGCATGCCTGGTTTTTGGAAACAGTAGCTATACCCCTAACATATGTGGTGATAACCTCTATACATGTATATATACAGATACACACCCACAATGTCTGTTCAGTGTTCCATAAGTCCCAATTTATCTCCCAAACAAGAAATAAAGCAGGCAGGAGTTCCACTCTCAGGAAATTAAAATTGCAAAATGTATGCCCATCAATCCACAACCCATCAGTCGGTAGCCGAGAGGTAGCGTACTGGTCTCTCGTGCTAGTGCTAGTGGACCGGGGATCGCAACCTGGTCAGGGTATTCTGACAAAAATCAGAACTCGGTCAGATACCAAGTTTGTCAGGCTGAAAAGTCTCATTCGAGATCACTGAATAAAGATCCGAATGCAAAATGCCGACTTCCCCCCATAACAACACTTGTCCAGGTATGTTGTCGTGGGTTCAGTACGCTGTCCGATCGGGCGCGGACATTAATGGCTGACCCGTGTACACTCCTCGGTGTGCACGTTAAAGAACGTTACTATACAGTCACCACAGGGTTATAAAGTTACTCGGCCGTGGTAGCACCTGGACCTCCACATAATCCTCAGCATATTGAGGGCGATGGAGTATCAAGTAGACATAGACCCATCACACACCTGGCGCTTTTGAGACAGGCTCAGTCAGCTGTCACTTCGTGGTAAATTTTCACAATGATATATGTTAGTAACCATGTGTTTTGCACACTAAAGATCATCAATATTTATGAGCATTAGTGATGAAAACAGTAATAAAAAAAAAAAATCGCAAAATATCAATAAAAAGTTTAGGGTCGGCGGGTTATTTTTAGGGTCGGTCGATGTACGGAAACATAGTATCTTTTTTCTTTGGCCTTATAGTTTGTACTATACAGAGTAAAAACTTTTGAGAAAACAGAGAATTCATTAACATATAGCCTATTATAGGTGGACCGGACCATTTTGGACCGGTCCAGGCGTGTTAGGGTCCGGCGAAGCTTCGAGATTCGATTCGAAATCGATCGTGTGATTCGAATGTAGTTCGAATCACCATATTAACCTCATTCTGTACGAACTTGTTGAACAGCGTGTCCTACAAAAGCTCTAAAACAAACGCACGCAGATGTCGTTGCGAACGCCGTCGGTGCACGAGATGCAGTCCTGTTTCGTTCAGTAAATTATTGCTCTTCGGTCGTCGCGGCGGCGAAATATCCATATCATCGATCCATCTCTTGTGCCCTTCCCTACTTTTTATTTATCCAAAATTATAATGGCGGAAATTAAAAGTTATTTTGAATGCAGCGTTGACAAATTCAGGTGCAAATCGTGCACGACTGTACTATCAGTTCAAAAAACCGGCACTACCTCCCACTTATGGGCACACCTTAGCCGCAGTCATCCTGAAATCCACCATAAGGGCAAAAGAAAAGAAAGCTCAACACGAAAATTAACCGGCAAGACGTCTAGTAGTAGCGGTGATGCGGGCGAGCCTCTAAAAAGAAACAGTTGTCACTAGCCACCTTTACGATGAAGAAAGAATTGGGCCCCCGATGAATAAAAAAGTACGACAGTACGATTTATCTCGTCATATTTTCATGTGCGTTCTCAACATTTTTTATTGTGACGCAGGTCCACACGGCAAGCTGCTAAACACGCAGAGGCAGAGGCGGACTGGGCAAAGAAACCGGCCCGGGAAATTAATATAATACCGGCCTATCTGTTTGGGGGGGGGGGGGGTCCACAGTCCACCTTGGAAAATTCCAACTGCACCCCCCCCCCCTTGAATCAGACCAAATACATATTTTTGCATAATTCCATTTGCACCCCCCCCTTGAATCAGATGCAGACCAAATACATGTTTTTGCTTAATTCCATTTGCACCTCTGGTCTAATATAATATTCATAAACCATGGTTCTATATATTCCCGGTATGAGACCATTCAGATATTTTTACCTGAAAAATTGCATAAAATCTAACATCTAGCGGTCTAACTCCAGACAAATGCACACGGCTACGGACAAGAGACCAGGACACACCGGGCTGTTCATGGTTGTTCGGCCCGGGGTGAGAACATTTTAAAAACTATACAAGAAAATCTCGAATCCGATAAACTAGACTGGCATCAACTGAAGCGTTCCTATTTTCTTGTAAATTTCAATTGTGGGAGGGGTGCGTAAGAATTTTTTTGGGATTTACCGCTGGGAGTTACCGTTAAAATCTCGAGATTAATGGGGTCTTTACGTGGTGTTATATGATGCCGACAAGTTCATTTAATGTCAAAATTACGATTAGGCCAAATAAAAAAGATAATATGTTTCCGATAACGGAGAGAAAAAATTAGGGTAGGTAGGTAGGGAAATGTTTTTTTTTATTATTTTTTGATATTTTTTTCCAGCTGCAGAAATATTGAACTACCTCGACCGAAATGACATAAAATGCCTACTTGTGTTGTAGGGAAAGTATTACTTGTGGAAATATACATTAACATTGAACAAGATATCAAACTTGCTGTTATTCTTAATAGTGTGTTTCAGTAATCACATACTGATTTTGGCCATGAACTCAGAGGGATGGGGCTTCATATTCTCCGACTGTCCGAAAATATTATAGAACCTATATATTTGAATTGTTCATATGGGATATTCTGCCTGATTGTTGAAGATGTCAGTTGGGCTGAAGGGGGTCACTCACCAAATAAAAGTGTTGAAGGGTATTTTACGGTACACAGGTTTTGAAAATCTGCTGAAGGGTACACAGGGTTTGTGATCAGCACTAATGCAGTTACTTTAAGTGTGTTCCCAAAAGTCTGGCAGCCACCAGCAGTTCGTCTTCAGTTAATTTTAAATTTCCTTGCAACCTATACAAAGATCCTCTAACAGAAATCATGACAAGACACGAATATACTGTTCAGCACATTTTCAAAACCTGTGTAGCATTAGTTGGTGTCAATTATAAAAGCAAGTTTATCAAAACAAAACATTTATTTTGAACAAAATAATATATTAAAGGGGTACTGTACCCTGAATCCGGTTATCTGTAGGACTATCTCCTTGTATACTCAACAGAATATATGCAACAAATGAATGAATTTGAGGCATGTATTAATGCCAAATACACTTATGTGCTCTATGAATGGTGCAAACAACATGGTAAGTATATTGAAAATGAATTTATGACTCCAGTCATATAAATTACCATGTTGTTTGCATCGTTCTCATAGAACACATCAGTGTATTTGGCACTAATCCATGGCTCAAATGCATTAATTTGCTGCATATATTCTCTTGAGTATAAAAGGAGATGGTCCCATAATTGGCAGATTCAGTACCCCTTTAGATAGCACCCAGCATTTTCAAATGTGTGCAAAAGAAACATGGTGGGTGAAGCAATGAAGTGTACCAGTAAAATGTTGTTTGAATATTAAGTGTCAAACGAAATGGAAATGTACATTTCTCATGCTGTCAAGAAAATAATAAATGGGCATGCATGTTTATTTGGAACTCATGAATATGTTCCATAAGTCCCAAACAAGGCATAATGGTAAAGCAGGCATGAGATCCACTCTCTTGAAATTAAAATTGCAAGATTCATGCCTATCAATCCACAACCCATCACACACCTGTGGCTTTTGAGACAACTGTCACACTTCATGTCACTTATCACAGGCTTATGTTAGAAACCATGTGTTTTGCACCTAATGATTATCAATATTTATGAGCATTGGCGGTAAAAACAGTAAAAAAAAAAAATTTGACTTTTTCTCAAAATATCAATAAAAAGATTAGGGTCGGCGGGTTATTTTTAGGGTCGGTCGATGTACGGAAACATATTATCTTTTTTATTTGGCCTTAGCCAATTCGGCTGGTTAAACAACACATGTGGTGGCCCACGTCCGGAATTTTCCCGGTCTCCCGATCGGCCATGCAGTCCGCCTCTGCCCTCATGAATTTATGTGAGAAGAGTACCATCTTATTGGATACACGGCTGGTTAAACAACACATGTGGCGGCCCACGTCGGTTTCATTTGCGGCCCAAGTTGTGGTTGGGCGGCCCAACCACATATACCCCCCGTTGTCACTGTGCACAAATCTTGGGTTTGTTCATTGCGTTACTCGGAACAGTGCTCCGTAACCATTTCCTGCGGGGCGGGTTGTCTCGTTTCGCTACTCCGTTCTGCGCCGATAAAATTGTACCGTGAGGGGGTTGTCTCGTTTCGCTACTCCGTTCTGCGCCGATAAAATTGTACCGTGAGACATTCACCGAATGAACGGTAATTATAGACAACAATGCGCGGGTGTGTTTGTTTCGCTACTCGTTCTGCGCCGATGCAAATTGACCGTGCTACATTCAGATTTGATGCACGCTGAAGCGGCCGATGTCGGTGAATCGAAAACGAAAGTTAGCCGCTCTCGGTCAATCAGAATGCTTGTTTTTAGTGACAAATACTCAATTGAATTACAATCAATGATAATGATACTCTGTAAAAATCATACTAAATGTAATGCATGATGTGTATCTTTAAAAATAAAATGTATGTCAATTAATTATGAAGTCAGGATTTTGTCTCAAATTTTAACATGGAAACCCTTGGCTATGGGAGAAAAATGATAATTTTATCGCTTTACCTCCGTCTTAAAGAATGATTTTAAACAATGTTTCTGTATGCCTGTATAGGGCCGTCTTCGTATACGATAGACTTCGCGCGGGACCGCTTCTCATGTTACCTGTATTCGCGCAATTCACTCATTCAACTTTCATTTTCAAGATCAAATTCCAAAGTTAAAATTAATAATAATTATATATTATATAGCCTACCTTTAAACTTTTGAATCACTTCGTCCCCCATGTCAAATTGGAAATAATGAAGCATTTACATCCGGGTTTCACTGACTGTGAAATATGTGTACATTGTGCATGCAAAATATGTATGTGACCCCTATTATCGTCATGAATATGCAGATGAGGTGGTGTCACGATTTTGACGATATCAGACCAAATTATGAAACATGTGTTAATTTGATAAGATGAATCAGTATGAATACTTTGCAGGGCATCTGACTATGAGACATTATAAATGACTCCCAAAAAATAATAAAACCTCGCAAAAAAGGTTTCATATTGACAGATGCCTCATAATTAGTGTAATATCCTAATATATATATGTGTATGTGTATGCAAGTACATTCTTGTGCGTGTGAATATATGCACTGAAATATGTTCGTATTTGTCTCTTCTATTATATATATGCCCTTTATTATATGGAAGAATATATTGTGAGGATAAACATGTGTTGTTATAATACTATAGCATACGTTGGTTTAAATGAAGGATAGTGATATTTTCCTTCAAATTGTTAGTTAGAAATTTGGATTTTTTGAAAATTCACGAATAGGGCACCTTCTTAAAATATTCGCATTATCGCGGCCTATGAAAACACACTCCGCAGTCTGTATTGATAAGCCTTGCCCTGTGTAATTTGGTTTCGTTTTTGAAGAACGGTCTCGTCAGTATCATTTTGACAACACAATATGCAAACTCCAGACAGAGTTATCTCTCATCGCTACGCTGAGATACCACTGCTCTAAGGATGGTAACGTTTTAAACTATGCTGACGGATACCTCTATTTTTAGACTGGGGAATCCCATTCAAAATGTCCGCGGGCTTTTCAACTCCCCGAAATAAATCAAAAGCCATGTGTTTTGCCTGCTTGACATCGGAAATTATGAGGAGCAGAGAATTGAAAATTGGACCGTATGCACACCTCGATATGCCCTACTGATCACGGGCATCACAACTTGTGTCCGCGCTTGCCTGCCCATAGATAGGCACACCTCTAATTGGTTGTGCTCAGCTGTTTTCTCCTATCAATCCAGAAAACTGAATTTGGTTTTCACAGTCATGTTGAGCGGTGACAGTGCATATCATTTTTGCAAATATTGTCATAACATGCCATGTTTCTGCCAAATTTATAGGCCCCCACTCTGATAATTTGATTAAAACAGTCACTGGGCAAACAAGTGTTGCAAATATTTTCATAACATGCAATCTTTACAAAACTGTGTTTTGATTTTATTGTATGTAAATAAGTTTGGCCACAATTGACCAAAATAGAGACCATTGTCAGAAATTAGTAACCAGATATGCATATTTTGAGGTAGGGCAGGTGTGGGGTATGGCAGGAAAACATAGTATCCTGGTGGTTTTGATCAAATAATTTAAATACATTCCATGAAATTGGGTATATTGGCTAACATATTGTCTGAATTGGAGTGTGATCCACTCATAACTTACATATTTCACACAATTACATTATCATGCCATATGTTTTTGTTTTTGTTTTTGTTTTATAAAAAACGGTTAAATGAATGCAATGTAATTGCAGATAATGTCTGATATAAGGCCTTTTATTCGAGTGTAACCCACCTATAACTTACATATTTTACAGTTTGATCACTGTTGAATGGTACACCATCATGGCATAGGTGATTTTGCTAAATAACTTATCGATTTGACACTTGTTGGACACTTTCGAAGTGTACGTTATCATGGCATATGTGATTTTCTTCAAATAGATTAAATGCATGCCATGAAATTGGAGAAAATGTCTTATATATGGCCTTTAATGCCTTTATTCAATCTGTATGTGGCTGAACACGTCTCAAGTACTGTCTGAGATATGGTTCTAAAGGAACGTCAAATGACTGGGTCCATAAATGATTTTATATTATTGCCATGGCCCCTAATATAAAAGGTAGGGCAGGTCTTGGCTCCCAAATCTATGGCAATTCAATGTTTCAGCCCCACATAAAAATTTATCAGTTTCCAAGTCCCAGTGGTGATTTTATTCATTGTATCTCTTCACATTGAAATAAGTTTGGCCACAATTGACACAGGTAGAGACCATTCTCAAATACTAAAGACCAAGAATGCAAATTTTAAGGTAGGGCAGTTATGGTGTAGGCAGGGGAAACTTTGTCTCCTTACATTTTTTTAGTCGCTGTATTTGGCTAACAACTTCTAAATAACTGTCTATGGTGTGGTTCTGAAGGACTTTTAAAATATTAAATCCATTAATGATTTCATATTATTCCCATAGCCCTTATAATGTAAAAGGTAGGGCAGGTTTCGGCTCCTAAATCTATGAAAAATTATCAGTTTATCGCGAAGATTTTTGTGGTTTGCGATTTATCGCGAAGTATTTTACCACTTAATCGCGAAGATGTTTGCGATTTATCGAAAAAATATCTGCGATTTAGAATTTTCCGATTTTATCACAAAAGTGGACCTGATATTAAATGTACGGTTGGCCTTGGCGGTGGGTTATACTGGGTATCCTGTGAAAATATTTCCACCCGTCAAAAACCGCCACAAACAGAAAGAACATCAAAATGTAGACAGCCTTTGTCCGTATACAAATAAGAAATATCGCATTAACAGTATGTTATTGTCAAATGTTTGACCATTGTTATGTAAACAAAAGCATAACAAGTTACTTGTCTGGTGTTTGTTTATATTATGATGGTAAACATAAAGAGTGTTCTTTGTTGGTGAATTCCTTATATGGAACTAATAAAGAGCGTTTATGACATTTGTGTGTGATTAGCCAGTAGCATTGTGCTGTCTTATGTAACACAATCAGGCTCTTGCTTAGGTAAAATATAGTAGGTCTTTATGATAACATGCTGTTTACGTGATGGTCATGTATATATGAACGAAACTGTATGCGTTTTAATGTTTTTCTGTTTACGGTGATTAGAACAAATATGAATATTTTCGACAACTAAGGCCTCACGTGCCTTTAAGGTGGGTTTATTAATTACTAAAGCACCCCAATGACTATGTGAATACCTGCGAGAACTCATATGGCGCAAACAAGATTATGTAATCAACAACGGATATATACGGAAGCACATTAAGCATAATTCAAATTCCATTTCAGTTAAGCGTAATGCCATTACGCTTGAGCGTAATGCCATTACACTTAAGCCTAATTTCATTATACTTAATCATAATAACATTACGATTAAGCGAAATAGCATTACACATAAACATAATGGCATTATGCTTAAGCGTAATAAGATTACGTTTAAGTGTAATGGAAATCTGAATTACGCTGCCGGGTAATGGCATTACGCCTCTTAAGCATAATGACATTATGCATTACCCTTAAGCGTAATTGGCTATTACATATGAATTTGGCATTTTGGAAACCACATGTTTTTTGAAAATGTAGAGCATACAGAGATTGGAAATCCATGGTTTGCGTTGCATGGACAGATCCTATGGCCTTATAAAAATAAAGGATACTTATGAACTGAAAATGCACAACTGATTGAGTTAGGGTGGATGTGTAACAGTTTCATATAAAGAGTAGCTCAAAAATGTTGAAAAAGCTCTCAAAATGCTGAATTTGACCCAAAATGCACAAGCCAGGCATCCGAATGCTCATGATGATAGCTCAAATGCACAGCCCTTACTAGTAGTCTAGTGCATTAACACAAACTCGTGAAACTTGGAACATATGTTCTTTGAAATAAATGAACAAGACAATACCTGTTTCATTGAAACTAATTTGTATTGTTTGATATCAGTATGTTTGTTGGTGGTTAAAGTAGTTGCCCATTTCACGATCAAAACCGCAAGAGACAGTGTTGCCGATGTCACACAGTAAGATGAAGGTTATTTGAAGAAATGCTATTTGTGACAGGTAATTATTATACATTCACCTGTCCAAAAAATCGCATATTTCACCAATGTACCCCAACCGCGTGAAGGAAATATAATTTCATGTTTCTAACCTCCAATTTGATATATTAAAGATATTCTATGTGTATTCCGTTTTCCAATTTTAGCTTATAATATGTCATAACCGGGTCTGAAATTTCAGAATGTTTTGTTCAGCTGCCTTTTGAGAGCAGTATAGGATTAACAAGGTTGAACATTAGACATATTTGAAGGTATACAAATGCATTTATACATTGTATATATAAGCGTATTATTAATTTATTTAAATCATTGTAATGGCGTATACAATATGGTAATAACAAATCAAGTTTCCATACTGGCAACAACCTCAAAATATGTACGACATATATACTATCACGTTGTTTAAAATAATTGGACTTTAGTTTTGTGTGTCACCACCATGGAAATTATGGGATTGCATTTGACTTGGAAAACAAGTGTTAAGTGTTAAAGTTTATAATAATAAATATCTAAATAAACACTTTACTGAATATATCTGTCTCAACTATTTTGTTCACAATATATAGATATTCAAATGTTTAAGCGTGTTTTGATCCACAATCGTAAGTTTGTACACTATTGTGGCCAGCTTATGGCTGTCTAATGCAGCACGATCTATATACCGACTGAGCCACTGAGGTCACCTACATAATATATCCAATGAATAATGGGTGACAAGATTAGATAGACATTGAATTGATAGAGCATTTTTGAGCGAGCAATGTGGCAATATGATTCCATCAAATACAAAGAACGGTTACCTTAGTTTTGTAAATTGAAATGGACATAGAAGAAGTGCCTTTTCGATGAGGTGTATCGCGAGTTTCTGTTGTGTGAGATGTAAATTCGAGCTCAGCCTAGTCATAAACTTATCACATGTCGTCAGGATTGCCCCAGTCGAATATACTTCTGTGGTACTCCTTGCTACAATTAGACGTGAAACTTCCGTCTTCAATGAAATCAATTGGGGCCGCAAAAGTCTTATGCACTTATGCACTTGATAGATGCTGACGCGAGATGTGAGGGCAGGGAACCTACGTCAGAGATTGCATGAATAATGAAAGACTATTAACCATTCATTTCTGTCAAATTTGTACTTATCACATGACAGTGATGGCTTACGACACTCGTTCAACTGGCACTAACATACCACTTTAAAACACAAACAAAACCACGTTATTGCGAGAATCGCTTCTGTGAGCAAAAGACTCGAGCGCATCCGAGTCAGAACTATATCTCATATCGACCCCCGAATGTTTCCTTAGAAAGAAGTTGAGGGGTGCCTCTTGATCTATTCATCCGAGAAACTCCCGTCCTCGGTGTAATCAATCGAAGCCTTAAATGTCTCGAGAAAATTTCACGAGACATTGTTTGGAATATGAAACCCACTAACCGTATTGAATACCCTGTCGTGCTTCTTGTGATATTCGGACAAGAAACTCCCATCAGTAAGTTCAGTTTGGCGTTTTAAAGACTCGAGAACGCACAACAAAGCTTGGAAATGATAACACTAGACACCACTAACCGCACACCAATCGTTTATGAATATGTTCTCAAATAATACTCGATAGGCGGATACAATAAGAAGCAATAATTATAGAGCATGTTTTGCAGAAGCCCTACCAAAACATTCATTTCCTAATGGGTGGAATTCAGTTAATTCCAAAATAAAAATATGTAAATTTAATTACACACTCAAAACGTTAATGGCTATGACACCAATAGGAATAGATTCTGAATAGGTTACCGGTGAAACAAAATTATACTACATTTGCAGTAGACAGCAAAACACGTGGGGAACCAAATAAGCTTACTTGGTTCCACAAAATCTCCCAGTCGGAACCAACAGAGTTGGTTCTTCGCAGCCGAAGAACCATTTGGTTCTTAACTGTAGCTGGATGGAACCTAAAATAGAACCAATTGGTTCTACGCCACATCTATTGTGGAACCAAAAAAGACCAACTGGTTCCATTCGGTTCTTCTCTGTAACAGTGTAGAGCCAGTTGGTTCTACACCACATTTATTGGAGAACCAAACATCATCGGAGCAAGGTTTAACATTTTAACTATTGTATTATGTACTCCAGTTATCCTAGGTACCCTGTGTCACATGCACGGCGTTGTCAGTGGATGTTACAGGGATGTCGCAATCACCCCACTAGTTTTGTTATAACATTTCAAACTTGTCCAAAATCTCTTGTAGGACATCATTGTTCAAAATTCAACTCAGTCTCGATTAAAATGCCAATATACAATATTAAAATTAGGCACCAACCTATTATCAAATAGTCTATGTATAATTGTAAATACGTCACCATCTGTTTATATTTCATGTAGCACCCATGTGGCAACAGTAATACGGTCGGCTAGGACATGCCGTACCTGTGTAATATAATTTTGTTAGTGGTTTACATATTAATAGGAGATAGCCTGTCAACAATTGCGGGCGACAAACATGACATTCAAGAACATTGAATGAAGAATTAGTTTAAGCTGATAATAAACGCTCTGGATTGCTAATTGTTTAAGTCACTTGATGACGACGCCACATATTCGTGACATTTCCCGTGTCTTGTTACATCTGTCCACCAATTTTCCCACATATGTTCTAAGCTGATAATAAACGCTCTTTAATATGACCACACGCTAGCGTAATTAACGAACCACAGCTAAAACACACGCATAAGCTAGGATATATATGTGTCTTTTTAATCCTATAACATAACTTCAGAGATGTGTACTCCCATCAAATCAGATTAACTTAGGCCTTATATCGTGGTGTGATTATGATATATTACACTCCAGACATGCACAAGGGTTCATCGGCATAGTTGGTTCTATAGCAATTTCGTGTATAATATCATATCATACATCAAGGCATGTGAGAAATTAGAGATTCACAATGCAAACGGACTACGAGATCACCGACTCAAGAGCATGATTTAAAAAAATGTGTTGCTGGCCAAACCTATTGGTGTTGACGAATCAAATACAGTGTTCGTGTAAAGTTCCTTTGTATTATAAACACTTATTGCCGCCTTGTTCCAGCTATCCTGCAAAATCCTCGCTGTGTACGCTTTCACAGACCTTTCAGTGAACTCTGGCGTCAGAAGGATATCAAATTTCCGTTGATCTTCCAAATATCGCGAAATGCATTGCATGATTACAGCCATACTAGACTTTGTACAGTAATCTGATAACAAGGTTGCAATCCAATGTTTAAAGATTATAGAATGTTTAATGCATATTTAGTTGTTTCTTTAGTTTATTTGCTCAATACATTATCTTCAATAAATTCTTCTTCATTTCCAAATCGATGTTCAGGTGAGGTAGCAATTTTGAACAGTGTGTATCAAATTTTTAGAACGTCAAATGTAGAAAGCATTTAACAGATGGGTCTGCAAGTAAACAAATAATCCCACCCCAATTATGGTCTAGTTACATGTACGTACGTTATAATTCTCGAATGGCGCAGTGTTGAGTTGGGAAAGCTCGAAGTTGTGATTGGTGGTTTAACATTTCTGAATTCCAACACATTCTTTCATAAACTGATCTAACCGTTTATTGTGTGCGTTGATTAAAACTCGAACAATAGCTGGATATCAATATTGCATTTGCTCACCATTCATTCTTTCAAATATGACCAAAAACAAAAACGGAAGAAATGTGCGGGTTACTTGACTCGTGTTTTCTCAAAGCGGAAAACTTTTATTTTGAATTTGATTGCAAGGGAAATCGGGAACGGAAAACGGACTCTGAATGTTAACACTTCGCAAGTCGGGTGCGTTATTGTGAAAACAAATACCTGGTGATCTCAGTTGGATACGAAATTACTGAATTGACGGCTCCATTTCTGATATCACTATTTTTATGAATATGTCCCATCTATATGCGTTTTTATCGCAAAACTATGTGTATTATTGAGCTAAACTTAGCACAAACACTATATATAAATTTAGCACTACTACTACACTACTACACTACTACACAGCTCTCGGAAATCAGAATCCATCAGTAATGCGCTACAACGGCAACAACAACAAATCCCTTAATAAAACACTAACACGACATCCATTTAGTTTACTTATATAGTTTTTACCTTCTTAATTTCTATAAAGTAAGCGGAATTTCTTTTCTAAAAGATGTCAGCAGTTTTGATTTTTGATATAGTACATCACGCGGCAGTATAAGTTAGCCCAAAATTCTATTCATAATTAATCGATTGATTAGTCTAAGGCCGCGCACATAGTTAGTAGACATGGCCAGTTATTATTTTGACCGTTTTGTTGTCATCTATGTCAACAATGTGACGTCAGTTCGTGTGTTTCATTGGGATGTGAAACGCATGATCCATTTGGCAGTGGACCAATCACGTAACAGTATTTAGTGTAACACATGGGCTATTTACATATTACGTATACACGGACTGGTCATGCCTTGTACAATCTTATATAGTTATCGAGATCACTGTCTATAAGGACACATGTCCAATTTTTACAGACAGTAACAACAGCTTATATATTTCCGTTAGGTAGGAAAACCATTTCCCGAGTACACAAAGTCCGTACTTCAGTTGTATTTGTCATATTGTTTTCAACATACTTGATCCCAAATAATGTGACATGTGTAACAGTTACTAATTTTAAGTTCGAGGCTTGGACAATAGGTGCCACCTTAATGCTCAAATGAGATCAAAACATTAATGTATGTACATGCAAGTTGAAATGTGTATATGAGTCTATTATATATTTGTGTTCAACCACAGAACTACAAGAGGCCAAGGGTAGAGGAGAATACATGGGGTGTTTCTTAGACGATTGGGACCGGGACCTGTGCGGATTGTCTGTCGTCGACAAAGATCAGAACTCACCTGCTTTCTGCATCAACTTCTGCGCGGCTCAAGGTGAGAATCAATGGGGAAGAGATCACGTTGTGATAACGTGAATATCAGAAAAGTAGAATAAACCAGTTCGCTGTTGTCATCTAGTTAAAACAAATAGCTCAATACATTTATATATGTTCAGTGCCAAACCTAAACACCAACACGTAGTTGATTATATATACATACAATGTAACGCACATAATAATGCAAGAACGGTTGTTGACTGTCATATGAATATTTAATGAATATACCATGGCTTGGAGTTGCCTACAACAATATAGTGCCATGAGGGAGCGTTGTGGTTCCCAACACGGAGTGGAGGAATTACATCATTCCCAGTTAATGGAATGGTCAGCTCAAAACCATGCTCTACTGTTTAAATATTTATATGACACTCAACGTCTTTGTAGACTTTCATCTGCCTCCATTTCGGGTTTTCCCGACCTGTTCATTTGAAAAATGCAATGTGACAAAGAAGTCCACACTGAGAGGCTCCATAATTATCACTCAGTTCATCAGTATTTTAAATTAGCATACATAATCTAAACACAGAGGAACGTTTCATTATCCATTGGTTTACCATTTAGAAAACAAACACTCGAAAGAAAAAAACGACGCAAATTTGTCAAATTTCTCACAAGAAATCCGATCGACTATGAGACGAAGTATAATATGGTAGCGTTGTTGTGGGGAGTTTTTTTTATAAATTTATTTATCGCCGGAATTAAGGCTACATAGCTTCATGTCCCACATTAAGGATCTGATAAACTATCGCACACTTATTTCTATATGGTGTATTTGCGATTATTGCTAAAAATCCGAAACAGTAATTGTAACTACGGATAGGGGAAAACAACAATAAATAGAAAGATCACAAATTCTAGTTACGTAACACATCATTGGTAATTCTTATATGTGTTAGTTCATCATGCGAAATGTATAAATGTGGGTGAATAGATTCTTATTTCGTATGAATTATTTTCAGGATACCATTACGCGGGCATGCAGAACAGGATTATGTGTATCTGCGGCATTAGCTATGGCAAATATGGAAGCCTTCCTGAATACAGATGTCGCTCGACCTGCCCAGGAGACAATACTCATGATTGTGGACAAGGCTATACTTCTACGGTGTTCAAAACTGGAGCGTGAGGCCACACTCAGACTCAACAACGGCTCCGTCAATTTCACTGGAAGTAACACACACTACCGAGGCATATCTGTAACAACGAATCTATTGTAAATGGGTAGACATTCGATAGACTGGCAAATTGTATAAAATTAGTGTTCAGTTTGTATTAAAGGCCCACTTAATTTTCGATTCAGATTATTTCGTATATTGCCTTGATATACGGTCTTAATAACAAACTATGCCATACGATATGATTAAAATGCTATAATTCACCATTTGCAACGTCTGTATCTCAGAAGGTGCCCATAAAGTAATAGAAAATAGCTTAAATAATAAAATAATTTCTCCATTATGGCTCCCAGAATGCAACAAAGTTCAAAGTATAGTTTATTTGCAATGGAAGGGTAATAACTCTATATCTAAATATATAGAGTTAGTCCCCCTCCATTGAAAATAATAGACATTGTGCATAAACTGGAGCACAGAACAGACAGCGATATCTCAACAAAAGCAACATGTTCACTGCTTATTACATCGAATAATTTGAAAATACAATGTGTTGGGGCTTCCTCTTTCAAAAGGTATATCATATGGCATATATTTTATATAATGTGATTTAGGGGTTCGAAAATTAAGTGGGCGTTTAAATATGACATAGCGATTGTTTTGTGATGCTATTTGACAATCATTCAAGGTGATGGACTCACCAACAGAACCACACATTGTAACCATTACACGTCTATTTATAAGAAAGTATATTTCCAGCTGAATTTGCCGAGTCGTTGAGAATGAATTAAGTCAATTCAATAGGTTACATACAATTTATATTTTCCTTAGACAACAGTGACGCGTGTTAAAAGCGCACATATGTTTACCAAAATCTCATACTTCACATGGAGAGAGTCTCAAGCATTATATAGTCATTGTATGAAGCCGATGTGTGTGCTGGTTTGTCCATTCACATTCACATACATTGTTTCGCTGACCACCGAAGGGTTCACAGCAAATTCAGAAATATAAACATCAAAATTGATGGCAACATCCAGCAATGTCCTAATCGTGCATGCTGTGTACTATGTTGATTAGATTCTTTTTATTTTCTATCAATCAGTTGACAGGACTTTATATCCTATTCTAGTTTCTCAACAGAAATTCAACTCTAAGGATTAAGTTGTATGTAACCTATATCATATTGAAGATCGAGATGAATCAATTCAATATTTACTGATGTTATGTTTGAAGATGTATATTTTATTAATTAAATATAGCAGTTTCCATCCACCAAGATGGGTGTAAATTATCTACTATGGTGTGACATGCCCGTAGTATAGATTAACGCAGATTAACAATTTGACAGTGATAAACCTATGGATTTTGAAGAATATGAACTATACATCAGTTTGTAAATTTTGCATATAAATGTTATTTATGTATTTCCCCGAAAGGGCATCGACAAGTTTACACATACTTATCGCAATAAGGAATCCAACCTGTCCGATATCGAATCCCAGAAATGTGTAATTCAGCTGGGACTGCCTCTCGAAAGAAATGTGTAACTTTAAAAATCTTTAGTATTCAAAATGGAATGGCGGCTAAATCTTCATTTCTCAGGCCTCGATGTCCAGCATAATAGTTTTAATTTATTAAATTGAAAGCTTTTTATGCTATTCGCAATCATTTTTATTAAACCAATGTGGCCCCACAACTATTATCTCAGTATCAACAGGATCATAAACAAACTTCAGCAGATAGTGAATATCAATTTCTGATTTTGGTACCTCGTGTTTTTACAGAATCGCATGGCGTTGATTCTTTTCCAAGCAGTGATATCGAAATATTTGGGTTTTCAGATCCCCGGGCCAGTTAGATATGACTGCTCGATCTATGGGGGAGAGGTTTGCTGGGTATTAGTTTCAGAACACCTAGTATTCGAGCGATTAGCTAACCTGAAATCTTATGACGCAATCAAATGACTCAAAATTTATTCATACACCCCGGTTATATATTAGCTGTTTCATAACACTCTTATCAATTACATAGTCGGAGATATTGGAATTGCTTTATCTATCAGTGTCGACCTTGCGAAGATCGTCAACAGGCGGCTTATTCCAAATGCTTCGGAACCCTCATCCAGTAATACCGAACATTATTTATGCGTATAATCTAACCGATATAATAAACTAACCAACCAGGGTTACTGAAACGTCATCAGCTCTCGTGTGATATACTATAATCAACAATTCAAATTCTCGGCTTTTGATATCACTGCCTGGACAAAGATTCAACGATATGCAGTTTCTTTCACAGCAGAAGTCAGTTATAAATTTCATCGCCATACATTTATACATTCTAAAAGCATAACACACAAATGTTTGCCCTGAAATTAAATAATGGATGGAATGTAATAACCTAACCTAGATATAAAGTATGGAATTTAATATGTCCATGTCTAATTCTTATTACTATTATTAAATGATGATCTTTGAGAAATTTGATGGTAGATTTCAGGATGATTGAATTAAATGTATTATTGAAAATGTTGCATGTTGTAAAATTTGTAAATCTGTATCATTTAAAGTTTAAAACTTACAATTTAAATTAAGTTAATATATATATGGTACGATCTAAATTTCCAGTACAATTTGCAAAGATACACAGATGAATATTATAACAATTGCTATATGCCTTTCAGTTAGACGAGACCATTATTTTTTTACCTGGTCACTTTGCGACCACATGAGACATTATCATATGAAAATGCCTTAGAGTTCACGCACGCATCACTGCATGTTTGACTGCTAATAAGATCTTATGATAAGGCGCATGTAGTGTGCATTTTCTCTCGCTCCATCCTCATCTTGTTCACCCTATATATCCCAGAACCCATGTAATAGCCCATGTGTCTATCTGTTATCAAGCCCCGATATTAACACACAATCCCAGGAAGAATTATATATGCATTGTACAGGGCCCCTTCATGACAAGTAATGGAGGACACCCGAAAATCCATGTTCTTACTGTGTCGTTCTCTCTTTCTACCTGATAAAATAAATCAGCATACATATTATAATATATTTACGTATTCACATGTCCAATGAACATTTATGTGACATGTATCTTGTAGATAATTAAACAATGTTTAAACCAAAGCATTTCAATGCGAATGGTACACGGGTTTTATATTCAAGTTAAACCAATATGGGATAATTGGACACCTACAAATAAACTTATAATTAGTTAGCCAACCGATCACAACATGTATTGGGTTGGCATTTCATATTCTGATCAGTCAACAATCGGAGCTGGTATGTATCAAGGATTTTTTATTGGGTCCTTTTCCCATATTTATCTTACATTAACAATATATAATATTGTATTTGTGGACTTATTTATCACCATCATATCTCTGACTCCTATGTATGCTGGTGGCATATGTTTTTCCAGTGTTAAACTGCGAGTTCAGTGTGCCCAGAATCTTACCGGCTGATGGTCTTGATCGCGTGTCGCAATGGTAAAAAATAATGGATGGTTAATTTAAACATTAAAAAAGTATGGTCTTAAGAAATTGCGAATTTGTAGCGTGAGGGGTGGTGTTATATAATTAGTGCCCCAAAAAAGTAGGTAAGCATGAGTGATCCTTCTCAACCCTAGAATTCTGTGAAATGGCAAAATATTATATTATAAATGTATCATTATTTAAGTGATGCTTTCAGTGAAAAGACCAGCAATGTAGAAATATTCTGTGACATCCCCAAAGCATATTTTCCCACTCCATCATCATCTTCGTCACCGGAAGGCTACTCTTATTCTCAATACCCTATATATCCCAGAACCCATGCAATATCCTATTTATCTATCTATTATCCAGCCACGATATTAACGGAAAATCCAGAGAAGAATTATATATGCATTGTACAGGGCCCTTCATGACACATAGGGAGGACACCCGAAAAGCTCAGTCTGTTATCCCGAAAATCCGCACATTATCTTCTTATACTTAAAGGTACTCAATCCGATCAGGCGCTCCTAAATTACTATTTCTTTGGCTTCGAGGGTAAACAATATTTGATTCGAGTCGATGAAGCTACCCATCAAAGCTCAGAGTGATCAGATATCGATTTTTGAACTTTATTATTTCAATTGTTTGTAGGACAGAAGCACGAGGGCAAACGGAAGGTCTTGCAGATAAAGATGGATAACTCTAAAATCAAGTGGTTATTATTACCACTTGATTTTAGAGTTATCCATCTTTATATTCAATGGCACAAATAAGCCAGCCAACGACATTTCAGGTGTACGCCCTTTAACATGTGTTTTCACTGTAGTCCTCGCCATAAAACGGAATAACTAATATGACTCCATTATCTGCTTATTTCAAAATCAAATTATCACATTATGTACCTATTTAACATTATAGGTTGATTATGTGCGTATTTGCGTGAGGATATGTTGGAAAAGCCATGTGCTTACTGTGTCCCTATGTTTCTACCTGATAAAATAAATCACCATACCTATTATAATTATATATTTACGTATTAACATGTCCAATGCACATTTATGTAACATGTATTTTGTAGAAAAGTTAACTATGTTTAAACCAAGGCATTTCAACGTGTATGGTACATGGGTTTTATATTCAAGTTAACCCAATGTGTAACAATTGGACACCTACTGAACTAAACTGATGATTACTTAACCAACCGATCACAAGATGTATTTGGTTGGCATTTCATATTCTGATTACGCAACAATCGGTGCTGGTATGTATCAAGGATTTTTATTGGGCCCTTTTTATCTTACATTGACGACATAGCATAATTGTAACGAATGATGGTCTCGTTAGCGTGTCGCAATGGAGGAAAATAATGGATGGTTAAATTAAGCGCTAAAAGGAATTATAGTATGAATCATCGAATGTTAAAATTAATGTTCAAAGCTTATTCTTTTTCGCTCATAAAATATATGAACGGCGATGCTGTTTGGGATAACGCCTCACACAATCTCCTCAATAAGCTCGACCGCCTCTACCTAGATTCTGGCTTGATCTGTTCCATTTCTGCAAACTTTCTGGTAATAAATTTCTTCAGGATCTGGGATGGTGCCCACTCAATGAAGTAAGAACACATTTGGCGGAACATTTACAATGAAACAAATCACTGACTACCTTGCCAATCTATTGCCCAATACTTTTGGTGAATTAATCAAGTACCGCCTGAAGAATTCCAGTTCGTATTTAGCATTACTTAAAAAAAGCAATTGGATTCCACCTTATTTCCTAGTATGATTGTCGAATGGCATCGTAAGCTGGGGAGAAACCCTTCATCAATATCGATGATGTGTCTGCAAAAATGTGTTCAGTTGTAAACTTTGGTAATTTGTAAATCAAAAGTAGTCAAGGCGTAATGTACGTATGTTCAGAACGTGGATCCGACGTATAGATATGTAAATGCTAAAACTTTCCGCAATGTAGTGTTGGCAACTCAGCGTTTATGCCACATCATGAATCTCAAAACAACCATGAACCATGATGGTTAATATGCTTAGGAACACTTCAAATATTCACCCAAAGCCACAATCTTTGTATAACATGGGCACAAGGAAGTGGAATATTTTACATTGCCGTCCGATATAACTACAGTGATCTGAACTTCGATAAATTTCGTAATAATACTGCGCTTAGACCATGTTGCTAGTATGACTATTCCTTTATCGATATCAAAATAAGACCAGTAAATTGTCGTCTTTTGTGAAAAGGCTTACTCTTAATCTTAATCCCAAGATCGATCCATCCAATATGTACGTGTCTGGCCGTTTCCTGAACTTATTTCTACAATTCTCCACTCACCTGTATCCGCATATATATAGCCACAGACTACAGCACGGGCAAGTTGACTATATTACTAACATCGCTAGTCACCATGATCTACATACATTTAACCAATCCAGGAATATGTGTGAGCTTTATTCCGAGCCAGGAGCCGTTAGCATCATTTGTTCATTACAAGCTGAAACATGCTCCTTTTGGGAACCTATATTTAGCAGTGTAGGGGCTTGCTGCCCTTTGTGCATGGCAATATTGTTTTAAAGATACGGGCGGTGTTGGCAGTGGGTATGCTGTTAAAGGTGGATTATCTCTTTCTAAACATGTATTATATAGTTACCGGGATATAAACAAAATAGATCTGAATCGAAGACTCCTGTCCGGAAATGCTTCTATCTATTAATATTAATTTTATTTCGAATATTTTCTGATCTAAACAGGTGTGGTTGTTTAGCTAACGAACAATAGTGGTTACTGTTAACAGAGACCAGAATTCTTATTGTGAAATATTGTCACAAATCAACGTTAATTATATTCATTATCGCCTATACATATGCAATAAAACAATACAACCAATCAATCTGGGACATTTGGCGATCGTACGTAGCCATAGGAACAGCCTAATGCTCTATATCGCTATAAGGTATCACCCGAATGGTCTGTTCTAAAAATAGACAAATAAACGGTCACAGTAAAATATTCGAAATAACATCAATACTAATTGATAGAAGCCTTTCCGGACAGGGGTCTTCATTTCATATTGATTAGTTCATACCCGCGCAAATTCAAATTTAAGAAATATGATTCTAAAAAAAACTGTATTTTCTTTCATTATACCGATAATATATATGTATATATGCGCATATAATCTAATATTCGACCGATAATCGTGATTTTTATAACGATTAAAACAATTCCGAAGTTAGCCGAAGATCGTGTGTTGTAGACGAAGTCATGTGGTCATCAGCCCGGTCACATGATTGTCACATGTAAACAGAAGTATAGTCACATGATCGATCACGTGGTAACTCATTGACAACGCATAGATACGCAACGATACCATATCAAGTTTTGCGTGCAAAGCGATCATGAATTCGATCGCGGCTTTTGTTCAAAGATTGTTGCGTCATGGGAGAACACTGCGAATGCAAAACTTCGCCGAAATACATCGCAGTTCTCATAATTAAACATCTTTAGCGTGTTACTATTATATGTATCGCGATCAGGGGGGGTGGGTGGTCAAAACCACCAACAAGCCATTTTTTCCGCAACTAAAAAAAAAAATCCTGCTTGTTTTTTAGTGTATTGGCAATGAGTTGGGCTTCAAAACCACTTTGAATGAGAGAAATAATGTAATTGTAACTGTAAACTGACTGCAGGCAGTTATCGTGTTGTATTTTGTTGCAAATTTTGAAATCCAAGATGGCCGCTGGCAGCCATGTTTTTTTGCCCGAATGACCTCAAAATGACTCATTCCTATTTACATGTCCTTGTTAACATCCATGATAAATAGTATGCACAGAAATTCATATACAGCTGTTTAGAGTGAATTTCCCCCCGCAAATCTCTGTTTTAGTGTTAAAAGGGGGGTGGGTGTCAACAAATGGTCGGAAAAAACTACCGAAAACGGAAAAAAAATTGGCGGTGGGGGTGGGTGGGTACAAAAAATGATCGAAAAGGACAAAATGCCATACGTGCCTGAATTTTTTTTCCGACCCCCCCCCTGTCGCGATGTGTTGTTATTGTAAAGCCATGACCGTATTTTACGTAGGACCTTGGCTACAACTGTTCTCGTAAAAGAGATCACAGATGAAGACTTTGGTATATTAATAAGTATTTAATAGCCCGATGTATTAAAATGATCGTATAGTATTTCGGTTTTACGCGCAGTTATCAAAATAAACATGTGCTCGTGTTTCTCTTTTTTCGTTACCGGAATAGTCAAATTTATATTATATATTCATATAAAGATTGCATATATGCGATGACTTGCACAGTTAATAGACAATTATTATCATCTCGTAAACATTAAAGTTTTCAGATACCCTTAGTCGTGTGACAATAGAGAGCGTTTCGTTTTAATTTATCGTAACGCAGTGAAACAAAAATAATTCGGTGTATTGTTGTCGTATTTAATAAATAATAATCAAGCCATTCATTAGCAATATGATATGATAAGTTAATTTCATCGGTTGTGAATCATGTTTATATTAGGGCAATAAGGTGTATATGTTACAGTAAATCAGTGAAATTAGTAATTACGCGAAATCCCCGAATCGTTTAGTAAATTCGTGAAATCCCTGATCTGAGTAGGGATTTAATGAAATTACTAGAACATTCAGGGATTTCGCGTAATTACTGATTTTGGGCGCCAGGGATTTCATGAAATTACTGAAGGACAACCAAGTTAAAGTTTAAATTGTGTTATTGCAAACAAGTTATGGAATACATAGAAATTATAGTCATATTTCAAACACAATCAAGATTTATACAATAAGATGTTTGATGCTAAGACAATCATCATCAATGTTCCAGTAACACATTTTGTTTACAGAAAGAAATTTGCAAAATGTTTCCACTGAAACTAGAATAATTGACTTAATGTGTTCAAACTACAGTTATAAAAAGGTTTTTCTCAACGGCCGGGTTGAACAAAAACAGAAGCACGAATGATTTTCCCTTAGCTCAATACAATGTCATCATCTACTTGTTTTTAAATGTTAGGCTATTGTGACATCGTGAATTACAAAAATTTCGAAATATCCTCCCCCTCCAAAAACAATCTTGGCAACTTCCATTGATAAAAATTGCGTTTGTGCGTGGTTACTGGCCTATAAAATTAAACACTCTAGTGCATGGCGCGGTCTATTGAACATCCCGGCCATAAAACGTCCACGACGGCAATGTTATTTTTAAAATCTTCAATTAAAATCTACCCGGTAATAATTTTATTCACAACTCTAATATATTCATCATTATATATAAACCTTAGCTAGCCCGGACCAAATTACACGATATACAAGCCTTAGTTTCAATTATTGTTGACATGCTACCATATAGCTTTTCTATTAAGACGCACGCGCTGCCGATCTGTGCTTTTTACATTGTCACTCGCCACCGCGATTACATAACAGTGATGACGACATATAGGTATGCATAATTAACTCCGACTCCGATTCCGTGTTTTTAATTAGTCTACTCATTTGAAGTCATGTGAGGATTTACGACGGAGATAGCCGACAACCGGTGGTGTATTATTTATTTATTTATCGGCTTATTTATTACGCGATTCTTATGGGACTTGGATCATTGTGATCATAATAGGGGTGGTTTTTCGATAGTGTTTTGTTGTATTAATCATCATAGCAATCATTTAAAGAGATAACCCATCTTTAAAATATTCAGCTCCGTCAAAAACCGCCATAAACAGAAAGAATAGTAAAAGATAGACATACATTGTTCTTATACCAATCAGAAATATGGCATACACAGTATGTTATTGTCAAATGTTTTTCTTTTGTTATGTAAACGCAAGCAAAAAACGTCACAGAACCTGACTTTTGTTTAGATCCGGATATGGTAAACATCAAGAGCGTTGTTTGTTACTGTTTTCCTGATATGAAAATTATAAAAGCGTTTATATCATGTGTGTGATTATGTTTGGCATATGAACAAAACTATATATATTTTAATATTCCTTCCGTTGATGGCGATTTGAACAATTATGAATATTTCTGCAACGAACGCCGCCCGTGCCTTTAATACGAACATTGAAAACAACTAACGCTGTTATAACATACACCGGTGTAGCCTGAGTTACCAAACCAATTTTGTGTTAATCGGTTCAGGATTTTTGGACAAAATCGCAAACAGACAGACACATCATACTCATCATATATATTTCAGTTAATTAAGTTGTAGGCATATAAGTTATATATGAATTAATGGGTCCCCAAACAGACTGGGATTGGTTCTAAATTGGTTTATACATTTTCAACTTTTGCAATAATCGTTATGACTGTATGCTGTTCGCTGATTTTTGGTTTATGTTGTGTGTTATCACTAATATGTGCTCTTTCTGTCTCCTAGTAGTTGATTTGTTCTATTTTCAATGATTTATTCAAATAAAAAGATACTCATATTTAATTATCTTTTGTAATTTACACATGTGTAATTTGGTGCATGATGTATATGTTTAATGACGTGGGCCCCAAGCTAATATAAACAATTTCATTAAGTTTCCTTGGAACTGGATAATGATTCCAAAACATACACAGAACATTTGATAAACACTCACACCATGTTTATCTTCAGTTTATTGAAAGCTTATACATTTCTTTAAGAAAGGTCCCGTTAAAACATTCCTCTTTTGAAACTCGATATTTTGAAATCAAACCTCAAGTGACCAATTTTGAATGGGTATTAGCTTGCAAATCTGCGGAGCCAAAGTTACAGAGTTTCACAAACTTCTGAGTGTGAATTGATGTGGTATTGAAAACAACATATATTTATTTGGCGGGTCAGATTGGAACATGTTCCATTATTATGGTGTATTTATTTTTGTTATTTATATTGATTTTCCAAAGGTATGTCATATGATGTAATTCCAGAAATAATTTTCATAAATAAATTTATTGCAAAATGTTATAATTAACCTAGCGCATCTGAGAGTTAAATATCATGACTGATCAATGCTTTAGTTTCCAGACAACTGCTTCACACATAACTTTAGCTCCGCGCATCAGCAGGGAAGTCCCCATAAACTTGACATCCCCTTAATAGATTCATGAGTCCCATCGAATTATTCTATGGCAGCGAAAACGTAGATTGTCGAATCTTTATTAACAGAAAATAGACTGTTGTAAAACTATTTTAATTGTGAATATAATTACACCCATGCTGTTCGTATTGGGATGTGTTTGCGAATTGAACGTATTGTATTTAATCGTATACTGGCAGGATTGCCCGGCGTAGCCCGGGTAAACCGTTACATGGACGATGCCATTAAAATATATTTAAACCACACCATTAGATTCACTATATCACGGAGATGGCTATCAGTTTGGTGGAAATCGAAGATAAAATTTATGCACCCTCTCTCGATCCCATCCCTGACATGCATGGACTCATATGTCTTTAAACCATACCATATAGTATTGCCCATATTATTGATATGACTTTATATAAGCCTGTCATCAAGGACATAGCTATAGCTGATTCATGTGATCCCCTGGAATAATACTAAATTGATTTATGCAAACATGAACATTTGGGAATGTATTTCTAAATCAATCGTCAAGCTCGATGGCCAGCAAAACGTATTCGTTAACTGAAAGCACCGACCGCTTAGAATTCCTTTAGGTGGATTGGAACACGCACTACTCGTCCGGTACTGGAACGAGTTTGTGAGGAACGCTTAAGTGTAAATTCGATACAATTGGCCACAACAAGTGTCTCGGGTACTAAATTTAAAAACATCCGCCCAAACCGGAATCTACAACACAACAGACAACCGATTGTTCAGCAAGAGCATAAGTGCAAATGAGAAAGAACTTATTCCTTGTACCATCAACTATATGTCACTAGACTGAATGCCATAGAATATTCCACGCATACTCACAGTCGATTCGGATACGTTTTTGCGCGCACATCGGTAGTTATTCGTTGGTATACTATTGACTGTGGCTTCCCCTTGTTGCTTGGGTATTATCATTGCATCGGTTTGGTATAGATAGCAACATTGTGAAACCTTATATAATTTCTTGGGAACGATTTGTATTTCTCTTTTGACCAAGGTTTCACTTTATCATATTGTCTAGTACCAGTGGATGTTATGATGATGCTTTCCAATCGTTTCTTGAAGCCTTCAATCACAATGGGATCACTGTGTGTCATGATCATGTTCGCATTAAGAGCGAATGCGGAATTGTTTAGATTACAAGAGGTGGTCACTTCGAGTTTTGTTACGAATTTGCAGTGCCCAAGCCATGTGGTGGTTACAACATCATCGATAAATTACTGTGCTGTGTATTGCCTCAACATACCCGGATGTCGGAGGTTCTCATACAACTCGTCAAGTTGCCACGTTAGGAACGTGAGCTATATACACGGGATACAGGCGCCGCAGTGTTCGAGAAAGGTGAGAGTTATCATATTATATAATAAATATCACACGCGCATTTGATCACACATTGGTCGTATCTTGCAAACAAGAGGTTGAACCACGGTTAATGGACACTCTTTTGAAATACGTAGCGAAGCTACGTATTAAATTTGAGTGCATGAGTGAAATCTCTGTGTAGGCGGACAAAACATCCTTATTATTTTCAAGTTGATCTGCCACACTTCTGTTCATCTCAGTAATACCATAAACGTTGTTTTTACTAAAATAAAAAATCCAAAGACAATTTCAAATGCCAACACAACGAAAAGACACAAAGTCATTTGCCAATCTTTTGTTAATAATATGTCAGTGTTTACATGCTATAATCGATAGCTTTCCGGTCTTCGTGAATGTCATGTCTAGGACAAACGCATGCACGTACCTCGTGAATGCGGATTATACAAATGTCTATTGCATTGAGGTATTTCGATAGTTAGTGCTTCCATGTTTTTAACTTAGACAACATTTTACACAAATATTCTCACACGAAGACAAAAACAAATTCCATACTGAACTTTCGGTAATATCACAGCGTTTTCGAAGATTGTAAACACGACACTAACTAGTAAGTGACACGGGGGTGTGAACAATAACACTTTGTGGATAATCATAATAAACCTAGTCGATTTATCCTAAAACATTGAGACGCAACCTTAATTCAATTTCCGATTTTCAAGTTGCACACAAGAACGTTAATATATATCAAAATACATGTATAATAAAACATGAAACTGTCGACAGATGTAACGGTTCAGCCTGCCTAAGTAATACGAATCTCAACTATCTGGGCACGGCCTCGGTCCTGTCTGGGGTTCTAGCCATTTGTATTGACCTTTCAAAAGCATTTGATACGATCAGTCATGCCTTCTATCAAGTCGAATGGAACGCTATAGAATACACGGTATTGCGAAGGATTGGTTCAGAGACTGGTGGGCTTCATTTACAGTCTCCTCCCTTTGTCACGCATAACGGGAAAATAGTGGCAACTTTTAACAGACAACCCAAATTATTTGCACAATGGGCATACAAGTGTACGGCCGACAATAATAAAACCTTCGGAATACCAAAATAATGAACCCTCGGACTATTGAACTATCGAACTATCGTACCCTCGGAATAACGTACTGTACATTTTAATTATTGTGTGAATAAAAAATCTAAACTTAGCTTCATTGTACCGACACTTCTACACTGTTAAAACAGAACCGTGAATTTTCACGGGAATTTGCCGGCAATTTGGGGACCGGTTGGACCGTTAAAATATTTACAGCCAATCTGTGAATTTTTCACAGTCTGTCCGTTAAACAATTTACAGCCAATGCGTGAATTGTTCACGGTCTGTCCGTTCTTGACTTTCCAATTGAACCGTAGAATTAAACGGTTATGCCGTTAAAATATTTACAGCAAAACCGTGAATTTTCACGGTCTACCCATTTATCAGTTACAGTCACACCGTAAAATTATTAGTATTAGTCTGTTCATGTATTGACCTTTGTGGTCATTAATATAGGCCTGATGATTGAAAATTGAAAATCTATTCCTTATAATTTCAAATATATTTAGCAATATTGTAAATTCAACTCCGGACAGACACATGTATTATGTGAAATGCACATTCAACTGGGGTGGTTTCATACAACCTTAGTAAAGCTGAAGGTGTCTCTGTATGTATTTCACGAGTTATCTAACCTGAAAATGCATTAACTTAAGAGATAACTTTCTGTGCACATTTAGCTTAACTGCAACTATGCTAAACCATGCAGTCAAATTTCACTGCTAATATACATGTATGTATAGTTTGAGTAAGTATAGAGTGTCAATGGAATCTATTAAATAAAACGCACAGACGTTTATCGCATATAGGTTAGCGCGTTTCCAGGATAGAAAACTATTTGAAAAAAGAACATACAAAGACAACATCTTTCGCTTAATAGTAAAATGTAAATATTATGTAGACAAATAACATTTAATGAACCTGATAAACTGATGAATCAGTGACACAACAGTCAACATATTCCTCTATCCATGTACTTGATTTCTCCATATATTCGGACATTTCCATGTCAGGTTGGTCAGCCAATGTATTGGCAACAGTATTTCCTCACGAACATTAAGTTCATTTGAAAGAACATTCGAAATATCATTGAACAACTAAATTAAACACCACCGTCCTGCAACTGTCAACTTTATATATCAGACAGTGCATCAGTTGCCATCGGATGCTTATAGGAAATCTGGTTATCGTCGCTGAGTCTTATAATCGAGTCTTGGAACTGTAACGTGTATCAGAATATCTCAGTCACTTAAATTTCCACAAATCTTGTAACATTATATTCAGTGCATTTCTGTGCCAGTTCCTATTGAACATTCTCGATTTATTGGAACCAGCTGACACCAGCAAGACCGGAACAGTCCATAATTCACTAGAATATGTTTGGGATGGTGCTACATGTAACATACCACAATTGTAGATACCAGATTTCATTAAACCAATCAAGGAATCTGTTCATCGGTCACACTCGCGCACACACACCCTAGGCCTAATACCGGTACTGATACGTCGGTTATTACACATCGACTTGAGAAGATTGTACCATCCGTATGTTGTGTCCGATGTTTTTTCGCAGATACTCGGTTGATGCTAACCTGTGCTAGCTCAGTGTAGCTCCTGAAAGAAAGAATAATATAATATATTAGTGACTCATTGAATTGCATCCTAATTATGATTGTTATTAGGGTGAAATCTTACCTGCCTGCACTTTTTTCTAAGATTCTCGACTTTAAAATCATATTATGGTATTGTACCAGAGTCCATGTAACTTGATTGTAAGAAAAACACCTTACCAATTATAGACAGAAACTCACTTTTAAAATAATTCCTATCTCTTTGATCAAATTATGTATACATTGGCATTTTTTTAAATAATCACGCTGAGCATCTACTTATTATTTGTTATTTCTTTCTTTCTTAATGATACTTGGCAACATTTTGAGGTGTTCCCCACACACACGAGGGACTTCCTACTCAACATATCCACCGAAAAAACTTTTCATGTCGTAATAATTATGTCCGATCATTGTTATTCAACGTGTAACATATATATATGAACGTGAATAGATGGGTTCCGTCGCGGGGGTGAGTTGGACATCGGAACAGGGATGGCACCAGTATTCCACAGACGCAGAGGTTATAATATACGATCAATCTCGACCCCCCTCCATTGGGGGGGGGGGGGGGCTATTATTAGAGGGGCTTATTTTTCGAGTTTAATAATTTTTTTTACACACGGAAAAATTATAGATCATATGAAAGTAGAAGATGTCAGCTTCATGTTCCGCCCTGTTGTAAACTTTGAAAGTGGTACCGTTGTCATGGAAGCGGCATGTAAACAATGTAGACACATGTTGTGATAAAACCCTTCAGCAGACGGTAAAAAAGAATTTAAGCACATTCCAGGACAGAAACATATGATAATTTCTTGATGTTATTTGTCCACGATAACTATTTTCCAACTACTGCAGTAGTTACTAGGATGTCCATATAGGGTATGAAGGTTTTATTGCCATTTTGGGGTAAAAACTGTTGATTTTTGCAAAAAATGCGATAATTTTGGAATTGGAACATTTATTAGATACTACATTGGTTACAGTAATAATTTAGGCATATTGTGATAGCTTCATACGGGTACTTCAAACTAATTTGGATAAAACTGTCGAAAAGGCACAATACCCTGAGAATTAACTGTTACCATGGAAACGATATTGAAAAAATACAAAAAATGGCATTATTGGAAGAAATGAAGTCCAATAACCCTTGCAACACGATATAACTTTCTGAAATTTGTTTTCTATGACATGCACTTTTAATCCAGACTTCTTCATAGGGTCACTGTTGATGTTTATTCAGCTGTTGTCATGGAAACGAACCAAATTTCGTCACATAATCAGAAATAATGAAATTTTGTCCATAAACCGGACATTTAAAGCATGTAATGAAGCAAAACATATTATGGCAACGCGTTATAGATGTCTCAAACCCTTCAACCATAACTATGTTCCAACCAGTATTACACTGGATGCACATATAGGTTATAAGGGTTTTATTGCCATTTTGTGGTGAAAATGATGATTTTTACCAAAAATGCGATAATTTTGCAATTTTAACATTTATTAGGTACATGTACTACATTGGTAACAGTAATAATTTATGCGTACTGAAACAGCTGCATACGTCTACTTAAAATGCATTTTGATTAAACTGCCGAAAATGCCAGATACCGTGAGAAATACCTGTTACCATGGAAACGATATTGAAAAATATACTAAAAAATGGCATTATTGGATAGAAATGAAGTCCTATAATCCTTGCGACACAATATAACCATCAGCATCATCATCATCATCACCGCCATCACCACCACATCATCTGCAGCATTATTGTCACCATTGCAATCGTTGCCGCCCGTCATCGGCACCGCCATCAGAACATTATCATAGCAATGGAACGCCACAGCTGCATTATGTTAAAGGCGCACAATCCGATTCAAGTGTCCCCATATCATCAAATTCCAACAACAACAACATTTCTTGAAATGCCGCTTCAGTTATCAGAATCGACTAATTGACAAAACATAATGCTAACCCCTGTCAACTACAGTATAACATTCCCCCAAAAGCAGCAAAAAGTGTTATATATCAACTTTTTGTTCCGAAGCAATTTGGTATCGAGAGTATGTCAGTCGGCATTCGTTGAATATTTGCCAGGCCTTAAATATACCAGGTGGTGAAAAATAACAGATTTCAAAAATCGATATCTTTGATGGATGGGTTCCTCGACTCGAATCAAATATTTTCACCCCTGAAGCCAAAGAAATAGTAATCTAGGAGCATTAATTCGGATTGTGCATCTTTAAGCTCATGGAATATATCTGATTGATATATCAATATATAGCTCATTTGCCATTGTATGCAGCTACTTTGTCAATATATGTGGTTATTTGGTCAATATATGCAGCTAATTTGTGTCAATACATGTATATGCAGTTAGTTAGTCAATAAATGCAGTCAGTTCGTCATTATATGCAGTTACTTTGCCAATATATGCAGCGCATTGTTATTTTCAATATATGTTGTTAGTTCATGATTATACACTGCTCGCGATGTTCCATTATATATAATTGTAACCCGAAAAAAAATTCGGGGACTATTAAATTAGCCGGGGTCCGTCCGTCCGTCGTGCTGCCCGTCCGTCTAGCCGTCCGTGTGTGCGTCCGGAAATGGTTTCCGGATGATAACTTTATTTTCGTTTATTAGATCAAAAGCTAATTTTATAGTTGAGTTTATCAGACCAAAATATAGGTCAAGTTCGAATATGGGTTTGCGAGAGTTATGGCCCTTTTATGGCTACTTAGAATCTTGTAATTTTCTGGTTTCCGGATGATAACTTCAGTTTGTGTCATCACATCTGAACCAAATTTGGTTTGTTAGTTTATCAGCCCTATATACATGTCAACTTCGAATACGGGTTTGTCCCGCCTATTTTTGCTAGAGTTATGGCCCTGTTTCCACTTAGAATCCTGTCAATTTCTGGTTTCCGGATGATAACTTTAGTTTGTGTGATCATATCTGAATCAAATTTAGTATGATAGTTTATCAGCCGAAAATACAGGTCAGGTTCGAATATGGGTTTTCTATGCCCATTTTTGTGAGAGCTATGGCCCTTTTACGACTTAGAATCCTGTCAATTTCTGGTTTCCTGGTGATAACTTTAGTTTGTGTGATCATATCTGAATCAAATTGATGCCCCAAATGAAGCCACCTTTTCGGAGGACACTGTGGCCGGACGGCCTTTTATTATATATTGACAAGAGCGATGAGCTGCATATATTCTCTTGTGAATGTATCATTATAAAGAACGGGACATCGCGAGTTGCATATATACAATGTATATTTTCCTCACATTTCTGAACGTCCTCCGAAAAAATTGTTGAGGGTCTATATAATGACGAATTAACTGCATATATTGACTAATTGTTTACACATATTGGCAAGAGCAATGCACTGCTGATATTGGCGAATTAACAGCATATATTGATGAAGTAACCTCATATATTGACTAACTAACCACATATATTGACAAGAGCAATGAGTTGGATATACTGTAGACCAAGTCTTCTCGGTCCACAACAGTTGGGATATTGGTTGAGTTGATGCTGTTTCGGACAGAGTCCCGTCCCCCCGTTACTAGTCTATAACAGACTTTCATTTAAGAGATGTACAACATTTACATGTGGAGCCCCTGAATGTGATTAATCATCTGACATGTCCGCGATTAATCTGTCTTCAAAATGCTATATAATTTACCGTGATACAAAAAGATAAAGTGATGATACAATCGTTTAATATACTGTTTACATATATTTTATGATTGCGCGACAAATCAAAATTCTCCGGAAAACAAGGCTTTGTTCAGCGGACCTCTGGTATGTTTGATATTATTGACTATCTAACCGCAAATACATGTATTGACAAATTAGCTGCTTATAGTGGCAAAGTAGCTGCATATCTTGACTAAATGACCACATATATTGACAAAGAAGCTGCATATATTGACTAACTAACCAAATTATTGGACGATGTAGCTGCACATAATGACTAACTTACCATATATATTGATAACGTAGCTGCATATATTGTCAACGCAACAGCATATTTTGACAAAGTAGATGTATATATTGACAACCTAACCACATATATTGACCAAAAACTGCATATATTGACTAACTAACAAAATTAGTCGACAAAGTAGCTGCATATATTGACTAACTAACCACAAATATTGACAAATGAGCTGCATATGTTGACTAACTAACCACATATATTGACAAATTAGCTGCATATGTTGACTAACTAACCACAAATATTGACAAATTAGCTGCATATATTGACTAACTAACCACATATATTGACTAAGTAGCTGCATATAATGACTAACTAACCATATATAATGATAAAGTAGCTGCATATATTGTCAACGCAATTTCATATTTTGACAAAGTAGATGTAGATATTTACCAACTAACCGCATATATTGACTAAGTAGCTGCATATAATGACTAACTAACCACATATATTGACTAAGTAGCTGCATATAATGACTAACTAACGACATATATTAAAAGAGTACTAGTAGCTACTGTGAGATAACTACCCATTATAATCTCACAACTTGATTCAAACTATACGAATGTCCCAATATATAAAACCCCAAACTCAGATATTCGTGTTCGGTTCTCGAAACCTCACACGTCTTACTCTCAGCGAAGATATACACACAATGAAGATGGCTCCCAAATATGGTCAAGGGAGATGACCATAACGGAAGAACCAATCCCGATGTGTATTGCCAAACACCTCATCTAATATGCATCCCAAATAGTATATAAGAAACAACTACATCCCATCACATCATGCTTTCACTAGACTCATCTCATACCTAGATCATATCCAGGCATCATTCACACCAGGCATCACCCATTCGGGGACACCAATTCGCGGCGACTATTGATCATTATATTTGTACACACTGCATATCTTATTCACAACATAATAAAGACTTGTACCTACTATATCTATGTGTCATTACCTCACATAGTATTAATGGTGCCCTGAACAGTTCTACGTCTCACCACACAACTTGAAGTCTCGGCCACTAGACGATCACTACAGAGCAGAAACAATCTCAAACCGCTACTCAACCACGGGGATACAGCCTTACACTCCAGCCACGGATAGACAGTCTCATACACTAGACCACTGCACCGGTCAACCATAACTCAACCATTCGGACACACAGGAACCCTTCGGACACACAGGACCGCATACCAACCCTTCGGACACACAGGACCGCACACCAACCCTTCGGACACACAGGACCGCACACCAACCCTTCGAACACACAGGACCGCATACCAACCCTTCGGACACACAGGACCGCACACCAACCCTTCGGACACACAGGACCGCACACCAACCCTTCGGACACACAGGACCGCATACATACTCATCTGATATAGACGAATCAACCTTTTATTCTTATACAACCAGCTCACATCGTGTATCCAGCTAAAAAAACATTACTACTCACGCCTCTTGCAGACCAGATTCAGATCCACATAAACTTTAACATCCGATTTGGACATCCTTCGGCTTCCAATAACCACGACGAGAACATTCTATACATCATTCATCATCACAGACTTGTGCACATTATTCTTCTTGGAAATTGGTGAGTGACCATCTTTTCTTTCCCATTTGCTGTCAAATTGCACACCCCCTATTTTTAGCATTCTTTTACCCTTTTTTCACGTGGGTTATGGACACATCACCTGATTCTACTACACCTACACTACCTACCCATCCTACTACAATACATGCTTCAAACGATCAGCCCATACCACCCACCTCTCACAAACAACATTCAGTTCTTAATTTTAAAACTTACTGTAGATACGCTTTACCCCACCAAATAACTTTATCGCCACAACTCATCAAATATTGCAATCCCATTCGCATTGATATAACGCAAGATACAATCCGCTTATACGTGCGTTGTATGATTACAAATAACTACTCAGGACATACACTAGATTCTTGGAATGAGTGGCATACATTTCCGGCTCATTTTACGGATTATCCAAAACTCATTGTCAACTCTATAGTCGCGGCAATTCCCATAAAACATCCTAATAAATCACCTGAATCGTGTCAAATACACCTGAATCGCATAATACACCGCCACGGCACTTGGAAAAAAATACAACATATTTCGCACCCATACCATAGATCCCAAAACAGACACCGTTAATCCTTAATAACATAATGGAGTCACCACCTCAGCAGAGCAGCGATTATTTTCATCCAAGCAATTATCAGCATCACCTTGAATTAAACAGGGAAACGGACCGATCAACCGCCAGATCCCCCCACACAGACATTACTAATGAAATGGGCAAAGATAATCAGAACTTGCTATTGTCACGGCTTACCCATGAAATTAGCCATTTCACTAGTTCTATCCGCGACCAGACTGAAAGTTTAAAAACACAAACAACAATAACAGCACTGCTGGGAATGAATTCCATTATTGAACCCTTCGATGGCAAGCCTGACGCTTTTCCCCAATGGGTCCATGCGGTGGAAAAATACTCCCGCGCGATTTCGGCACAAGATGAGACTATCATAAAAATTGCCGCTCAGACATGTAAATCTCAAGTTTCTGAATTTATTCAACGCTTCATAAATGAAAATAACACAGACGGAAAATTCACGTTCACCTGGACCGATCTGAAATCACAGTTACGCTCATTATTCAGTTCCATAACTGATTCGCCTCAAGCCATTTCCTCATTACGAGCCATTAGGCAGAGACATGCGGAAACAATTGCCATGTTTGCAGAACGCATACGTACCCTTGCTAAACACGCGTATACTGATGAAATTAACACAAGAGCAGTGCAAACACAATTAGTAGCATTTTTTTCCGACGGTATTCGCGACTCTAGTATTAAATTCAGGCTTCTCAAAGACGACCCCATAACGCTTGATAGAGCTACTGATATCGCCCTACGCGAAATGAACCTTCGGCAACGCTATCGCTTACGTTACGGTGAACATCATAATGATTATAACCAATTCCCACAGTTACAATCCCCTCAACCTATGGATATCGACAATAACCATCGGCACATTCCAAGAGGGCCATCACAATCCACTTACAACCCCCGTCAATCCAAAGACAGACACCGAATCAATGATCACCCCCACAGGCGCCAACCTTCAAATTCTCACCACCCCTACTCTGAACCAAGGGTCTCCCATCCAAACCGCATCCAGACCATGGATGCAAGATATACTACAACAGCTCAACGATTCCTCTTCTGTACATACTGCAGATTAAGCAATCATACCACAGACAAATGCAGACGTCGGGCTCAAAATAACAACCAATTTTTAAACAGATGAGGACTCATTGCATCAAAAATTTCACCCCCACCCACCAACGCAAGGCAATGAGTCCAATAACACATCAAATTAGCACAATATACAACCACAATCTTAGATATGCTAAAGATCATCGAACATACGAATCTCAAAAGCATAGAGTCTATAATTCACAGCTGCAGTCCATTAATCATTACCCCACGCTACCACCAAACTGCCAAAACCAACGATATATTAATTACCGTACGCGGCGTCCACTTGATCTCCCTCGCCACAGGCACGTAACACATACCACTTTCTGCCATAACAGGTGTCCCTCTATGAAACCCAGATTTCATAATTCTTCCAATAAGTATATCTCACCGCTTCTTGACTTAAACTTTCCTTCCCATTTTAAAACCCTGAATCGCCTTGAAAAGCCCAAGCACCAACACATTACTAATTCTTACTCATCATCCAAAAGAAAGTCAACATGCACTAATTCTCGCGAATCACATTCCAATACTGCAATTAACCCTATAATACCACCAGTCAAACCCATACAACACACTATACCAGTACTTAAATATCCAAGTGATATGACAGATGGTGCTCTAAACCAAACACCATGCTCAACTATCATTAAAATACACAAACAACGGATTAGATCACTATTAGACTCCGGGGCAACCACCAGTTGCTTGAAATACGACATTTATAGATCCATGCCAAATCGACCACCTTTAATTAAAGAACATGTGTTACTCACATCAGCCGATGGTACACCAATGAAAGTTTTTGGATCCACACATCTCACATTTAGAATCGGAAAACTCATTCTTACTCACAAATTTGTCATATGTGCAACCTTGTCACGTCCTTGCATTTTAGGGCGCGATTTTATGAAACAACACAGTATTAGACTTTACTTTGATCTAGAAAAATTTAGAATACAGAACCAATTATACCCAATGTTAAGGGATGGTCACATTGCGTCACTCATCCGATCAACAAATAATGTTTCATTATCACCCCACTCATGCGCAATCATAAAAGGCAAACTAATAGGGCCAAATGATATGTTTAACACACCTATAATCCGAATAGGCAAAGGTAACATGTACATTTTCGAACAGGAACCAAATGTACATGTAACCGACACGATAGCAGATGCAAATAATCGAAATATTTGCGTCATGATAGAAAACCAATCGGCGTCACATATGTCCATTAGGAAAGGTCGGGTAATCGCACAAGCATTTGGCACCCGAGAACAAATGATATGCACGGCATCCGATGAGCAAAACATTAACTCATCTCCGCCAAACAAACACAGTATAAACACCATAGGTGACCGGCAAGACATTAACCCTCCAGTCACCAAGACTCAACCTATATCTGTCAATGATATCGTGGCACCTCAACACCTTAAACAGCAAATATTGCAACTAGTATCACAATACCCTGATGTTTTTACAAATGACATAAACAAGATAGGATATTGTCCAAAAATTAAAATGAAAATCGACCTCAAACCAAATACTTTACCTATTTTTTGCAAAAAATATCCGACACCACTGAACAAACAACGAATTATGGCTGCTGAGATAAAAAAATTATTAGATGCAGACATTATTAGACCCACTGCCCACTCATCGTGGGGATTTCCCAGTCTCCTCATACGCAAAGCCACACCCAATCCCGATGGTACTCCCAATTATCGATTGGTAATCGATCTCAGAAAACTCAACGATGTTTCCATTCCATTAAAATGGTCGATGCCTAGTTTTACAGAAATATCGTCCAAGTTACTCGGCTCAACAATTTTCAGTATCTTCGACCTATCAAATGCTTATCATGTTATTGGGGTCGAACCCGAAAATGTCCCCATATTAACTATGAATACGTCCGAAGGACAATACAGTTATCAAAGAGCTCCGATGGGATATGTCTCGAGCTCAGGGTATTTTTTAAAACTCATGAACATGGCCCTACACGATTTACCATTCGTGGAAGGATTTGTCGATGACCTCATCTGTCATAGTTCCGATCCTCAAACGCATATACAGCAGCTCACAAAATTATTTGACAGACTCAGAGAGTACGGCTTAATAGTTAAACTATCAAAATCTAAATTCTGTCAACCACAAGTCAAATTTTTAGGACATATTATTTCCGACAAGGGCACATCCCCTGACCCTGAAAAAATTTCAGTTATCAAGTCTCTACCACCTCCGAAATCAGTTAAAGAAGTCCGCAGATTACTGGGAATTCTTAATTTTTACAGGTCATATTCTCCTACTTTCGCATCCACGGCATTGCCTTTAATCAAACTCACAGCCAAATATGCTAAATTTGTGTGGGATGCGCCGTGCCAAACAGCGTTCGACACGCTTAAAGAAAGTTTAGCAACTGCCCCCATCTTAGCTTACCCAAATCCCGACAAACTGTTCATTCTGACAGTAGATGCATCTATACATAGTATCGGGGCGATATTATCACAATACGCTAATAGCCAAGATGATAAACACGTTGAACTACCAATCGCGTTCGCCAGTAAAAAACTTAATAAATCACAAAGGAATTATTCTGTCACGGAAAAAGAAGCATTCGCTATATATACGTTTGCAAGGCAATTTAAATTTTACTTACAGGGATCCCAAGTAGAGATTAAAACAGATCACTTACCCCTCATCCACATGTTTAAAAAACAGGATCTGATAAACACAAAAATACAAAAATGGTTTTTGGAAATATCAGCATTGAACCCAAAAATTACTTATATTAAAGGCACGAACAATGTTACGGCAGATTTTTGCAGTCGAATAAATCCCGACACACACCCGTGCATCAATTCTTGCACCGATAGCGACCCAAATCCACCCACCAATCCCCTTGTACAGGATATTAATATACTTGACATGAAAGATATTCAGGAATTTTCAAAACAACAAAAAAAACAACCAAAACAGAAAACGGATTCCGAATCAGTTGATCTCGACGACAGCCCGGTCCCTCCTCCTATAACTAATATAAGAGATGAACAAGCAGGAGACCACACAATCTCCGAGATTATCAAACAAATGCAATCAACAAATATCCCCGAAAAATTAGCAAAAACCTTTATTCTCAAAGATGGTATCCTACACTATATATCAATATATAATGACATACCTAAATTACGAATATATATAACGGACAAAATAGCACAAGAAGTTATATCCCAATATCACAGTCTCGGCCATAGAGCGGTACAATCGCTATACGCGACCATACGGAACAGATATTACACACCTCAGTTGTTTGCAAAAATTGTCACATACATAAACAATTGTCATACCTGTCGACAACGAAATGCTTATAATCCAAAAATCCCGCTTCAACCAGTCACTGCCCCATCAAGGCCAGGACAACTCATAGCTATCGATCTTATGGGACCATTTTCACCCAAAACACAGTCAGGAAATAGATTTATCTTAACTATTATTGATCAATTTTCATTACATACTTTAGCATACGCATTACCTAACAAAATGGTGGATACAATTTTAGAAAGATTGAATTCAGAGTATTTCACTTTATTTGGATCAGTTGAAGAAATATTAACAGATAATGGGTCCGAGTTTGCAAACTCTACCTTCACTGAATTTTGTAAATATTACCATATCAATCACCGCCTCACTTCGTTCTACAGACCCCAAAGTAATGGTAAGTCAGAACTCTCGCATAGAAGTCTAGCATCAATCATTTCAACAATCACCCAAGCAAATGTAGAAAATTGGGACCTATATCTAAATTATGCATCACAAGCAATGAACTTCCATTGTTCCAGTGTACATACACATTCACCATTTTTTCTAACTTTTTTTAGAGAACCACAGATAAGCATAGACCGAATTTTAACACACAGAGAAAAGTATTTAGGAGAGGATTTTTTAGCCACCACGCTTCAAAATCAACACATTATTTTTAAAACTACAAAATCTCTTCTCGAAACAGCCTCTCGCAACCACAAACAGAACAAAGGTGGATCTATTCCAACCTTTAAAATAGGCCAATCCGTCTATTACAAAATCCACCAACCAAATCACAAATTTTCATTTAAATATGAGCCGTTTTGGCGTATCTTGAAACAGACAGGCCCCATATCTTACATATTAAGACATGACCTATCTGCTAAATTAACAAAATCACATGCTAAACACATCAAACCATCCCCCGTTGATTGGCCTACACCTCAAATTCCCAATCACTTAAAAAATAAACGACATAATCGATTTGCATTTCCACCGAGTGAAGCCAGTGTCGATAATAATAGCTCTCAATCCACATTGGAATCAGACGATGACCTCAAAACCACGGCAATTAAGCGCGCTCAACTTGAGCGCTCAAACACAGACGACAGTTCTTCAATACCATTGGCTGAATTAGCCAACAGACTCATGGCTTCGAAACATTTTAATAAAACAGACAGCCAATCACCCCCGGATTTATCACCCAGCGACCAATCTAGGCCCCAAACACAGGAACCAAATATCATAAAACACAAATTAATTACGCAAAATTCTTTTCGTACAACGCCAGACACAAAATCTAATCACGCAGATAACAAACGCGGCCGGCATCGTAAATTATATTCACCATACTCCAAACACACGCCTAAAGATTCATCGTTTTCTAATTCCTTCCAATATACATCACCCGACAGCCGTTCGACAAATTGGTCAAACGAAAGTACGGAAACATATGATTTATATCAGATGACAACTGATATCGAACATTCATAGTCATGTATCAAAGTATCTCACAATCACTAATGATAGATAATTTACATAACTTTTATTAATATTATATAAAACAGGTCTTACAAAGGCATAACCCTACTGCAATTCTCCCATCCCACCCCCTTCGGCACAGAGATAGACACCCAAACGATAAACTTCGTTCACACCAGTGGTATGATCATTAAACAGGGCATCATCTCGTTTCCCAAATCTCTAATTCAATTATCGCTAACAGGTGTGCATTGAGTCATGATGCCGAAGTAAATTGAACCGACATGTAATATATATCTTTCGCTAAGGACTGACACTCGGCGTCTTTGACTAAATGTTTATTCACGAAACATGCCAACCTGTCGATCATTGCCTCTCGCACCAATCTCCGAAATATGGCAAACTCCCGTCCATGACTCAGTTACATCTTCATTCCCTCCAATATGCTTAACTCAATCATATATTCATTGACATAGCAAACGAATCCTACAATACACTATATATTATACAGTAGGTTATACAGTGATCACGGCATATTTCCCTCAATACCACCCCCCCCCTCCTGCCAAACAACGCTCTTTATCATAAGAACGATTGGTACAGAAACCACGGCATATTATCCCTCAATGTAGACACCCCCACCCACCAACGCCACAATACACTATATATATTATATAGTAGTTGATACAATAATCACGGCATATTTCCCTCAATATCACCCCCCCCCAATACTGCCAAACAACGCTCTTTATTATAGAGCGATTGGTACATTAACCACGGCATTTCTCCCATCAACAACACTTCCCCAATCCCTACCTCATTGTTACGGACATTTGTCCGACCTTATTTGAGGCCATGAAACCATAAATACCGCCACAAAACGCTCTTCATTATAGAGCGATTGGTACATAAACCACGGCATTTCTCCCATCAACAACACTTCCCCAATCCCTATCTCATTGTTACGGACATTTGTCCGACCTTATTTGAGGCCATGAAACCATAAATACCGCCACAAAACGCTCTTTATTATAGAGCGATTGGTACATAAACCACGGCATTTCTCCCATCAACAACACTTCCCCAATCCCTACCTCATTTTACGGACATTCGTCCGACCTTATTTTAGGTCATGACACCCTAAAACTGCCACTAAACGCCTTTTGTTATATGGCGTGTGGAATATTAACCACGGCATGCATCACCCAGATATTCAGTATTTCCCAATCCTAATATGAAAGTCACCATTACACCGCCCCCCCCCCCTCGAACAAACAAACGCTCTTCATTCTAAAACTTAGATAACCCAATCAATAACAGTATTGAACTCTTGGCAGCGGTCTAATAATATATTTATCTCTTTACATTTCAACCAATCTTAGACTATAATTAAATAATCTTTGGCGATTTAGCACGTTTACAAAAGTTACTCTTTGTAGCTCAACCAATATTAACACCTTTGGGGCATTACCAGGATTACAACAATAACAACAACAACAACAACAACAACAAAAATACATTTCTTTTCACTGAATTTATCAGCAAGATGTTATTTCTACAGGCTGACACGGTGAATAACCACAAAAACAATTCAATTCATGTTATTGTTGGCTAAACACCGTGCCAGCTTGCAGAATGCAAGCCAGCTCTTGATCCAGGGACGGTCCGAATTCTTCAGGGGCAGCAGTCACACCAACATCTTCTTATAGCACTCTCCGATGTTGGCTCCATATGACTATTGATCATTATATTTGTACACACTGCATATCTTATTCACAACATAATAAAGACTTGTACCTACTATATCTATGTGTCATTACCTCACACTACATATATTGTCAACGCAATTGCATATTTTGACAAATTAGATGTATATATTGACCAACTAACCGCATATATTGACTAAGTAGCTGCATATAATGACTAACTAACCGCATATATTGACTAAGTAACTGCATATAATGACAAATTAGCTGCATATAATGGCAAATGAGCTACATATATTGACTAACTAACCACATATATTGACAAATTAGCTGCATATATTGACTAACTAACCACAACTTGACAAATTAGCTGCATATATTGACTAACTAACCACATGTATTAACTAAGTAGCTGCATATATTGACTAACTAACCACATATATTGACTAAGTAGCTGCATAAAATGACTAATTAATCACATATATTGATAAAGTAGCTGCATATATTGTCAAAGCAATTGCACATTTTGACAAAGTAGATGCATATATTGACCAACTAACCACATATATTGACTAAGTAGCTCCACATAATGACTAACTTACCATATATATTGATAACGTAGCTGCATATATTGTCAACGCAATTGCATATTTTGACAAAGTAGATGTATATATTGACAAACTAACCACATATATTGACAAAAAACTGCATATATTGACTAACTAACAAAATCAGTCGACAAAGGAGCTGCATATATTGACTAACTAACCACAAATATTGACAAATTAGCTGCATATATCGACTAAGTAACTACAAATATTGACAAATTAACTGAATATATTGACTAACTAACCACATATATTGACTAAGTAGCTGCATATAATGACTAATTAACCACATATATTCATAAAGTAGTTGCATATATTGTCAAAGCAATATTATTGCACGTTTTGACAATGTAGATGTATATATTGACTAACTAACCGAATATATTGACAAAGAAGTTGCATCTATTGACTAACTAACCAAATTAAGGGACAAATTAGCTGCATATATTGACTACCTAACCACTATATTGATAACGCAGCTGCATATAATTGCAAAGTAGCTGCATATATTGACAAATTAGCTGCATATATTGACAAATTAGCTGCATATAATGGCAAAGTGTGCCAAGACAACCACAGGGACATAACTTTCAACCCGGGAAGAATACAAGCAATCTCTTAGTCGCGGGAGCCGCTAGTTTACCACACATATTAGCGGCCCTGCTGACCACATCAACATTGCGAAATACCGGACATCAAAACGAATGATCTGGTGATTCCAGGCCGATACATACATAGTAAGACAGCTGTGGAGTAAACAGAAACGGTCTTGAGGATTAAGCAAGGCCAGATGTATCGCCTAGAAAAGCTACTGAAACCAGGAGAGTTAATAGGACCCATGGGGAGATGACGATAACTCGATTACCCTAAGTAAGTCTGGAACCGACGCGCCGTGAAGATACACATGGCCGTCATTAGCGGCCACTGGGTATTTTAGTAAGAAGCAAGCCGACATGAAAGGGCAGTTCTAACCAGTTTCTATCTGACCAACACAAGCGATCATCACGAACCCTCGGACGCTTAGAAGAGCAGAGTGGAGCAATGGACGGAAATACAAGGTAAACATTATGCTCTTGTATTTCTAACAACGTCACACTGATGCGCCGACGCAGAAGAAGAGCAGACGACAGGAAGACGAACTCAACCGGAATTCAACCGAGTAGAAGACGAGCAGACACAACCAACCTATGAAGACGGAAGAAGATCCCAACCCAAGCAGACGACAGGAAGAGAAACCCAGATGCCGATGATTGAACATTATTGACTTTGTTGTATATAAATAATCAAACCGTTCTGATAGCCTTAAGAGTTATATGTACCCGTATTGGCACATATCTCTTAACTGGTGCCTTCGAGCCAGGATCTGAACGCTAATCGCAGACACAACGTGAAACCAGAGGAGGAACAGTGTGAACAGAAACAGTGTGGGAAAATTCGCAAAACGTGAGTCTAATTGTTTATTATCATAATGGCTACCCAACAACAACAATCAGCTGGTGTTCTCGCCCCATTAACAGAATCTATCAATTCTCAAATTGCTGCAATGGCCATGACTACGGTGACACAGGTAGTGACGTCATTTGACGGGGACCCCACGAAATACCACGGGTGGGTCAAGTCGATAGAAAAATGCGCGATCCTAACCGGCGCTAACGAAGCAAAGAAGCCCTATATGGCATTCCAGAGCGCGACGGGCCCCGTATCAGATTTTTTACAAAGATATTTGGCCACGAATCCTAACGCCACGTGGCAAGACACAAAAACTGAATTATCTAGTCGATTTGCCGAGATAAATGACATTCAATTCGCCTTTTCGATGCTAAGAAAAATCAAGCAAAAACAAAACGAAAATTTACATGTGCTTGCCGAACGGATTTTGGAGATCGCGATGGTGGCATACCGAGAGCAACCCGGCGGGATCAACGCGGTTGAAGGCCAACTCGTAGGGTTTTATATTGACGCTTTAAGAAGCGACAGTTTGAAAATGAAGTTGATCAGGGATGCGCCGAAGACACTAAAATTGGCAGCCGACATCGACATGCGGGAAATGGGGATCCGACGGGTATTCAACCTACGAACGGGCCGCGAAAATTACAACGAAAACGAACCGGAAGCAATGGAAATCGATAGTTTCAGAAACAAACGTGCGAGAACAACCTGCGATATATGCGCAAGCGATAACCACACGACCCGTGAACACCGATCACGCCCGAGACAGGTGCATGTCGAAGCGGTGGTTAAACCACGAACAGTCGAATGTTGGACGTGTCAAGGTGACCATTTCGCTCGCGACTGCCCCTTTAAGACCGAAAACCGAAGGCACGTATCTTGCTGGGTTTGCGACGGTAATCACTTGGCTAGAAATTGCCCCTCTAAATCCGGAGATTCGAAGCAAAAGCAATGGAACACGCCAGTAACGCCACCTAGGGGAATCCGCCGAGATCAGCCGAACCGATCACGTGACCTATCCCATGATACACCGCGTCACAGCCGGAGATATCCGACATTAAACGAACCACCGCGACTAATGACCCCGCCCACATACGCAAAAAACTAAGGAATCCTCTCATTGAGGCCACATGTGAGAGGAAATTTAGTATCAACATTGTGGGGAACCCCAGCTCGTGTTTAGTCAGAATAGGTAAAAATAAATATCGCTCATTAGTGGATAGTGGAGCGGAAGTATCATTGATTCACAAACGCGTCTATGACGCATTACAGTTCCGACCAAAACTAACTAGGGAACACATCAACCTTAGCTCCGTGAATGGGAAGTCACTGGGCGTACTTGGCAGCGTGGAACTGACCTTCAGAATGGCGAAACTAAAATTAACCCATAAATTTTATGTGGCGAATGATATGACCTGGAATATGATCTTGGGGAGGGATTGGTTGACCTCTCGGGGGGTCAGACTATATTATAATCTGGGATGCCTCAAGGTCAGTGACGTGTACGTCCCATTGGAATCGGACGCGCACATAGCTTCCCTGCTGAGATTGACCAGCAAGGTTAGCTTAAAGCCTCAAACATCAACTTTATGTATGGGAAAATCAAAAAACTTAGCTTCTCTTCGCAAGTCGACATTAGTAGAGGTGGCCCAAATCGAGACAGGCTACCTAGCGTCAGAACCCGGTCTGGAAATCGGCAGCTCCATTTCTGGGGTGGGCAAGAGGAACAAGGTCCCGGTATTACTCGTCAATAACACGAACAAAACGTTTCGCCTACGGCGGGGCAGTGTGATTGGCAAAACGATCGTGTGTGACCCCGAAACCAATCATGAAATCAACTCTTTGTCGCAAAGCTACCGGTCCCCGATAACCCGTAATTACCGCGACAATGGCTATGCTCCCGGGCGCGCCGACCGTAACAGGGTAGACAACTCTAGGTCAGCACGCGCTACCGTCGAGAAAAGGTTAAATTTAACCGAAGTTTCATGCCCCGAGCAATACCGAGAGACACTGGTAAAATTGTTGAAGTCCAACTCGGACATTTTTGCCGACAAGGACACTGAGCTGACGCAGACGAGCACAGTCAAGATGCATATTGACACGGGAAACCACCCTTCGATAAAACTTCGCCCGTATCGCACCCCTTTGAATAAACGACCGTTGGTTGACACTGCCATAAATGATATGCTCGAAGCAGACATTATCAGGCCGAGTTCGAGCCCGTATTCGGCGCCTATTGTCATGGTTGACAAGCGCGACGGCACGAAACGATTTTGCGTCGACTTCAGACAATTAAATTCCATAACCAAGCCTATGTCATACCCACTTCCGGTTATCGACGATATTTTGGCACTTCTTGGAAAGTCTAAATTTTTCACCGCTATCGATCTTAAAAGTGGCTATTGGCAGTGCCAGGTCGCAGAGGAGGACAAGCAAAAGACGGCATTCGCTTGCCACCGAGGTCTTTTTGAATTCAACTCCATGCCTTTTGGGCTCCGGAACGCTGGAGGGGTTTTCTCCCAGCTGATGGCCCAGGTGTTATGTGGGATGGGTGATTACGCCATTGCCTACTTAGACGACGTCCTCATCTACAGCGAGTCCCTAGAATTACACTTGGAACATATCCAGAAAGTCTTTGACAAGTTGCGCCAACATACACTGAAATTAAAATTAAAAAAGTGCCAATTCCTAAAGCAAGAAACACGGTATTTGGGTTTTATAATTGATACCGACGGCGTCCGACCTGACCCCGACAAGGTCAAGGCCATCCGGTCGCTTGTGCCCCCAACATCAGTAAAAGAAGTACGTTCCTTCATTGGCATGAGCAACTACTACCGCAGATTTGTCCCCTCATTTTCGCAAATCGCTGAACCTTTGGTACAGCTTACAAAAAAATATGCCAAATTCAAATGGGACCAAGCTTGCCAAATTTCGTTTGACAAACTAAAAGAAAATCTCACGGCAGTGCCTCTCCTGGCCTACCCAAATACGGCCACGCCCTATACATTGTATACTGATGCAAGCGACCTTTGCATCGGTGCCTGTCTGACCCAGTTGGGCTCAGATGGCGTTGAAGAACCAATTTATTATCTCTCACACAAACTTAGTGATACTCAAACCCGATGGCCAACTGTGGAGAAAGAGGCATATGCAATTCACTTCGCATTACAAAGGTTGGACCATTACCTTCATAACGCCACTTTCACGATAAAAACAGATCATAAACCATTGAAGTATATCTTGGAATCCCCCATGCAGAACAAGAAAATTCAACAGTGGGCTTTGGGCATAACTGGATATAACTGTAACATTGAGTACATAGCTGGCCCAGATAATCACTGCGCAGACCTGCTCAGTCGAACGCCACCTAATGCTTATACGGAACAAGAGAAGGCAGAAGTAGAGGTAGATATCAACGACAATAACCTTACTGTCGCCGAGACCCAAGCGGAAATCGCCGCCTTGAATTCGTCTCGATTTAAACCCAAAGACTTCGCAAGCTGCGAGGTAACCCCAAAGGAACTGCCGAATAAAACTCAAATTGGTCAGGCTTACCAACCTAATAATCTACTGTTCAACAAGCCAGGCTTCAACATGCTTGAGGAACAAAAGAAAGACCCGGAAATTGCGTCAGTTCTGGAGGCCCTCGACAAAGGCGAGGACACCCGGAATGACAAACACTTGATGATTGACGGGGTACTCTATTACCTCTCGAGTGCTGACGCAGAACCGACCCCACGCCTTTGGGTGCCCGCACATCTTCAAACCAACATAATCCAACAATACCACGATGATAACGGCCACGTGGGAGTAGACAAAACGCATGATGCGATTAGGTCGAAATATTTTTGGCCCAGACTGTACAAGGAACTAAACTGTTACGTTGGAAAGTGCGTGACCTGCCAAGTCAGGTCTCTGCAAAAACAATCCCCTAAAATGCAAATAACGGACACGCCCCCCTACCCTTTTGCCAAAATTGGGTTGGACCTATCAGGTCCCTACCCCACGTCGCTATCGGGTAACCGCTACATTATCAGCTTCATAGACTTATATAGCGGGTGGGCAGAAGCGTTTCCGGTCAAGGACAAGTCAGCCGATAACGTTGTTCATCTCTTGATCGACGAGATATTCCCGCGACATGGATGCCCTCTAGAAATAATTACCGATAACGGAAGTGAGAACATTAATTACAAGGTCAGGGACACGCTGAAGGCCTTGAACATTCACCACGTGACTACGTCTTATTATCACCCCCAGAGCAACAGTAGAGTGGAGAGATTTCACAGGACTTTTAAAGACATTGTCTCAAAGAAAGTGGCAGACCAAATAAACACGTGGGACGTCCATTTAAATCAAGCACTAGCTGCGATTCGATTTAACAAAAATGAAACTTCTAAATTCTCCCCCTTTTTCTTGTTATACAACCGAGACGTCGTGTTCCCAATAGACAATCTCCTAAAACCCAGGCGTAAATACGCGGGAGAAGATGACCATCAGATAGCTCTGCAACAACAGCACAAATCCTTTATGATGGTACACAAACACGTGAAACAGGCGAAACGCCAACAAGCAGCGAAATTTAACAAAAAGGCCACAGACACCAAATTCGAGATTGGCGAGGCCGTCTATGTGAAGAATCATTTACGAAAAAGCAAACTTGAAAGCAAATGGAAACCCTACTTCCGCATAACCAAGCAAATAACGCCTGTTACTTTCGAGTTAAGGAATCAATTAACTGGGAAAGTCACACAATCCCATGCTGAACATATGCGCAAAGCCAACCTGGAATGGGAAATCCCCAAAACTGACAACAACAAGCGTGCTCAAGCGTATGTTGTTCCCCCCGAAGACGAAGATAGCGACGTTCCTGCCCCTAACCCTGTGGGTGGGTCTTCTGGCAATGAAACAGAACCATTACCAGATGATGTAATCGCTCGATATCGGAGACAATGTTCGGACTCCGATGACGAAGATGTCCCTTTAAGCGAGCTTAAGATGCGCTTACAGCGTAGGAAAACGCGACTCGCGCGCTCAGAGCCGCTACAAAACCCTGACTCGTCCATGGACGAGAGACCAGAGCCGAGTGCCAAGGCACGACGCACTCCAGCGCCTCGTCGACACGGGCGCAAAGTAACAAAGATGTTTACGAGTGATGACAGCTCAGAGGATGAGTTAATGGAAGTGGCCGCCATTGAACAAAACCCTCGTGAATGTAAGCCCGTACCGGCCCCACGCAAGTGTAAGCAACTCATGAATGGAGCGCTTAGTGACATAAGAACCAAGCAATCATCAGTTAAAAACCTATTGTACACAATAGCAGCAGTAATGTAAATAATAATGAAACGCCCGAACTATTTATCTGGATTTCATTTCGGAATGAATGAGACCCCACTTTTAACTGTCTTATTGATGACTGATGAGTCTAACCTGGCTTCGTAAATGTTGAAAATAATTAGCCCAACGCCCCAGACCGAATCGCGAATAAATAGTCATGTTCGGATCAATGACAGGTCGCGCGCCCCATGAAACCCGGCACGTGCGCATGGCGATTTAATAAATAAAGCTTTGAACTTTGCAATCGCGCACCGAGAGATAACGTGCACGCCGCCACCCTTAGGGTTACTACGTTTGAGGGCACCCCGCTCAAATAAACACGATCGAAAATATGCTCACGACTGACTTAGTGAACGAAAAAGTATTACCCCAATGAATGGTAGAGATGGCCAGGGTGGTATTTTGCCCTAGAAACGTAGTTACAGTAGTAATTTTCATTATCTTGACCCACCGATTCTGGTGGAAATTTGTTAAACATCAGTTGCCAAGGTTAGCCATTATGTATAATAAGCAGTTAGACCAGCGACCTGAGGATATCCCGAATGCCGTGTTCAAAGGACCCATCGACGAAGCAATGGAGACGGATGCACCAAAGCCGTCTGCGCTATTCCGGGACAACACTCAGGAACGCCTACATGAATATCCAATTATAGCCGTCAGAGGCTAACCACATCTGTGGCGGATTTGGATTAGTATCACTTATATATATTATGTTGTGTATTCATGTATTCCACATTTTGTTCGTACCGATTGTCGAGTTGTTCTTAGTATCGATCACATGTATATAGATATAGACATTGGGCATTCCTCTCATCGTATTCCGAATTTTAATCTACGAATCGCCATAACGACGTAAGTTGCATGTAGATAAGCATTGATGCAGTACACATTTGAGGTATTTGGACCAGTAACATCGTTGGCACGTAGACGTACCTTCGAATTATTTCTCACTTGCCGAATACTAATCAATTGTATTATCAGCTGTTGAAGAGAAAGTAACACCCCTGACACGTAATCAGATATTTAACGCCGGAAAATCAATCGCGTTATTCACGCAGCATGTTCGCGTCTTTTTCTGTCTAATTATTATAGTTCCACCAGTCAGACGATCGACGGAGCCGAGGCAGAGCCCAGGCCCGATCAGGCGGAACTCGACCCACTTCTAGGGTACGGTTTCGGACTCCTCCCCGAAGCAAGGCCTCAGACCCCACCGACACTGCGAGCATTCTTCGCCAATTGCCGACGGCGGCTAGACGAGGGCGTTCACGAACCACAGGAACACCTGGCGGGCTCTGAGGACGAGGAGGACGCTGACGACCAAGTGGACGAGGCCGCCCGCGACGTCGGATGGAACGACGACGGGTTGTGGGACGAGGGTTTCGGCGAGGATGATGGGCAACCGGTCGGGTACGTTACGCCCGCACCTCCGTGCCTAGCTCCACCAGCGCAAGAAAACTGGGACGACCCCTAATCCGAATGCCGACCCCACCCACAACCAACAATAGCAAATAACGACCCGGACCGAAATGAATACGACAACGCCATGCGATTTCAATCATAGTTTTACACCGAAAGAGTCACAGCCAGTAGGTCGGAGTTGTCTGAGAGACGCCCAGACCACCCGATCTACACGGAGACGGCCGACATCGAACCAGCTATCCATCGCCGATGCCGCTGTTGCGAAACACTTCGACGAATCATCGACCTGCTGCGCAGCGACGAATTGGACTTGCGATTTCAAGATCAACTTTAAATCGAAAAAGTGAAGGAGTAATGTGCCAAGACAACCACAGGGACATAACTTTCAACCCGGGAAGAATACAAGCAATCTCTTAGTCGCGGGAGCCGCTAGTTTACCACACATATTAGCGGCCCTGCTGACCACATCAACATTGCGAAATACCGGACATCAAAACGAATGATCTGGTGATTCCAGGCCGATACATACATAGTAAGACAGCTGTGGAGTAAACAGAAACGGTCTTGAGGATTAAGCAAGGCCAGATGTATCGCCTAGAAAAGCTACTGAAACCAGGAGAGTTAATAGGACCCATGGGGAGATGACGATAACTCGATTACCCTAAGTAAGTCTGGAACCGACGCGCCGTGAAGATACACATGGCCGTCATTAGCGGCCACTGGGTATTTTAGTAAGAAGCAAGCCGACATGAAAGGGCAGTTCTAACCAGTTTCTATCTGACCAACACAAGCGATCATCACGAACCCTCGGACGCTTAGAAGAGCAGAGTGGAGCAATGGACGGAAATACAAGGTAAACATTATGCTCTTGTATTTCTAACAACGTCACACTGATGCGCCGACGCAGAAGAAGAGCAGACGACAGGAAGACGAACTCAACCGGAATTCAACCGAGTAGAAGACGAGCAGACACAACCAACCTATGAAGACGGAAGAAGATCCCAACCCAAGCAGACGACAGGAAGAGAAACCCAGATGCCGATGATTGAACATTATTGACTTTGTTGTATATAAATAATCAAACCGTTCTGATAGCCTTAAGAGTTATATGTACCCGTATTGGCACAAAAGGAGCTACACATATTGACTAACTAACAACAAATATTGACAAATTAGCTGCATATATTGACTAACGAACCACATATATTGACAAATATTGCATATAATTGCAAACTAGCTGCATATATTGACTTAACTAACAATATATATTGACAAATTAGCTGCATATATTGACTAACTAACCTATTATATTGACAAAGTAGCTCCATATACTAGTAATTGCAAAGAAGCTGCATATATTGACTAACTAACCACATATTGATATATTACCTGAGAATCTTTTGAAATCCTATTATTGCATTTTCCTGATACGTGATGTTGGTTTTAAAATATACCCTTAATTTTTCACACAATTTCCGATAAAATAAAAAAAATTGTGCAAAACATATCACTCTTTAGACAATTGTTGTCCAAATCCAAAGAAACACCTGAGAAATTGGGAATAAAATGATGAGTATTATATGTCAGGGTGCATTCACATAATGGTAAATTTATTTTACTTTATAAAATTGAACACTTTAAATGTCCGGTTTATAGGAGAAAATATAATTATTTGACAAATTTTGGTCCATTTCCATGACAACTGAATAAACCGCAACAGTGATCCGACAAAGAAGTCTGGATTAATTGTGCATGTCATCGAACAAAACATTCAAAAAGTTAATTTGTGTCGTATTTCTTTACAATAATGAAATTTTTTGGTATTTTTCAATATCGTTTCCATGGTAATAGGTATTTCTCGGGGTATTGAGCTTGTTCGGCAGTTTTATAAAAATTAGATTGAAGCAAACGTAAGAAGCCATCATAATATGTATAAATTATTCCTGTAACCAATGTAGTATCTAATAAATGTTTCAATTCCAAAATTATCACATTTTTTGGAAAAATCATAATTTTTCACCTCAAAATGGCATTAAAACCCTCAGAACTTATATGTGATTCATATTTACCACTTGAATAGCTGGAACATAAACTGCAACAATTACACAACACAGAAGTCCGGATTAAAATTGCATGTCATAGAAACAAATTTCAAAAAGTTATATTGTGTTGCAAGGGTTATAGGACTTCATTTCTTTCCAATAACGGCATTTTTTGTATTTTTAAATATCGTTTCCATGGTAACAGGTATTTCTTAGGGTATTGGGCCTTTTTGGCAGTTTTATCCAGATTTATTTTAAGAACACATATGATGACATCATATTATGCATAAATTATTGCTGTAACCAATGTAGTATCCAATAAATGTTCAAATTCCAAAATTATCGCATTTTTTGCAAAAATCAAAAATTTTCACCCCAAAATGGCAATAAAGACCCTTATAACATACATGTGCATCTTATTTAATACTGGAATAGGTGGAACATGGCTATAATGGACAAATAATCAACAAATGATCTTCAGCGTCTGTTCCTGTCCTAAAATGGGATTAAATTAGTTTTTACCATTTGCTGAAAAAGTTTTATCTCAAAATGTGTCTACATTGTTTACATTCCGTTTCCATGGCAACGGCACCATTTCACATTTTACAGCAGGGCGGAACACGAAGCCGACATCTTCTACTTTCATACGATATATAATTTTTCCGTGTGTAAAATAAAATAAAAGAAAATTAAATTCTGGTCAAGACCGCTCAATTATATACCGTAATGTTATCTGGCTTAGCATTGCACATTTCCCCGACGATGAGGAGATGACTAAGATGTACACCATTTAGTGATACCCCTCTCATTGAACCAGACCGAACTCCCATGTACCTCGAACTGTCGAAGTGTTTGAAATATCTAACTTAATATTATGTCAAACTGAAAAATATATGCTGTTGTTTTCTAAAAACAACATTTTCCCCACTAATTTCTCAAACAATGAGATCAATTTCGACATATATATGACAGAATATGGTTAAAAAATTATCCGATGCACTGTTTTCCAAATTTACAACCGTTGGAAACTTTTAACAAATGTTGGGTAGGGTGAGACATTATTGCCAATCAAAAATCAAATCATACCGGGAATGGAACAATATAGCGTACTTACCTATGGTAATTATGTGAAGATCGCCACACAACACACAGGAGAAGTGCTGATCAAATATGTTCGAGAACAACACAAATCAACTTTATGGAAGATCGAAGCGCGAAAATGAGAAACTGGTACCGTATCAAAAGGCTGTTTAAAACTATATCTGAATTCTTAGCGATGTTATGGAATTTAAATCCAACAGCTTGCCTGTATATTGTATAATAGTCTATACCGGTATGTAACTGATATCGTAAACAGGATGTGCCGACCTCGGATTCATGTACAGATAGTCGCAATCCATTTGATTAGTGGAGACACTTGTATAGCTTTGTCCGTGAAAACACTGCTCGGAATGCAAATTGGTAAAGGGTTGAATCTGTGTGCTAACAGTATACAGTTGTCGCCCGCTGTCGAGGGAGACATTGAGATTTGTCACCCGCTCGAGAACGGAATGTCTCCCGAGGAGCGCAGCACCGATGGAGACATTCCGTTCTCGAGCGGGTGACAAATCTCGATGTCTCCCGAGAAGAATGGCAACAACTGTTTTGTTATCCGATTATACCACAGAAAAAATCCTTGCCATCCACACGCACGATGTTGCTTTCTTTTCCGATTATGTATATTTTCAGTAACTACTTATCGTCCTATAGGATTTCTGTTCCATAAAAGAGAGTCAAACCTTTGATAATCAGCATTTATTTATGATCATTTTGGTGGTTATATCGTCAATATCTGCCCATGAAATGTAAACCAATAAGCCATATAGGTATGTTATCACCTTCTGAAATGTGGCATATTCAATTTCGTCTTGTGCGCGGAATTTACTCGCGATGTTAATTTCATAACGGTCTTCCCCGAAAGCTATTGGGAAGTTGTCAATTTCATTAATGTACATTCTTATGTGTCAGTGCTCCCAAGTACATGGCGACCCTCACACAAAATACTTCTATGATCACATTGCAGACATCGCGGAGCGGTCTGATATCATGTATAAGCTTACAGTACCATTCATTCGCGACAAACGTATGCATTACGTTGTCTACCAGCAAACATTTATAACCAACCAACCTCAAGGGATCCACTCTTTCAATCTTGCACCATAATGTCGACATGAACATATTGAATCACCGAGATGTTTCGATATAAAAAGTACATATTAACGCTTGTCCGATAAAAGTATCAACTTAAACGTTCGAATATTAGTGTTCACTAAATATATGCAAATTAGCAAACACCACAACTGGTGTGTTTTGCGAATCCGTGGGGTATATAAGAACTATGATTTTCTTACGTGGTAGTGATGTGAAATAGATGAGTTACTGCAGTATGTGTTTGGAGATATTCTTGCAATATAACATCAAGCGGGCGACAAAAACAATGTCTCCCGGCTCAGCGGGCGACGATGTGATTTGTAGCACGACACGTGACATGACATGGGCCAATCAGAAGGGTGGAAAATAGGGAGAAGGGTAACAATTGAAATTATACATCTCAGGGCTGTAAATTGTGGCCCAGTTTACAGCTCGTTGTATGAGTGTACACGTGTATACTACTTTGTTGAGTTGTAATCAATTTTGACGCATATGCTTGTCCTTGAATCCTAGCGTCGTCCAGGAAAGATATATATCGGAAAATGATGAGTTTGTATATGGAGGGAAATGATTTCTATAAATACACACGATAAACCTGTCGTAGATTGGGATATTCATCCCTACCTGTCTCTGGCTGAATTTCCACTAAAACTCATGTCCCAAATTCAAAAATCGAGTTTGTTCATCCGTCTACAGAAAATATGTATAATAAGTATGAAAACTTTCATGCATAACTGACTAATGGTCATTGCCATAAAGGATAGTTGACTGTATGCCACCAAATGTATGTATAAATGTATAAATTATAGAGCAAGGGCAATGACCTTTTATATATATTAACCATACTCACGCGGCGTCTAGCTATCAGTAATATTGTTACACTGCCAACTAGCCCTCATCAATGGTTGAAAATCATCATCTCAGTTACAATTTACATGCTATACTTCGGACATAAATCTTAACTTAATCTTAACTGAATGACCGTGCACGTGGGCCAGTTGACTTTTATTAACCAGATCAATTCATACATGTACGTGTCGTGTAATTTAACATAGCTATTATTTATCGGGTTGACGTAACGCTCCCCATAACGCAATAGATTTGAATGTTATGTAGATTACATGCATGATTCTTAATGTATTTGACTTGTTTGCCAGAATGTCTGGTTTGAAAGTTAATATTGGTAAATGTGAAATGTTTTGGTTGGGGACAAAAAAGAACTGTGGATTGGCACCAATCCCAAATTGTCACGTTAAGGTACCAAATTTTCCTTCACGTTATTTGGTATACAATTTTGCACTAATCCGACAGAGACTCTGCAACTCAACTACATGGGTGAATTAAAGAAATCGACAAAAAAATGAAAATATAGACTCTTAACACCACTTGGTAAAATTATTTTGATAAAATCTATTCTAATACCAATTTTTTTCACTTATTCATGGCTTTGCCAAATCCAGATAAAAAGTTCATAGACGAAATGAATACCATTTTGTTCAGATTTATTTGGAATGGAAAACGTGATAGAATAAAAAGAATGCAACTGTGCGCAGAATATGAAAAAGGTGGTTTAAGAATGGTGCACCTAAAATAGATCATCGACTCATGAAAAATATCATGGATTCGAAGGTGCATAACGAAAACAACTCAATGGAGAAATTTGGCACCAAAACAAATAATAAATGACCCTCTACTTGCGACATATGGTTCAAAATATATAAAAAGATGCGAGTCGACTATTGGGAAACCTTTCTGGTGTGACGTCTTTGTAGCCTGTCGTAATTTTCTGGACATACAAAGTAAAGAGCCTCGATACGGCATGACGCAGACAATCTGGAACAATGGTGAACTTTTGATCGACGACTCAATGATAGACGTCGCTGAGTGTAAGGACAAAGGCATAATATTCATAAATGATATGTTCACCGAAGACAATAAGCTACATTCCATCGAAACTCTTAGAACTAAGAACAACATCACCACAAGCTTTATCACATTACACGGCTAAAACAGACAAATTATTAAAACGGACCGATCAAACCATCGTCAGGTTTCAAAATCCAATCATTCCTGATAATATAGTATCACTACTTCAGAATAAGCGAGGTTGCAGAAATTTGTACGATGAATTCATAAAAGCGACTAAAATAGGACAATCATGGTCGCAAATGAAATGGGAAAATAAATTAAGGTGTTCCCTTCACTGGAAAACATATATTTTCATCACCCTTCAAACTATTAGTCGACACAAAACTACGCTGGTTTCAATATCGAATACTGAATAGAATGTTTGGCACGTAGATACTTTTGAACATAATGCGAATTCGGTCAGATGGTCTATGTCTCAGATGTAACCTCGCAAATGAATCAATTTCGCATATTTTTATGACTGTCCATTTGTAAGAACGTTGTAAATACAACTCAGGCTGGCTAAATCGCTATCAACTGGGCATCTCGCTTTCTCGGAAAAACATTCTCTTTGGGATTGATGCGCACAATAAAAACAACAAACTAAACTTTCTTATACTAACAATTCTGAAATATTATCTGTATCAAACAATATTTAACCCCGACGAACTCTCTCTGAAATTACTCTTTCGAGACTTTGAATTACGATGTAAGTCGTATCGATATATTGCACTGAACTCCGACAATCTGGACCATTTCAACCCGAGTGGGGGGACCAAATGAAAGCCATGCAACAACATGGGGCGCACATAACTAACTTAGCAGGGAACATGATTATCTTGAATAGTAAATAGTCCCATTTTACAATATGTGATTCGGCAAACCAGTCCAAAGTTCATGAACAAATTTGAGACAGAATATAACTGGGATAAATAAATAAATATATACGTGTATACATGTACGCATACAATGTTTTTAATATATCGATGTGTGTGCAAGGTGTGTGTGAGTTGTGTACGAATGTCGACCCCACCATTCCCGTCTATATACATGTAGCTATGCCATCGTTGTTATCAGATATTGTTCTGTACATAAATGTGTAATATAATGAAAAAAATAATAATAATAAGAAGATTACATGCATGATGCGTAAGAGCAGCATCTATTGTGTTCTCTGCTGAATGAGGGCTACATTGCACTAGTGATCTGGATGTCCCAGTTGGCCCACGGTTGTTACACATACACATCGCTAGTAAATGTTCCGCTTGTGTATCAGGTATGTGTGCAGTTACGGCGGAGGGGGACAAACTTCGTGCTATGGTGAATGTTTCACTTCAGCATATATGTTCCCTTTTTTTTTTTGGAATAATACATGTCCAATATCCCATTTTCATCGTGTTGTCTTTCGTGTAACAATAAGAGCATTTTATTAGTGTTGCCTTATACTCGAAATTCGACATATTGGTCGCTTATTGAGATATCAGCTTCACCGTTGTGCTCAAAATTTCGATCATGCAAGGACGGCCGTCTATAATGTAACACAGGGAATAATGCAATTTAATTTAAAATGAATTAATTGTGATCGGGTTTACAACATTAACCCTTTACCCAACAGAACGACCCTGTACCAATGCATTCTCTTATATATGCGAGTCGACCATAGGTCGCCTCGCATATATAAGAGAATGCATTGGCTTAACAAATATTAAAAATGATAAAATTGTCAAAGAATGTAGAAAAATATTATAAAAATTGTTAAAAAATATAAGAACAAATTATAAAATTGTTAAAGAATGTAAGAAAAAATTCTAAAAAGTGTTAAAAATAATTTTTTTTAGGCCAATGCATTCTCTTATATATGCGAGGCGACCTATGGTCGACTCGCATATATAAGAGAATGCATTGGCACATGGTATTACTGTAACCATCACAATGTGGTCAATGAACCGGTTCCAATGATATCCATATTTGTATGGTGTTATTGAGACAGACCGATGTTATTTTAGGCTGTTGAAGCTTTATTTGGGCGTTTTTGGCCGTTTTGTTGGGTAAAGGGTTAAACCAATGCCCAATATGATAAAATATTATATCTTTGTGCAGTACTGAGTATCGGCATACTGTCATTTTCGAAAAACCGCTTGATTCTAAAAATTGAATGTGCATGAAATAATACCATATAGTAGGACAAATCCTATGTATTAGTTGTAAGGTAACCAATTTTGACATGTTTGCGTTAGCAAATGAGATAGTGCTATTGTTGTTTAATAGCAGCCACGCCACATAAAAATTGTTTCAGTATCGACATTACCATATGACATTAAGTCAAACTTATTCCCCCAAAATCTAATTGAAAAACCCAAATTGATTTTCTAACGGGAGCGAAACGAGAATCAAATATATAGTCTGACCATCCGCTAACTGGTTACATGATATCGCTTACTGTATAACAACAGGCACGCATGGCAGTGCACTATCAAACATTGTACTAAAACAGTAATGATGATTAACACTAACGAATTCCTTGGCTGTCATAAGGCTGAATGGTAGATAGTGGGTAGTGGTTTATTGTCAGGTGACAATGGTGGTACTAAAGAAGACTAGACACGGTATTTGAAATACAGTATATGGTCATAATTATATAGAATAGATGTTTTGTTTTTAAATATTCACTGTGAGACCAGAAAATGATAATTTGATTTGTCAAAGTTATTTTTTAGTATTTGGCCAAACAAAATCAGAATTGGTCAATAAATTGGCCAAAATATTTTTCGGCCGACCGTGAATACATTACATATGCATCGCTGTACCAAGTCTTCTCGGTCGGCAACAGTTTTGGATATCGGTCGGGTTGTTGCTATCTTGGACAGAGTCCCATCCCGTTACTCGTCTGTAACGGACTTTACGACCAGATTCGTCTCGTCTGGTTTTACCTTGGTTGTATGCATTCGGATAAGGTCAGATGGAAGCTTTACGCATATGAACATAGAGGGCAGCCATTTGCAGACCTGATGATGATCATTATGCACATGCAAAAATTATATCAGATGTCCGTTAAAATATCAAGGCAACGAGATTTATAACTAAACAAAGCCTTGTTTCGGTATCAGAAAATACATGTAAACAATACATTAAACGAGCATATCATCACTATACCTTTTTCGATCACGGTAAATTATTAACATTTTGAAGACAGTTTAATCGCGGATATGTCATATTATTAATCACATTCAAGGAGTCACGTGATTGCCCTGGAGCCACGTGTACATGCATTACGTAGTGTGGATACAAGTCAGGTATAAAAGAGCAACGAGGCGCGACTGTCCAAAACAGCATAATCCCAACCGATATCCCAAACAAATGTGACCCGCCATATCAAATCCAGTCGTAAGTCGGGATTTTTTTTACCATGTGCCAATGCATATATAAGAGAATGCATTGGCCTAAAAAAATTTATTTTTAACACTTTTTAGAATTTTTTCTTACATTCTTTAACAATTTTATAATTTGTTCTTATAAAAAACATCTACTACCCTGCAGGGAGCCCCACACATATACAGAAGCATATAGAAGAGTGTCGTCTGCTCATGTTTGTCTGGGGCTTTGTATGGGTGAAATTATAAATTTGTTAAAGAATACAAGAAAACATTATTAAAATTGTAAAAAATTGTTAGGCCAATGCATTCTACTATATATGCGAGGCGACCAATGGTTGACTTACGACTGGATTTTATATGGCGGGTCACATTTGTGGACCGAGAAGTCTTGGTCTAATGCATAGCCAACATTCATAACCCAACACAACACTAACTACAGGTGATTAAGCCTGCATTTTAGTATTTTAATAACAGATACGGTCTACCTGTGCCAAGTGAGTCCGTGTTCTGCCAACTTATTTTGTTTCAATTATTACCAGACTGAACTATACGTTAAATCTGATGACTCAGTTATCTTGTAGATGTAACGTAGTAATTTTTTCGTGGCAATGGTGGCAATTCATGCCGTAAACTTGTGAACCGCATAGATTGACAAAAAAGAGCAGTTATTTTATATTCAAATTTATGCTCGAACATTACATTCAGGGGCACACGATGTCAGTGAGTCTAACTGAACATTGTAAATCTGGGAACATGTAATACGTATACACGGACTGGTCATGACTTGTAACATACTTGTTGATCTTGAAGTTACATATATTATACATATATCACCATTGTCTCTGTGAGGACAGATGTCCATTTTGTTTTTACAGCAGGTAACAACAGCTGAACAGAGCTTATAAATGAGTGTGACATGTGCTACAGTTACTAAATTTTAGTTCGAGTCTTCGACATTAGGTGCTACTTTAGTTCGGAACATTTATATGTACATACAAGTTGACGCGTTATATGAGCCTATAATATGTTTTGTGTTCATCAACAGAACTACAGGGCGAGGACAAGAACAGAGGAGAATACATGGGGTGTTTCAAAGATGATTGGGATCGGGACCTGTGCGGACTATTTGTCGACGCATATCTGAACTCAAATGATGTCTGCATCAACTTTTGTGCAACTCAAGGTGTGTAACTCCGAGGAAGAGACGATCGTATGATTCGTATCACAAAGTGATAACGTGAATTTCATCAAGCTACAGTTAGTTTATTGTATGGACTCCAACACACCGGTTCGCGGTGGTCAATGTTTAAACAGGTTAGCTGATACATGTACACATGTTTCGTGCCAAATTTACCACAGAGTATACATGCATGTAATGTACTACTAACCAAACTTGAATTAAGGATGGGGTTTGACTGTCATATCACTATATACATATTAGCATTTTGGCGATTATGAAAGACGCAAGGCAATGCGGACCCTGTTATATCAAGTCCCAGTGACAGCATATGTTTTACGGATCACATATGATCCCAAGCTGAAATTTCATCGAAATAAGACTGAGAGTAATAGCGGAAGTGACCGGATTGCCATGTGTTTCTCGAACCGCGAGAACTGGAAATTGTCTGCAAATCAAGCTGAATATACCAAGCCCATACTCTTATATGTATTAGTCGTAATAAATATTTAATATGACCATACACTAGTTATAATTAACGAACCAAAGCCAAAAGCACTCACATGAGGATAGCGGTGGTTTTTAATTTATTTTTGTTTGATTATCAAATTCGGTTTATATATTCTCCGATATTCCCACCAAATTAGGTTCATAAGTCTATAATTCGTGTGGTGATTATCAATAATAGAGACATTTCGCAAAAATCACTATCACGATTACGGATAGGATATATTGTCCAAGTACGGTTGACAACATCACAATTTACTTACGATTGCTGATTGGTGATACGGCATATGCCCCACTATATTCAGTTACACATATATTTGATGGAAAAAGTAATGTGTATCTCTTTCAGATCCCATGTTCTTATCCGTGTGTTATACACCACAAGTATAACGTTAGATCGTCCCAAAGAAGGACATTTGGCACATTCTTGACACATCGGCACATAATTAAACTGCGTGGTGTATATTTCGTCTGATATAAGAACCCCATGCGTACAGATCGAATTCTGGCCGTATACTGACATGATATTTCCATATCCGTAATCGTAATCGTGATTTTACGAAAGGTCTCTATTTACACTTTGCACACAACGGTTCGTCGAAAGAAAGGACCCCAGTCGTAATTTAGAGTGTTAAATCGTATTTCCGGATAGTCTTGATGGTCAGCTAGACCATATGTTGTATAAACTACCAACATCAAAGTAGAAATAGTCGTACCTTGTCGAGAGGGGGGACGGGAACATTTTTACTGAATTTAACCTTGAAATATATTTCTTGACGCTTGTTGAGCGCTGCGGCTAAGATACAATATGGATAAGCCATATAAATTTGATAACGTTCATTTAATTCATAAGATGTCACCGTGTCGATTTAAATGCAAATCGACGAACAACGTCATCGTGTAACTTTCCCCGAACCTGCATGAATGCATCTTCTGCTTTTCCCATAATTATGTGTTTCCTTTCGAGTCCAGAGAATAGTAAATCTATGGATTATCAGATGCATGTATGTACTTTATGCAGTCTTATGATAACAATTGATTCCATATTAAATATATGTTATTTCGTTTCGCACAGTATCACGAACATGACGTTTCTCTATTTACTAATATGAAATCAAATATGTTATACACGTATTCGGTCTCGCCATTCAGATATACTTTCGAGTTGGGTACCGTGTAGCCTGTTCTCTTGAAAATAAGTCCTTTTTAACGTATTTCAAAAACCTAAGTACTAAATAATAATAATTGTGAGTCCAAAATGAACAGAAAATGAGAGTGATTTATGGCCATTGTTGATTCATGCTAACATATTATAAGTTCATTATTGGTGGACAGTAACACGAATAAACAAATTTACGACATACCAAATTTACGTTCTTTAAAATGTGTTTTCGTAATGGTCCTGCTGGCGTCTGTGGACTTTTTTTTAGCAGATCCGACGACAGATTTATTTCTTTGCTTTGGAGCAACCAGCTCGTTCGGTAATATAATTACAGCAGCCAGATCCGCATCTGTTTGTGGACTCGCTGTTAATTGTTTTTGTTGTTGTTGTTGGTGGTGGTGGTTTAGATGGAGGACACCGAGATGTGATATTATTCCGGTGTCCTGGTGGAAGCATGTCCATGTCCACCAATAAGTCGCTTGAATGAACGTCCTGTGTGACATCGGTATCCCTGCTTCCCCTGGCTCCGAAGTCGACGGTAGGAACATCCGGGGTGACCTCGGCGTCCCTGTTTACCCACTGCGGTTTTTGTCTACGGGGTCACCATATCTGTCGAAAGATAATTTGCCTTCGCTTGCATCGATGCAGCCCTATTAAATATATCACACTCCTCTCGTGAGACGCAACAGCTATTTTAAATGGTCATTCACATCGCACTCGACGAGAAACATCGCACGTTACTCAGAACAGATAACTATCGTCTCCATGTATGTATATATCAGATTTACTGAGGCACTGGATCAGTTTGAGTGTTCATTTCATTGCTTTAATGTGCGTGTACACATTCTTATTTCTGATGCTCATTTCAGGATATCATTATGCAGGCGCGCAGAACTGGGGCAGCGTTACTGTGGGATGAGCTATGGCAGACATGGACGCCTTCCGGAATCATCATGCAACTTTGTTTGCCCAGGAGACGTGATTCAGAATTGTGGAGGAGGCTGGGCTCTGTCAGTGTTCCAGACAGGCGTGTGAGGCCACCCTCACATCACAGAAACACTGACGGCACCGCCATTTCCGCTGGACTTTACCATACTTTTCCAATCACGCGATCAAAAACGATCCATGCCTCAAGTAAGGTATCCACTGTTTTGGAAATTTTCGACAGATTGACAAAATGTATAATTTATAATGTTCAGTCGTTAGGCAATTTGTAATAAATTTGAAATCGCGCTACTTGACAACAATTTATCGTGATAACCTCATCGCCAGAACCGCGCATTGTGGCCTTACACGAACATGTATGTTTATAGGAAATGCTATTCCAGCGGAAATGGTCGAGCCCTTGAGAATTAATTTAGTCAATTTAATAGGTTACAAACAACTGAAAGGTTACCCAGGATACAACACTAACGAGTTTTCAAATACAATATCGCTCTTATTCATTGATAGAGACACCATAAAAGGGATATACCTGTATATAGAACATCGGCACTCGGATTGATGTGGTGTGTAAGTGTATAACTTCAAATTCCAGGTATGTTGTACCAATTATAATAAGTTGGTACCAACCAGCTGGTAGGACTAGTTTATATCTGATTCTAACTTCCCAACATACATTCAAGGACATAGTTGTTTGTAACCTATATCAACTCAATTTTTCTGATGTCTTATTTTAAAAATGTCCTTCTTATTCAATATATAGCAGATTTCATCCACCAATCTGTGTTAAATTATTCACTATGGTGGGGTATACCAGTATTCAAGATAAAAACATAGCAACAGCGTGCCAGCCATCAATGTTAACCATATGTATTTTCAAGAATCTTAACTCAACATCAGTTTGCTAATGTTGCATAGAAGTGTTATTTATGCATACGCCCAGGACATCATTCGAAAATATAATAACATCCCATAACTTGAAAAATATTAGTTGACAGTGCACACCTAGATATGTGGCTTAATTATGTATCGTGTATTGTGGAAAACGTTTGCCTATTGATTTCTCTAAAAATATCCTCTTGTATTTGATTCCATATATGGCAGTTGACACGTAGTTAATACCGTAATTCCAAAAGTGATTTGTCAGTTTTCAAAATGGAACGGCGGTAAACATTAATTAGTTCAGCATTTTAATTGAATTATCTAAATCTGTTTCTGTTATTCGCAATCGTTCTTATTAAACTGGAGACATTGAGTCTCGCCCAGGTCCTGTCAATATTGTACACACTGTGACACCAACGTTAATAGAAACAAACTTAAGAAAATAGTGAATTTAATTTTGATTTATTTCCGATCAATCTTCTCCATGCAGTGATATGGAAATCCGTGGGTTTTGCAGACCCCATGTTCAGTCAGATACAAGAAAACTGTAGTCAGAAATGGTAACGCGCTCAAGACCATATGTTATATACCCATGATTGTAATTATAGAATCTTTTTCATTTCTGTTATTTGTAATTGGCATAGCTTATCACAAACCAAAAATCAACATTATTGACATAATGTAAACGCCAATAAACGAAAATGAAATAAATGAATTATTGAAATCATTTAAAACATAAAACTCACAATTAAATTACGCTACTAATTACATAATATGATCTAAATTTCCAATACAATTTCCAATACAATTTACCATACTATTTCCAATACAATTTCCAATACAATTTGCAAAGATACAAAGATGAATATTATACAATTTTATAGTTACATTTCAATTTGACGAGAACACTTGTTCACATTGGCTACTTTGCGACCACACGGACAACATATCGTCGTCTAAATCGGTTCATATATGGACCTAAATATTCACATAGGTTCATATCTGATTATTTTATTCAGATATGACCCCGTAGTGGACTTACGCCCATTATTCCGTTGTATGGCGCGGGCCGCAGTGAAATCACATAATCAAAAGCGTAAATCTGGTAAATCGTATCGAAGAAAAAGGCAGATTAAATAATGCCAATACAGACTTATTTCTTATGGATATACTTGTTGTCCCATATTGGACTATGTTAAAACTCGCTTTATAGGTTCACATAGAGCGCAATTCAGTTTAAAATTATTCCGATATGGGCTTATTTGAGTTTTTGAAATCGGTTCAATAAGAACTTATTTTCATGACGACAGGCAGAGATACAAGATGTAACAATCTCTGTAGTTACACTCGTTCGCTTCATTTACATGCATTTCATGAAAAATGTAACATAACAAATTAATATTCACGCATGATATTATGTTTTGAAATTCAAAGTGGGCTTTTAAACTAGCTTATCATGCTGACAAACGTCCGGGTAGGTTTATATAAATATAAATAATACGTAACCATTCAGTTGACGTATATATGAATCGCCGTACAATGAGCTGGACATTTTATGAAATTGTATGTCGTCATCAATCTTTTTATATTTAGAGGATATTACTTGGTTGGTTGAATATTGGGCCCGATATCAGCATGTGACCGAAGGTCGAAGGATTATATGCGGTTATCGAGGGCTGACATCAGGCTTATAATATCAAACAAACCAAGTAATATCCTATTTATTAACTAAATCGCATCTTAGTAACTGACAAGACAGCGACAACTCTTTTATGAGTCACAAAAATCGATATCTACACATTATTTAGCAGTGTGAACCTCAGTGTTAATATATTAGTAAAATATAAATAAACCAGGGTCCGTATATGCCAGCAACACACCCAAACCGTTCGCAATACCACGAATTCCACAGTGATCCTTTCACGTAATAGAATGTCATGACCTCTCACGTTATTGTCATTCGCCTTGAGGAATTTATCTCATTTTGACCGATACCATATTACATTTGAAATGCCCCACACCACTCACGGTGTCAACTTTCGATGATGATTTAGTTTAATGATAGGCGGTTGACCCTTTAAATTTCAGTACTTTTCAGGAGTTTGAGTCGAAATGCTGTCAGAGAAAATCACCTCGATACTGCTATTTTGAACATTAAAGGCCCGTCAGTGTTTCCAAGAACAATAATTCAACATACTTTGTTTCTAACATTTAAGCTTGGGATTGCACAGGGGCATGTTAATCTGTTTACCTCACTTGACCATGTTTCTAAAATTTGTCTAGGAAGGAGAAAAATAAACTAAAGCCTAATAGAAGGTCACCAGGGACGTTGCCATGGTGTCGGAACATTGATGTGGGGATGTCTACACACTCCAACTTTGGTTAAAATCTTGAACTATTCAAAATACCTGACCCGACATAACATTAGTTGGAAATATTAAAAACATATTATGTTGAAATTGTTGTCATGATGTTCCATCCACGCGGTAATTACTGTGGAATTTGCTGTTTTTGACCAACATTGGCATGGATATTTCCAACATTTTAACATATATAGATAACAATGAGAAATATCCAACCCAAGAAGTGATGTAAATGAAATTATGCAAACATATGTGTTTCATCTGGTTGAAGGGGATGGACCCGATGTAGTTGGAGGTGTTACGCTGACCCCATCCACAACGGGGACCATATATCCACGTGCAAGAGTATTTTATACATTAAAGGTCTTTAAACTCGTGGATTGAATTGTATTTATTTTTTTCCTAGAACAATATCAAGGGACAGAATTCTTTTGTTTGAATGTTGTTTACGCCATTGTTCATTCGACGTGACCCGCTGCATGGAATTTGCAACCGAGATGAATACTGCCACAACGTCTCAGTTGATATCCTTTATATAGAAAAGGTAACTTCTTTCTGTTCATGAACCACCCTCGAATATATATTTATACGCGCGTCCGTGGCACGCCGTGCATGATTCTTCATACCAGGGGTAGTCTAATTAGTTAAAGCTAGTCAAATTAGAAGTTCTACCAATTAATGGAAGACATATATGATAGACAATGTCGATTTATGCTGTGAGTTCAGAGATAATTCAGATATCAGTTCTCGAGAAAAAAACAAATCTTAGTCGAGCGCATTCGGAATTTCGGGGTAAATTAGAGATTCATTCAGCAAAACTTTCAAGGAATCTAATCGTGTGATTTAAAGACGCCAAATTGGTGCCGTCAGGGTGAGAGATGGGGGGGGGTGCACTAAATTTGATGAACAATTGTAGTCGCCGATTACCACCAAACTTATACACAATCATCTCCATGATATCAGGAGTCTAATTGTGTGGCTTAAAGATGTCAATAATGGGGACTTTCGAGCCAATGGTGCATTGAGGAGACTGACACCAAAAGTTTTTTTTAGCGTCCATTTCTACCACATTGATAAATATTCTTCTCCGTGATTCGAGGAATCTCATCATGTGGTTTAAATATGTCAAACTGGCCGGTGTCATTTGGATGAGAGGTGGGGGTGGGGCGCTAAATTTGATTTGAATGTTTTAAGTCGCCGATATCCACACATGTTATATATAGTCAACTTCACGATGATTCTAATTGTGTGGTTTAAAGTGCTTGAGCCAACGATAGGGAGGGGAGGGTCACCACAACTGATAAACATATTCATTCACCAAATTCATACACGTTATTTTCCAATGATACGAGTGTTAAAATCGCCACATTTGGTGCCTATAATTGCGAATGTCTGTCTGTCTGTATTCTATATAACTTCACGATGGATCATCTAGATGACATAGGGGTCAAACAGGCGTATTGTTTTACGAGAAAGATAATGGTTTGGGTTAAAATGTCTAAAGTGACGCTGTTGGTAGCAGAGGCAGAGAAATGGGAGGGGCAGCGAGAATGATTAAATTTTTGTCGTCAATTTTCAAACTTATACATTATCATCTCCATGATATGGCGCCTCGTTCGAGTCAGGGGTGCACGGAGGGAGAGAAGGGCACCAAAATTCTAGAGCCGATTTCCACCAATTTGATACATATTTGTCTCCATCATACAAGAAATCTAATCGTGTGATTTAAAGAGGCCAAATTTGTGTCGTTTGACTCATGAATGGGGAGTAGCGGGTCATCAAAGCTGATACAAATATGCTTAGCACTAATTTTAACCAAATTCCTACACATTTGGTGCCGTTTGGGCCAGGGCGGATATATATGGGGCTCTACTATTGATCAAAATGTTTTAGCCACCGATATCCACCAAAGTTATATATAGTCATCACCATGCTTAACTCGTTCTAAGGAGTGTTTGGCGTTAAAATTTCACAAACTCGACAAATGGTGACTAAATTAAGTCACTTGAACAATTATATCTTCTCAACTCTCATATTTATATGGGGACGGGAATCAGGGCATTCGTATAGTGATATAGCAAAAACAGATACATGGAAGAAAGCTTTAATAGTATGTTTGTAATTATATTTAAGAGGTACATATATTCCTGCAAAATGAAAAATGAAAATGTATTGTGACACAATTGAGTCTGTCCCATTCGAGATTGATTGAAATATTGATTGATTTGGGTTAAATGTCGCTTTCATCAACTAAGATCATATAACGGCATTGCCAGTTTTAGTGGTGGAGGAAATCCGTACACTTACGGCTAATCTAATAGTGATTTAAATGGCTGATAAACTCGTCGACCATGTGCGCCAAACCACCGGCCATCGGTAACTGGCAACTCCACGAGATAGCGATTTCGAGTTACAAATCCACTATGGAAACATATGGATTTTAAACCTCATCGCCAACGTTGGATGGTCGAAACGGCTTGGAGTTGTACGCCTAACCGATTGATACACCGAGCCCCCTCCAGCCCACTCGAGATACAATTTGTCAAGAGAGATGGAAATGTACAGACGACCTGTTGAAAATAGTAGTCATTGTGCATTCAAATATAGTTTCTTCTCTGATTAAAGAAAGTAGAATATGACATTTCAGGATCCCCCATGGCAACTGGCATGGGCCATGACCTAAAATAAACATATTAAATTATCGCTCTGTGTCGGGCACATATAGCTGATATATATAGCAACATTTCATTTAAGCTGAGAATAATTAGCCACGCAGTATAGAACATGAACAGAGGAACACCTCGACATGCCTTTAAAACATCCATATCTTCATGGATATATGATAACCAGGTGTCCTCAAAATCTTAGTCTAACCCACAATATTGATTCAAACATCTCTATGTAAAACCCAATTGTCGTCTTTTCTTTTTGCGAACTAATGTGTCTATGGTGTACATGTTTTGATCCCAGTAAAAATATTAAAACATAAACAAAAGCAAAGGTCAAACCCAACCACGTCGACTGTATGATTTAATAATGATAACGTCTGAAGTACGCGCAGTTGTTTATAGTGGAATACAATAAACATAATATTATCTTGATTGAACTGGTGACGTGAAATAATTCATTAGAGGTAGGGACTATTTTCTCAAATGTTCGAACCCAATGCGCTCTTGTGTTTGTACAACGCCGCTGCCTCTCATGGGTTACATGTATTCCACGTCACCATTTCAATCAGGTGATTATTCTCTTAATAATCGCAAGATTATGTTAAAATCTATTTTACACGAAGCGCGCAATATTTAGGTTTTTCTTTGAATGCGCGAAAACCCGAAACTGTATCACAAGGTGAATTCAGCCGAATTGTGGTTCTTCGCAAGTAGACAACTTGACGTCATTCTTTCACAGTAATGTTTTCATTTTATTTGGATACACATTAGTAAATAATTGGTGGAAACAGTTATGGGTATCTGTTCCCGAGATTGTTGCTGTATTCGTTGCTTTTTGCATGCGACCAATCAGAATGAGCCATTTCTAGGTGTGTTGAAATATTGTGGCAACGGCAAGCCGTGCAATATTTTTTCGGAAGGTACATGCAGGGCATTGGTTTCTATAACTTTAATTTAGACCTGCATTTTCATTACATAGAAACATATAGAGCCATCGTTGGCGGGGGACCCCATTACTGTCGAGTATATGTTATATATATAGCAACTATTCGCCGACGGCGGTATCTTCTGACTAGGTGGGCAAAGTTGGGGATGGGTATTATTTTAAAAATATGCTCTAAACAAAAATAATTGAAATAATTGAAATCAGTTTAATATTTGTCTGAGATTGGTTAATATATGTTTATGTTCGGGCTTAAAATTTAGTTTGCGAACTCGTTTCAGAAACTCAGCTTGTCAACTGACATGCCAGGCATCTTTCTAATCCGTTGATAATTATTCGAAACAAACCCTGGACTTGTTCTGTGTGCTAATCACCAAAAAAATGACAACCAATTGGCCGTATATCTGGTAACAACGTACACGTACGGCCTGACCTGGTTTCGTTTCAGATATTCCCCTTATGAATTCATATACCAATAATCTTTATAAGCCCAACTGTTCGTACGGGACCTAACACATATAGCACCCGCCGAACAAAATCTGGCGCGGACAACTAATACGTGTCTTTTCCATGGACATATCATGATATTTACTTACGCATATGGTCATTTCGATAAAACGACCTGTGTGTATAACAGCGTTATCTCACAGTAACAAGGTCAGCATGTTTGTGTGTGCAATACATTGTCGTAGATAGCATATTGGAAAGGAATATATTACGTTTTGCCCATTTAGATTTCGTTCAGTATTCGCCAGATCGTAAGTATATAATATCCAGAGAACTGTGTCATGTCGACAAAATTTACAAACTTTGTCGTTAACGTTCGTTCAAGTTATTGCTCTATGTGTCTTACAATTGCTAAAACAAAACAAAAATAGACAAACTAAAGGTCATAAGTCAGGTAGGAAAATCGGACAAACTTGGTTTTCGAACTGGATAAGAATCGTTCTGTGAAATATCCATATATTAACTATGAACGGAATTGGCCGACGTATACATATGACCAGATAATAGGTTAGGTTAATTAGCAGAAATAAATGGTTTTTGTCTCCATCTACATATTTGTGTAAAGGTAAATTGCATACACTAAATATGAATTGAGTATGTTGAATGATAGTGCGCTATATAATTAACATAGCTATATATGAACACGAGCCATAAATATGTTAGGACAGTTGAGGTGGGGCCGATGTTATGTGTGCGTAGTTATAAACTTGTTATAAACGTCCATACCAAAAAATGTCAAAATCCACAAATAAGCGATATGTTACTGAGGATTGTGACAGGACCGTCGTTCATGAGCGCCAGTCAGTCCGCACACCAACCAACCAAATACAAATGGTTTAGCGACACATGTGAGTGAAGTAACAATACCTATCCACTTATAAATGCATACGGGATTGCTTTGTTCTCGTTCTGTCAGTGTCACGTGATTATGTTTTCATGTGTTGTTGCAATGATTCATTCATCAACATGTATTATTCCATTTGAAACATCAGTAGCTGAGGATTTAAAATTTAATGGGATAAACATGTTAGTATAGGTATATCGCCATACATATGTTCCATAAAATACGTCATCCACGTTACATTCGTTTTAGAATACTGAACCATGTATATAACTTGAGATTATATTATTGTTCTTACTCTCTCCATCTCTCTTGACAACTTACATGGGTTCATGCCGTCTTCGTGTTATTGTTTCAGTTGACCTCATTCAGCCTACATGTAGTTGGTTGCGTTGTACTTCGTCTGTTTACATGCATTATATCAATTTGGCCCATTGCAAAACAAATAATTGAATCAACACAGAAGTGAATATATATTCCTTTGTCCACAATCAACTTCTACCAATCTGTAATGGTTTAGACAAAAATTGACAACACTGGCATACGGATGCGTATGCATGTATTCTTTTATATTTCATGTTGCAAATTTGTGAATGATTTAAATTGATGGCTGATTCTTAAATTTCTTGTCAGACTAATCACATGTACCATATACACTGCCAAAACGTATTGTCTTATTATAATCTAAAAACAAACATAAGGTGCCAATTGGTGCACAATGATGAGTAACACAACATTCTAACACCACAGGAAATTAATTGGTTTCCTTCAAAACCAAATGCATACAGATATAACCAGATTTGGAACAATTGTCAAAATGTTCAAAGTTTTGGAGATGTAAATTTAATGCAACAATCCAAATAATTATATAAATTTTAATATGAATGCCATATCTAATCATCAAGCTGACATAAAAACGACTCGTTATCGCGTGTACGCTTCAGTCCAGTGACCAAAAATACTTGAACGTTGCCAAAAGCAAGGAATAAATAACATATCAGCATGGACTTTATATGCAATATATTTTATTGGTTGCAACATATTTTATTTACTCAATGCATAATATAAATATATAAAAGGCCAAAAAGGATGGAATATCAAGTTCGGCCACATACAATTACATTCTCTCCCCAATGCCAAAACACTGAATATAAACATTACAACGTCGAAAGGAGCACCGGATGTTTTAACAACTTAGTTATGTACAAGTAATGACAACTAACAGTAGAATTGATGAATTGTTTCATATGTTATCTTTGAGAGAATGAAGAATGATACCAAAAAAAAAACACGCGATAATGAGACTGGAATTATGAAAACTATAGAGATGGATAGAAGTAGGATAGAGATGGAGAGATATATGGAGGGAGAGCGAGAACGGAGAGAGTAGCTGAATAGTGTTCGTCGGACAGAGAAAGCGAGAGTCGAATTTATGACATTATCATCAAATAACACTTATTTCCCTAAAACCTATAGCTACCAAAACAAGAATGGCTATACTGCTGACTTAAAACCGGAAGTATCTTATTTGCACCAATCACGTTACAGCTATCATGGTGTTTAAAAAGTGTAAGCTCTCGATATTTTGTCATGGATATTGGCTTGGTGAAATTAATACAATTTGAATATTGTCTTTCATAAGAGAGACCCGAATATATGGTCGTTCTTGGTAAGTTGCGATAGGTATATTTGACATATTTATGCAATTCGTATGAGTATACCAGCACGTGGTCGCGTTAAATTGCTAGAAATGACGTTGATTTCGGGTCAAGAAATAATTAGACGTCGAACGAGCAGATAGACAGTAATTGACAAAAATGAGCTAGAAATTGAAAACAAAAAAACATACGAAACTTTCCATGTTTCCGTGAAATATCCACAACACACTAATATGATATTATGCAATGCAAATACGTCTTTCATTGTTGGCCTATTTGTGCATGTGTTTCATAATGATTTTCAAATATCGTATCGTTAGTATGTCGGTTGTGAAACAATGCGAAATGTTTAATATGCTATAAAATAAACCTCACGTGACATGTTCGGTATTAGTCGAGTAAAGCTCATGCAATTGATATCAGAACACCGTCAGACAGTACCCTTACCACCTGCAGACAGTATAATTGGAACTGCGGTTCCTTGCGAACGTTACCATTGCCAATTGACCGGCCTCGATTTTGTGATCCAGGGAGGCATTGGCTATCAACAGATTAATACAGTACAAGAAAAGAAGATGCATGCATCAGATCGCCCATGAATTATTTTACACACAAAACATAGTCACACACATTGGGGAAATGTTATAAAGTCAATATTAGAATATACGCATCTATCAGAACGAGATATGTGGTGTACTCACGACCAAGCACACGATGCTTACCTGGCCAAATTACCCCTATATATGAAGATTGGTCGTGCATGCATATACAATTTGATAATTACATGCTCATAAATGTGGGCTATATGGTTTGCCGATAGATTAAAATCGTGACATCCGATATGCAGACGGACAGATGCGGGCTGTAACGTATTCCAAAGATTAATGATGCAAAGAGTAAATCCATGATAGATCCTGAGGTTCATGATTCCGGAATTCGGAAAAGAAACGTTATGCACAGATATACATATGCCATTTGGGATATAGAAGATGCTGCCTATATACTCAAATGCAATAAAAGTATGTATACCAACCCCTCGTTCCACGCCGCTGTGACCAGCCATGAGAACATACACATGAAATATTCAAACCGACCGGACAGTGTTGCATGCAATATAAGTATATGTACACCCCAACCCCATTTGCCACCCATCTGTGACGATGTGATCAGCATTGATGACATACACACGAAATAATCAAATAGACCAGACATGATTGTCCCATGCACTATAAGTACGCACACCCTAACCCCATGTCGCCACGTCTCTACATGGGACATATTGTGACATGTGAAAACATGCACATGCAATTTCAAGCAGACATGGTCCCATGCAATATAAGTGCGAACACGTCAATCCTATGTCGCCGCGTCCCTACATGTAACCAGTCTTGAGATCGTGCACAAATGTCATACACACCCGGCAGTGTCACAATCAATATTAGAAACAATTACATACTGCATCCCAACTACCTGCCGCCGCGTCCCTACACGTGTAGACCAGACGTGAAAACATGCACATGAAATAAAATATATTGCCAAATGCCAAATGCAATACATACACAGAACGACACGATGTGTAAATGAGTTTGTCGATACGGCACGAGTGCTGTCGCGGAAGGATAGAACGAGAGGCGCTAGCGCCTCGAGTTTTATCCTTCCGCGACAGCACGAGTTGCTTCTCGTCCTAGAATCCGTGCATTCAAAATACAGGATTAGAAGGTTTACTTAGGCTCACACAGGGCGAATTTGTCGTGTGTGATGATTCTTTTATTTAAATAGTTCATGGTTGACGCGAACGTCATGTACCGGTACGTCATTTTACGTCAACGAGATGCGTATGGAACCTACGTTCCATACGGATTTGTAAATATGGAACAGCAATAACACTGTACTTCTAGGAACAATCGTGTAATAAAAGTATGTATACCCAACCCCTTGTACCACGCCGCTGTGGCCAGCCACGAGAACATACACATGAAATGTTCAAACCGACGGGACTGTGTTGAATGCTATATAAGTATATCATATATACGTACACCCAAACCCCTGTGCCACCCCTCTGTGACGGTGTGATCAGCCTTGATGGCATACACACGAAATAATCAAATAGACCTGACAGTGTCCCATGCAATATAAGTACGCACACCCTAACCCCATGTCGCCACGTATTTACGCGGGACATAATGTGATATGTATAAACATGCACATGAAATGTTCAAACATACATGGTCCCATGCAATATAAGTGCGTACTCGCCAATCCCATGTCGCCGCGTCCCTATATGTAACCAGTCGTGAGCTAGAACGTGAACATTAAAATGTAAAACAGACCAGACAGTATCAGAATCAATATTAGAAAAAAGTACATACTGCACCCCACCTACCTGTAACCGCGTCCCCACATGTGATGACCCGACGTGAAAACATGCACATGAACTAAAATATATTGCAACATACACATGAAATGTTCAAACCGACCGGACTGTGTAAGTATAAGTATACGTACATCCAACCCCTGTGCCACCCCTCTGTGACGATGTGATCAGCATTGATGACACACACATGACATAATCAAATAGACCATGCAGACATGCAGACAGTGTCCCATGCAATATAAGCACGCATATCCTAACCCCATGTCGCCATATATCTACACGGGACATATTGTGACATGTGAAAACATGCACATGAAATGTTCAAACAGACATGGTCCCATGTAATATAAGTGCGTACGCGTCAATCCCATGTCGCCGAGTCCCTACATCTAACCAGCCGTGAGAACATGCACATGAAATTTTCAAACAGATCCGGCAGTGTCACAATCATATTAGAAAAAAACAGTCAATACGTCCACCACAATCGCACGTTGCCGCCTCCCTACATGTGATGACCAGACGTGAAAACATGCGCATGTAATATTCAATTAGACATGTTAGTGTCCCTTACAACATAAGTACTTACACCCAACCCCTTGTCACTGCGTCCCTATTTGTGACCCACCGTGAACACACGCACATGTTATTGAGTTTGTTTTAATTCACATTTTTATAAACCTATCTGCTTACTAAAGGTTAGTAATAATATTAACTATTTGCTTCTTCTCGTCATAAATACGCCGCTACAAAGTTTCCGTTCATGTACAAAATATCGTATCAATTTTTAATTAATTTCACGTAACAAACTTCATTTTAAATACTCATTAAGTGGTTACCAAGAACAAGTATAAAACTAATAACTACACATTGCCTATTTTAAAAGAGAGAGATAACATGTATATTATATACCGTATACTTTAGTAGAAAACGTTATTTAATACATCATACATTGTATCAGATTTTAAAAATAATTCTTTGTAAAATAATTCATGGACGATAACAGTCTCATTGCATGCATCTTTATTAGCGCGTACCGTGTGTATACTGTTCTCCAATTTTTTGATAGCTGTGGTCCTATGGACATTTAATTTATAGATAATTGGTTTTTCCGGTTTAAAAGTCGAACTGCGCGACCAGGAGGCCGAGTTCGGTAAAAGGTGTAATTGGGAATTTCAATTCTGTTTATTGTTCTTTACATTATTATGTCAATAATGTTTATTTTTGGTTTGTGACAAGCTATGTCAATTACCAATAAAAGAAAATTAAAAGATAATTTGTAAGTCCTATATTTCAACTTTTATAGATATTTTTCGTTCTGCAGCCCACTGATTGTTGTGGTTGGAGACGGCCGAATCGGCCGCCGGTTCGTTAATTAGGTGCTGGTTGTTATTGTTATTTTAACGGAATTCTGAGTTGGTCATTCGCGAAACCAATATATTTTATATTCTATAATTACAATCATGGGTATATAATATATGATCTTGAGCGCGTTATCATTTCTGACTGTGGTTTTCTTGTTGCTGGTTGTTCTCGGTATACAGTTGTACTATTGACACAGGCCAATATATATTGGGCTGGTTTGATCCGATTCGAAGCTCGTTTACTACGATTGCATATGATAACAAAGAAAAGCAATGGTAACTTCGGGCTAACATTTACTCATATTGGTAAAACAAGAGACACATGTGAACTTTTTGACACAGTGAAATCCAACTTTCCCAAGTTATACTCTCCCTTCGGGCGAAACAATGAGTGGACAATCGATGGACCATTAATGTGATACAACCAGGTTTTACGGTTTATTCGTCCGATAGTGAAACAGTTTATAACAGTCTCATTTTATCAGCCAACGCAACTTATCTCTTTGTAAACATAGTTGGTCATATGTGGTAATTGCATGAAATTCCCGGCAGGGAATAACTAACCCATTATGTCTGTTCGCCTTATATATATATATGTTCGCCGATGAAAATTCCTGATATCTTCTGCTATCGTCTAAAAGCTATACGGGTATGATTGGGGTCCTCGTATTTACGAGGGCACCTTATGCTTGGTCGCGGCTTAATTAGTTTTTTAAAAACATCATTTCGGAAAGTTTACAACTTTTCTCGAATTTTAACAGCCACACCGGAAGTAATTCTGATTGGTCGAAATATTTGTGCGAAACTGCGCTCGAAAAATTCCCCAATAGTTTAAAAAAATCTAAATATATATTTATGTCATCTAGATGGAATGAAGTTCGTCAATCGGTAAAGATTATAACATCGTTAGCTTGGGAATGTTTAATGACGAGATTGTGTGTGTGTTGTACCATACTTTATCGCTAATGTTCGTATCCATAGGCATCCTCTTCGAAATCAAAACAAACTGAATATGGTCAAATCGCAATTTCCACCGAAAATTATTTTATTGGGTAAGACATGCGTTTATATTGTTACGTAACATTGCAACGTTAGTGCTGGTTATATAGTATTGTACCCACAATCGGTAGATCGCCTACTTGACCTTTGAGTAATATCTGATAGAAAAAAACCCCGTCCGTGGATTTCGAGTCGTCGGCTCACGAGCGTCCATTTTCTTGCATGTTCCCACCTTGGACAGTTCAAATAAAACAAATTTATTCACCAAATACGATGAGCTTGACCAAACCAATGGGCGTATTGTTCTATCTGGTTAAAAACAAATGTAACTTAACCATAACGCAATAAATTACCATGGCCATATTCACAGCACTCGTGCAAACCATATCCATAGCCATTCCCTGAACCATAACCATAACCCTTTCGATAAGTCTAGTCTTATGCACACAAGCCTAACCAAAACCAATTCCTTTGCATAACACGGTCATTTTGTTTAACATTAACCATATCCAAAATCTAACCCAATTTATAAACCAGATCCTACCCATAACCATAACCCTAAACATAACCCTGATATACACATAACCATAACCCTATCCTTAAACTTAACCCTTTACATGAACCTACATTTATTCATAGTATTAACCATTTCTAGTGTATACAGTCACCTGGGGGTATTTTCCTACATAACATGTAAATGCATGTAATATCGGGCACTCAATCTTAATTAACTCATTACCCATTCGTTCGAAAAGTTAGAAAATTTCACTGAATTTGCACGTGGATAGTACCCACCAAATCCGGTCGTCAAATTTGTTTTTATCTCGGTTCACGATGTCTCCATTTTGTTCCTTTGCAAGTTTTACTGGAATTTGCGAAGAGACTCGACCAGCCCCGGTGTGCGGTCTCCGTTTGGCGGATTTCTTTTATATCACGGCTGTCAAACATCGGGTTGTATCTAGGGTATACCGAAGTACCTGCTCGAGCATTTAACTCGCTCCATCGTTATCCTGTTTTGATTTGACGAGAAAATGGGAGAATTTCGCCTTTTTGCCATATATCGATGGTACTCTGTATTACGTATTCCTATCACATCCACTCGTCAACAAAATTGTATCTCCATGTTTTATTTGTTTGAGTATTTTTCCACTTTTGGTATTTGGTGTAATTTGCCAATTTGAACACACCGGAACGCGAGCTCTCCGTTGGGCGGGTTTGCTTTTTAAGTAGAGCGATCAAACTTTGGGAGATTACCTAAATTATATCGGGAAAAATAGACTAGTGAAACAGCACTTAACGATACTTATTTAAATTTTAAAGTCTCAACAGGAGGAAACCTTCGGCTTTAGCGCTAATTAAGTAGACACAAATAAGTTGCGCATGGACATTATCTATCACATCCACTAGTAAAAATTTCGCTGTTCGGCAGGTTGAATTTATAGTAGAGCTATCAAACTTTGGAGGCGTACCTACAGGATACAGGCGTACCTGCTCCTGCATTAACCTTGCTCGACAATTAGCCCTTTGTATTTGGCGCTAACAATAGGTAATTTGTTTGTACCTGTCATTGATCGGTAACGGTTGGGACAAAAAACTTATTAATGATACATTCCGGTCCGAATCACTCTTCCCATTCGGAAAATGCAATAAAAATATGATAGCGCTGGACTGTTTTTGTTTTTGTTTTGCTAAGTCTGACGTTTACATCCGCCACCGGTCAGCCTGGTCGGCTAGGAGAAGATCTGGCTACAAGCACGTTCTCCTCAATCAATGTATGAATACAACTTTCGATGGTCTCTAACTTGGACATTTCTCAACCGATTTACAAAATTCGTTCAGGAGGATAATTAGTACGTCCTATAGATACATTCATGTCTGGATTTTTCTCACAGAACCTTGGACTGAGTTCAACCACAATTGGTGTGGTGATTCGGGGTACCCTGGCGGTTGTCATAACTGTGTTAGTTTTTCAAAATTTTGAATTAAATTTGTTTTTTATAAAATTGGTTTTGTTAAATTGGGCAAGCAGTTCAATCTAAAACAAATACATCTAAAACAATATATATAAATCAAAATGATTCAATGATCAAAATGTGCTTGAAGCGTACAAAGGCGCCGCCGCTGAATAAATGCTCTGTCTAAGGATCAACATGTGTGCGAAGTCCCATAGCGGGGGCCACATGTCTCTCTCTGAAGCTGAATATAGGCCCCCGAAGGGAGCCTGTTTCAGCTAGTTTAGTATATATATAGTTTCAGTAGACTAACAAAAGTGGTATGGAATATGTTAGATAATGGGCTGGTTGACAGACTAATCGGGAAATATTAAGGAAGTGTGTGTATCCTACACATTGATCTTGGTTTACAATTTATACCAAAAATAATTAAATTAAAACAGCTTGCGAAACAAGTTAAACTGTTATTTGAACTAAATGAGATAATTTCCCAGTCATATGAGTGATATTAGTAGAGTTTTATGTGGTTTTAGACCAAATTTAGCGAAATTTGGGGAGTGGGTGTAAAAAAATTGGGAGTAACAAGTTATTTTTTTTGCAGGTTTGGGGGTTGTGGGTCCCAGAAAATGCCAGATGCAAAAAAAAACGGCATACCTTCCTGCAATTTTTTTAATACCCCCACTGTGCATACACTGGGCGCCCCTCTACACTCTTAAACGTTTTGGTTTTTTAAAATACCAAATTTGGTTTTGAACTTTGTCCCATATATGTAACCAAATTAGGTTTTGATCAAAACCAAATACCAAGCGCCAACTGGTTTTGATAAAAACCAAAATTGGTTTTGATCAAAACCAAATTGCATGAATATTTGGTTTCGATCAAAACCAAAATTGGTTTTGAACTTTTGTCCCATATATTTAACCATTAGGTTTTGATCAAAACCAAATACCAAGCGCCAACTGGTTTTGATCAAAACCAAAATCGGTATTGAGCTTTTGTCCCATATATTTAACCAAATTAGGTTTTGATCAAAACCAAATACCAAGCGCCAACTGATTTTGATAAAAACCCAAACTGGTTTTATATATGAAACCAATTTTGGTTTTGACCAAAAAGTTCCTTTTTTGCACAATTTATTGATAAATGTGCCATACAACATACTTATGTAACCGTTAATGGTACTGTACACTAAATCCACCCATTTATTGTACCATATCCATAGTCAACAAAATATATGCAACACATGAATGAATTTGGTTTTCCAAGTTTGACATGTAAAATTATAATGAAAATTAATTTATGACTCAAGTCATAAATTGATTTTCATTATAATTACCAATCCATTGATATATTAAAGGGCTAATTAGAAAAAAGACATTAGACTGTCTGAAACAGATACCACCAGATTCCATTTCCAGAAAAAAAATTCAGCTGATCACTTGCATACTACAGGCTATCAAATTTCTATATTATGGCTTTCATACCATCCCACAAACATACATGTACATGTATATGGGTTCTTTTTGCCAATTGGTCAAATCTTAAATTATACGAAAACCCATTATTTTTGATGGTTTCTACCATAATAATGTTGGTTGCCAAGTAAACAGAAAATAAACGGTGACCATGTAATTCTTTTGTTTACGGGTTACACAGTCCTGAAATTATTATGATAGAAACAGTTGGTGCAGTCAAGTGTTTCTCACATAAGTTTGTGATTAATTTTTCAAGTGTGCATGCCGGCATAGAACTAAATTCCACAAGATGCTGCAAGATGTGGCAAATTACATGTAAAATTTCCTGAAATCACAAACCTCTTAGGACTATTCTACCATTTAAGTGCTATCAGTAACCTTAAATTGAGGCACCCCATTCACGAATCATATCATAAGCAACCAAAATTAAGAGTCGAAGATGAAGTAAATTGTCCAAATGACATAATTGGTTGCATCAATGTTGAATGAAGTTTTAAGATAAACATCAATGAAGACACAGTGAGATTTTGGAAATTAAACTTTAATTCAAACATATCCAGGAGGAATAATTGTCATCCTAGCCATTCGTCCACAGCAGTGTATATTCCTAATGTCTGTGCACACCTCACCATCGCAACAATTGCAATGAATTAACACGTAATATATAGTTCATCACACCCTTCTTATATTGAACATTCCCAAGAATGACAGCTCATCTGTTTTACACCTGTCGTGCAGTATAAATTTAAAGATCAGCAAACTCCTTTATATTTGCATCTGATGAATATAGCAGCACTTGACAGCATAGCATGTTACTAACTTCCCACAGGCTGCACCACACTTGTATATTGTGGTGCAATATTTATGAATGAAAAGTTGACGAATAACATATTGTATCTGCACAGATAACACACATGCCTCCTCTGTATGCTGTGCACATTCTGATACTAAAGTTTCCAATGCCAGTGAACGAACATACTCTGAAAAGAAATACATAAAATACTATGTTTAGGAAAAGTCAGATTTAAAGATATATATTGCAGACTTATTTCATTGAATACTAAAAGCATTGTTAGGGCATGGCAAAATATACCCATGGCAATTCCAACAAAAGGCCTTTAACTCTGGTGAAATTGACGTGCTGAACCAAAACTCAAACTGGACCTGTATTTTGTACATTAAAACACACATATATAAATATATATTTATGTCATCTAGATGGAATGAAGTTCGTCAATCGGTAAAGATTATAACATCGTTAGCTTGGGAATGTTTAATGACGAGATTGTGTGTGTGTTGTACCATACTTTATCGCTAATGTTCGTATCCATAGGCATCCTCTTCGAAATCAAAACAAACTGAATATGGTCAAATCGCAATTTCCACCGAAAATTATTTTATTGGGTAAGACATGCGTTTATATTGTTACGTAACATTGCAATGTTAGTGCTGGTTATATAGTATTGTACCCACAATCGGTAGATCGCCTACTTGACCTTTGAGTAATATCTGATAGAAAAAACCCCGTCCGTGGATTTCGAGTCGTCGGCTCACGAGCGTCCATTTTCTTGCATGTTCCCACCTTGGACAGTTCAAATAAAACAAATTTATTCACCAAATACGATGAGCTTGACCAAACCAATGGGCGTATTGTTCTATCTGGTTAAAAACAAATGTAACTTAACCATAACGCAATAAATTACCATGGCCATATTCACAGCACTCGTGCAAACCATATCCATAGCCATTCCCTGAACCATAACCATAACCCTTTCGATAAGTCTAGTCTTATGCACACAAGCCTAACCAAAACCAATTCCTTTGCATAACACGGTCATTTTGTTTAACATTAACCATATCCAAAATCTAACCCAATTTATAAACCAGATCCTACCCATAACCATAACCCTAAACATAACCCTGATATACACATAACCATAACCCTATCCTTAAACTTAACCCTTTACATGAACCTACATTTATTCATAGTATTAACCATTTCTAGTGTATACAGTCACCTGGGGGTATTTTCCTACATAACATGTAAATGCATGTAATATCGGGCACTCAATCTTAATTAACTCATTACCCATTCGTTCGAAAAGTTAGAAAATTTCACTGAATTTGCACGTGGATAGTACCCACCAAATCCGGTCGTCAAATTTGTTTTTATCTCGGTTCACGATGTCTCCATTTTGTTCCTTTGCAAGTTTTACTGGAATTTGCGAAGAGACTCGACCAGCCCCGGTGTGCGGTCTCCGTTTGGCGGATTTCTTTTATATCACGGCTGTCAAACATCGGGTTGTATCTAGGGTATACCGAAGTACCTGCTCGAGCATTTAACTCGCTCCATCGTTATCCTGTTTTGATTTGACGAGAAAATGGGAGAATTTCGCCTTTTTGCCATATATCGATGGTACTCTGTATTACGTATTCCTATCACATCCACTCGTCAACAAAATTGTATCTCCATGTTTTATTTGTTTGAGTATTTTTCCACTTTTGGTATTTGGTGTAATTTGCCAATTTGAACACACCGGAACGCGAGCTCTCCGTTGGGCGGGTTTGCTTTTTAAGTAGAGCGATCAAACTTTGGGAGATTACCTAAATTATATCGGGAAAAATAGACTAGTGAAACAGCACTTAACGATACTTATTTAAATTTTAAAGTCTCAACAGGAGGAAACCTTCGGCTTTAGCGCTAATTAAGTAGACACAAATAAGTTGCGCATGGACATTATCTATCACATCCACTAGTAAAAATTTCGCTGTTCGGCAGGTTGAATTTATAGTAGAGCTATCAAACTTTGGAGGCGTACCTACAGGATACAGGCGTACCTGCTCCTGCATTAACCTTGCTCGACAATTAGCCCTTTGTATTTGGCGCTAACAATAGGTAATTTGTTTGTACCTGTCATTGATCGGTAACGGTTGGGACAAAAAACTTATTAATGATACATTCCGGTCCGAATCACTCTTCCCATTCGGAAAATGCAATAAAAATATGATAGCGCTGGACTGTTTTTGTTTTTGTTTTGCTAAGTCTGACGTTTACATCCGCCACCGGTCAGCCTGGTCGGCTAGGAGAAGATCTGGCTACAAGCACGTTCTCCTCAATCAATGTATGAATACAACTTTCGATGGTCTCTAACTTGGACATTTCTCAACCGATTTACAAAATTCGTTCAGGAGGATAATTAGTACGTCCTATAGATACATTCATGTCTGGATTTTTCTCACAGAACCTTGGACCGAGTTCAACCACAATTGGTGTGGTGATTCGGGGTACCCTGGCGGTTGTCATAACTGTGTTAGTTTTTCAAAATTTTGAATTAAATTTGTTTTTTATAAAATTGGTTTTGTTAAATTGGGCAAGCAGTTCAATCTAAAACAAATACATCTAAAACAATATATATAAATCAAAATGATTCAATGATCAAAATGTGCTTGAAGCGTACAAAGGCGCCGCCGCTGAATAAATGCTCTGTCTAAGGATCAACATGTGTGCGAAGTCCCATAGAGGGGGCCACATGTCTCTCTCTGAAGCTGAATATAGGCCCCCGAAGGGAGCCTGTTTCAGCTAGTTTAGTATATATATAGTTTCAGTAGACTAACAAAAGTGGTATGGAATATGTTAGATAATGGGCTGGTTGACAGACTAATCGGGAAATATTAAGGAAGTGTGTGTATCCTACACATTGATCTTGGTTTACAATTTATACCAAAAATAATTAAATTAAAACAGCTTGCGAAACAAGTTAAACTGTTATTTGAACTAAATGAGATAATTTCCCAGTCATATGAGTGATATTAGTAGAGTTTTATGTGGTTTTAGACCAAATTTAGCGAAATTTGGGGAGTGGGTGTAAAAAAATTGGGAGTAACAAGTTATTTTTTTTGCAGGTTTGGGGGTTGTGGGTCCCAGAAAATGCCAGATGCAAAAAAAAACGGCATACCTTCCTGCAATTTTTTTACTACCCCCACTGTGCATACACTGGGCGCCCCTCTACACTCTTAAACGTTTTGGTTTTTTAAAATACCAAATTTGGTTTTGAACTTTGTCCCATATATGTAACCAAATTAGGTTTTGATCAAAACCAAATACCAAGCGCCAACTGGTTTTGATAAAAACCAAAATTGGTTTTGATCAAAACCAAATTGCATGAATATTTGGTTTCGATCAAAACCAAAATTGGTTTTGAACTTTTGTCCCATATATTTAACCATTAGGTTTTGATCAAAACCAAATACCAAGCGCCAACTGGTTTTGATCAAAACCAAAATCGGTATTGAGCTTTTGTCCCATATATGTAACCAAATTAGGTTTTGATCAAAACCAAATACCAAGCGCCAACTGATTTTGATAAAAACCCAAACTGGTTTTATATATGAAACCAATTTTGGTTTTGACCAAAAAGTTCCTTTTTTGCACAATTTATTGATAAATGTGCCATACAACATACTTATGTAACCTTTAATGGTACTGTACACTAAATCCACCCATTTATTGTACCATATCCATAGTCAACAAAATATATGCAACACATGAATGAATTTGGTTTTCCAAGTTTGACATGTAAAATTATAATGAAAATTAATTTATGACTCAAGTCATAAATTGATTTTCATTATAATTACCAATCCATTGATATATTAAAGGGCTAATTAGAAAACAGACAATAGACTGTCTGAAACAGATACCACCAGATTCCATTTCCAGAAAAAAAATTCAGCTGATCACTTGCATACTACAGGCTATCAAATTTCTATATTATGGCTTTCATACCCTCCCACAAACATACATGTACATGTATATGGGTTCTTTTTGCCAATTGGTCAAATCTTAAATTATACGAAAACCCATTATTTTTGATGGTTTCTACCATAATAATGTTGGTTGCCAAGTAAACAGAAAATAAACGGTGACCATGTAATTCTTTTGTTTACGGTTTACACAGTCCTGAAATTATTATGATAGAAACAGTTGGTGCAGTCAAGTGTTTCTCACATAAGTTTGTGATTAATTTTTCAAGTGTGCATGCCGGCATAGAACTAAATTCCACAAGATGCTGCAAGATGTGGCAAATTACATGTAAAATTTCCTGAAATCACAAACCTCTTAGGACTATTCTACCATTTAAGTGCTATCAGTAACCTTAAATTGAGGCACCCCATTCACGAATCATATCATAAGCAACCAAAATTAAGAGTCGAAGATGAAGTAAATTGTCCAAATGACATAATTGGTTGCATCAATGTTGAATGAAGTTTTAAGATAAACATCAATGAAGACACAGTGAGATTTTGGAAATTAAACTTTAATTCAAACATATCCAGGGGGAATAATTGTCATCCTAGCCATTCGTCCACAGCAGTGTATATTCCTAATGTCTGTGCACACCTCACCATCGCAACAATTGCAATGAATTAACACGTAATATATAGTTCATCACACCCTTCTTATATTGAACATTCCCAAGAATGACAGCTCATCTGTTTTACACCTGTCGTGCAGTAGAAATTTAAAGATCAGCAAACTCCTTTATATTTGCATCTGATGAATATAGCAGCACTTGACAGCATAGCATGTTACTAACTTCCCACAGGCTGCACCACACTTGTATATTGTGGTGCAATATTTATGAATGAAAAGTTGACGAATAACATATTGTATCTGCACAGATAACACACATGCCTCCTCTGTATGCTGTGCACATTCTGATACTAAAGTTTCCAATGCCAGTGAACGAACATACTCTGAAAAGAAATACATAAAATACTATGTTTAGGAAAAGTCAGATTTAAAGATATATATTGCAGACTTATTTCATTGAATACTAAAAGCATTGTTAGGGCATGGCAAAATATACCCATGGCAATTCCAACAAAAGGCCTTTAACTCTGGTGAAATTGACGTGCTGAACCAAAACTCAAACTGGACCTGTATTTTGTACATTAAAACACACACATTTCAAATTTCATTCAACTCAGTTGAGACTATCTAAAGTTACCATCTGACATCTGGAATCCAAAAGCGAACTAACAGACAGACATGCAGCATAATACATCCCCTTTTTTAAACAGGCATATATGGGTGCATATAAACAATCAGTTAGTATCCAAACACTATCCCCACTGGAATCATGTAGCAAAAACCTGAGATTAAGAACTAAAATTCCAACCATATCCACTGTAGCATTTCAGAGAATACAATGGTTGAACCACGCACAAATGTAAACATTTACTACTTTATTCAGGGCACCTTATTGAGTATAAACATTACTGAAATGATTGTCCCAATACTATTATACTAGTCACTGAGTTTAATTTGTTTATAACAATGATGTTTTTTTCTGACTATTTGGATAACTTATTTTGATTGTTTATTATTCCATCAGCAGGTCCGGGAACACCTCACTGGATTGTTTCACATCACTTTAATTTGTCTTTAAAAGCACATCAGGTTATTGGATATTTACCAGGCCATTTATAAGGCTATCATGGCTATGGTTTATATAGTGTCATCAGTATTCTGTGAATTAAAGTGCAAAATGCGGTGATTATTCACCCCCCCCCCAAATTGCCCCTCTTTTTTAAATCTCCAGTTACCCTTCACAGGTATTATTTTATTTAGTCTTATTCCATACCATGACACTTAGAAGTACACAATCAGCTAGACATTATTTGTTTGGACTCTTTTCCATAGGTAGGGAATTTAGACATAAATTCAACAAACATACAACATAAGGCTTTTTGTTAAAGGTGCACAATCTGATCTGATTGTTTCCCGGATCATCCAGTTACAACATGAACAACGGAAATTTACACCGAAAGCCAATAGTCATCCAACATTACTTTTCATCATGTTATCTTCCGAAATTGATTTGCGATGACCTTGCGAGACCTCTCAATATATTGTATATCTGCATATTTCTAGAAGAAGTCAGTGGAATGTTTGGTAGGCTGACAAATAATCGAGGTGGATAAAATTAACAGATTTGATAACTCAGAGCTTTGAGGGATAGGATCCTCAACTCAAATAAAATATTATTTAAACCCGAAGCTGAAGAAATAGTAATTTAGGGGGCGTCAAATCAGATTATACATCTTCTAAGTGATGCATATTTATATAAAAACTTACAGTTGTAAATTGAATACATCCAAGTTCCAACTTTGGTCCAGTGTATGTCTTCCAGTCAATTTACTTCCACAGCAAGACTTCTAGCTGACCGTCCTCTATAAAATATAACATACAGGTCTTATAAAATGATACCAACAAGCCTTGAAATAGTGTGTCTGTCATTTGCAGAATGAGGTCCCCAGATGAAGAATTTAGTTATGGCACCCCACATGGCTAGCATCACCAAATTCACCCTATGTGAACCTCTCCAGAGGGTGTATTTGGTGATGCTAGCCCACTGTGCGGGGTACCATCAATAAATTCACCCTCTGGGGACCTCATTCTGCGAATGACAGGCACACTCCATTTCAAGGCTTGGACATGCACTAGTATATGAAATGACATGTACATCTATAGATTTACTTAAAATATCACATATTGTTCTGGATATAAATCTTTTCAATGTACTGGCCATGACATATAGGATTTCAAACAAAGAAAACATTATTGCAGGCATGTCATACATGTAGCATGGTTTGATGACAGGTGAAATACCCATCATGGGTGGGGGTGTGAGTAATCACATTCTTCATGACTTCGGGGCGGGCGGCCTTCATTTAGGTTATAGTTTAGAAATAACATTTATCAAATTATGATAATTTCCTCAAGAAGATACTATTATATAGTATAGCATAATTATTATATGAATGTGATATTATTCACAAAACACGCTTTGTGTCAGAGAAAATGCAAGTCGAGCAAAAAGAGCAGTGAATTGTTTATAAGCAGAGTCACGATAATGCATCGTTTCCTTATATTTATATTTGTGTTTGGTACATCTACAACTTACAACTCACAATACTATCATAGTAAATTCCTTATTTGGTCTGTATTACCATATTTTGGTTAAGAGAGAATCCTAACTGGATAAGGGGGGGGGGGAGCTCGGAAAATAATTCAGGCACGTATGCTGATTTTTACTTTTCGACCCTAGTTAGGACTCACTCACCCCCACATCCAACTTGTTTGTCTGTTTTCGGCAGTTTTTTCGACCATATTTGGACACCCAACCCCCCTTTTATCACTAAAACAGAGATTTGCGAGGGTGGGGGAGGGAATTCAATGTAAACAGCTGTACATGAATTTCTGTGCATTCATGGATGTTAACATAACATGTAAATAGGAATGTGTCACTTTGGGTTCAATCGGCTAAAAAAAAATATGGCTGCCAGCGGCCATCTTGGATTTCAAAATTTGCAACAAAATACAACACGATAACTGCCTGCAGCCAGTTTAGCAGTTAAAATTACATTATTTCTCTTCTTCTCATTTGTTTAAAGGTACTCAATCCGATCAGACGCTCCTAAATTAGTATTTCTTTGGCTTCGGGGTTAAAACATATTTGAATCGAGTCAAGGAACCTACATGTCAAAGCTCAGCGTGATCAGATATAGATATAGTAAATTATTACCGCTCGAGTTTTCTGTTTAAACTACTTAATAACCCCGAAGCCAAAGAAATAGTAATTTAGGAATGTCTGATCGGATTGAGTACCTTTAAGCCAAACTCATTGCAAAAACAGTCAAAAAACATGCAGGAATATTTTTTTTGGAGTTGCGGAATTTGGATTAATGTCGATTAGCTGGATTATGAACTGACAGCGGGTAGAGTGGGTCGATTACAATATTACAATAAAATTTGGTGTGATTTCAATGTCAACTCAACAGGCTCAGCTGCCCCAATTGAATTTCAACAATTGCGGCAGCCCTCTACTCCTTGCCCGATATGTGGTATAGGCCTGCACTCCCTGTCGCACCACATCTCCACCAATGTGGCCTCATTTTTGTAAGTGCAAGAAGTTTGTAAACTTTGCGCCATTTTTGAATGTTTTCTTTTCGTGGTATTTACAACATGACCAGTGCTACAGTGGTCGTGTGACAGCTACGATCGCGCACATTGCCAAGGTCATGCCACGATTTTCCTGGTAAAATCAAACAGCGCTTGATTGCTACGATTTGGCTACGATATTGTCATGGGCATGCGCATTGGATGCTCCCTCCTGCGATTTTCCCCACTTACGATTTTAATCTCAGCGTGTGCGGTGGCACTTAGCCGGCCCAACCCGGTCTGCCGGGTGCCTCGGTCCTCTGTGCTTTGAACTCTTTCTCACTAAAATAATGTTGTGCTAATACATGAGCCGGGGCAACTCGGCAAACCGAGTTGTCCCATCCTGCCTAACCGGGACAACTGGGTTAACGGGAACAGCTTGGCTTGCGTAACAGCGAGTCATCCCAACTAGCTGGGATGAAAGTCTGGAACATAACACCATTTATTGTAACTTGATGTGACGTTAGCCAATAAAATGCTCGCATCGTGTGAGTGACGTTTAATCACTACCAAAGCCACTCGGTTATGGGCGTGCTGACATTATGTCGTGACGCGTGATTCAAAGACAGCTAGATGATTAACTAGTTGCGTGAATGTCAACCGAGTTGTCCAAGCTAACCGAGTTAGAAAACAAGTGAGGGTTTTGATTTGGTTGAGGGTGGCCGGAGAATATGGTAGCCTGATTTTGATGCAGCAAATTAGCACTTCTAGTTTATTATAAAAAAACAGCCGGTTTGAGAGTATAATATATAGCTGAATACAGCTAGGTTAGCTGAATACAGCTATTGTAGCTGTATTCTCACATTTGCCAGACCTGTTTGTATGCCGTAATTTTCTGCCTATATGACCTTACCTGTTTGCGTCCGTGGGCATTAAGTAGACACAAGTGAGCTCAGTGGGCTTGCAGCATGTGCTAATTTCATAATTTTCAATAATTCTAAAATACGAATACATGTAATATTTTATGTTTTGCAATTCGTTGCATGATTAAAATAGGTCGTCAATATCGGGTCCATTCATTGAACGATGCAGTTATGTTGATATACATATTGCATCATACAGCTGATGTTACCATCAATTTATTATATTTAAAACAATAAATATTTAGTGGGTGGGGGTGGTATAAGTAACCACTTAGCCTTAGTAAGCCCATATTTGTGTTATGTCTATGTTGTGACATAATTATCTTCATTTTGATTAAATGATTAATTAATGAAATATTATAAAACAGGTCTGGGTATCCATTTGTGCTTAAGAATAAATGATAATGATTTGTGCTCATTTGTAAATAATTTGTGCTCAAGCGTAAATAAATTGTGCTCAAGAGTAAATAATTTGCACTTTTGCGCAAATAAAGAATAACTGTGAAAATGCTTTCCTCTGACACACCTACTGATCTACATTTGGGAGTTCCTTCTCTTACAATTTAGTTAGACCGGTGTCAGAGAAGGTACTGACAGGAAGAATTTAGACAGATTGGTCTAGACTTTTTAGACCGATCGGTCTAATGAAGAACATTCGGTGGTTCACCCATATGGGATGCGATTTTAACATGTGTACCTTATTTGCGCTTGAGCATAAATATGATCAATAATTTTTCGCTTCTAAAGTGTAAGTAATTTGTGGATGGCCTCCCATACACCTATTCACCTATACCTGATAAATTGCCATGAATCATGATAATTTTCAAACGGAATGACAACTTTTTATCAAATAAACTGTCAAATGTCTTTTTTCAACTTTAAGATTTTTGTTGTTGAAAATTTTATGTCTTATATATTGGCAAATTGTCAACATTCAATCTGTTTAGACTGATTGGCCAACAAATTTAGACAGATCGGTCTAAATAAAGATTGATTTTCAAAGAGGTTCACCCATATTGGTATGGGAGGCCAAATTCACATTTAAAAGCTAATTATGCTTAACCATATTCAGGGCTCAAAATAGATTTAATATAGAGAGAATCCAATTAGTCATAAAGCACTGAAAATTGAAAATTAGACTTAAGCGCACTGCCATTACGTTTAAGCATAATAGATGTTCATAGCATTATTACCTTACATATAATGATATCATCTAAGCTAGATATTTGTCAAAAGTTACTAGCATCAGGAATTGGCTGCATCCATTTCAGCTTAAGGGGAGTTTTCACATATATATGGAATATGAATTACGCTTAAGCGTAATGACATTTCGCTTAAGCATATATATAACGACATTACGCTTAAGCGTAATGGCTTTACACTTAAGCGTAATGGCTTTACGCTTAAGTGTAATAGATTATGCTTTGAAAAGCATAATGGAAATCTGAATTATGCTCAAGCATAATGGCTTAATGCATTACGCTTAAGCGTAATTGGCTATTAAATGTGAATTCGAACTCCCATACAATATGGGACATGGTTTTAATATTTACTTCTTATTTGCACATAAGCATAAATATGAAAATTATGATCAATCAATTGCATTTAAGCATAAATAATTTGCATTTACGTGTAAGTGATTTAGGCTTTAGCGTAAATAAGGAATAAATGTAAAAGTACATGCCATTCCATATACATGACCTAAAGTTCTAAACCTGATAAGTTGCTGTGGACATGACCAATTTCAAACAGCATGACAAATGTTTATCAAATATACTGAGAAATTTCTTTTTCAACTTGAAGTCTTTTTGATGAAAATTTGTTATGTTTTCAAATTATCTATTGACAAAGGCATAATCTTATTTGTTGAGTTTGAAATGTTCTATCACTTCTCTATCGTGTTGGTGCCCATATATGAGCTTGTGTGCTGATACAAAATACGTGTGAAGATTTCGTGTAAAGTTGAAGTCGAAACTGAAAGCATCCTATAATTAATAGTTAGTAGATACATACATGTCAAGATTCCCGAAGATAAGATTGTCCGGCCATCGGGAAACATATCTATGATCACCCATTGAACCAGTCTAAGTTATTTGCTGTGATTTTAATACTAGAATGTGTTTCAGTCGCTTCGAAATTAAATGGCGACTGCCAGTCTGGCCATGTGTTACACGGAAACAGTAACGATAACTCTTGAAGACTATCAGTCAAAACCAATATATGGTATAGAACATGTCCTCAAAACCAAGGGATTCAGATTTGGTTTTGATCAAAACCAAGGGAATCAGATTGGGTATTGATCAATACCAATAAAAACCGAATATATTGTCAGTGTAATAAAATATACTGAACAGCTGTATATGCCAAAATAATTGTTACCATGACAAAATCCACGTGCAATTTCAGTTCACAAGGGCCGTGTCAAGGCGCATGAATTTGCTGTCTGCCGAGGACTATTTTTTCTACAGAAAAACGTTAATAAAAGTCTCATTTATCGATATTTATCGTTCTTGTTCATATGTATCAATGTAATTTCTCCTTGTATACAATAAAGCTGTGTTTAAGTCGGTTAATGGACTCGCTACTGAATATTCGTAAATTAAATGGTCTCGGGCTACGCCCTCGACCATCATCTACTTTACGAGCGCCCAGTAGCTCGTCTATTATCCCTGACATAACTCGTAGTGTTGCAACCGCAACCACTGAGGAGATACAATGGTCAATGAAATATTTTACATTCAGCTCAACTTCATTCTTTTAAAGATGCTCTGTGCGACTATACACACACTGTGTCAAAATGTTCTAACTATTTTGGATCCGAAATTTCCAACAAATGCTGTGTCATGTATGACATTTCCAATGTTTTATATTTTTGACCCCCCAAACACATCACAGGCGATAGGTAATTAAACACGTATCAGACAATTGCCAAGGTTTAAAATCCAACTCCTGTGTTCTACATCGACCTTCTATTTCTCCGAGTGGTCACTTTGTACCATGCTTTATACCATATTTAAACCACAAGCCGACATCCGTAATCTGGAACGGTCAAGTATCACAATTATCTCACACGGGGACCTTTCTCTGAGAAATTGTTCGCTTTTTGCACCCCACCCCACTTAAACCAAATACATTCCCTAGTCAGTATAGGTGTCCTGTGTCCGATAGTACAGAAGATATCGGTTGATATATAATTATGTTCCCAGTTATTGCTATAACGTATTGCATAGATACACACAGCACCTCGAGATATAACTAATATAATAGAAGCATAATTATCAAGATCATATTCTAAATTGGATGTGACTTGTATACCACCATCTTATATGTTGGAGGGATCAGACAATGAGTCTTCCACCATACCGATGGCGTGATACACGTCACAAGTAGGTGTATCATATACATCATACCTTATTTAGAGGCATGATACACCAGACGTTGGAATAACTACCCGTGCTCTGAAGTGGGAGTTTCACTTATCCGACAACCTTGCTACTATACCAACACCTCTGTTCTTCCGCCTATGTACTGTGCTTATCGAGAAAGACTTATACATATATAAAGATATGAAGATCTATGAACTAGTTATTGTTTAATGTTCCCGTTACGCGGCCAATCTACATCTAAACCCTAGACGATACGGGACAATGGTGCTCGTGAGTTTGGAACCAGAACTTGTGTTTTCGTTCATACGTGAGTACTTACTATACCAACAAGTACGTTTCTTTTGATCGAATAATTCAAATTAAATAAACACAATACCCGCATTATGTTTTAGAGCAATTCTATAATGTCACAATGTGCATGTGCCAACCCAACTCAAATTATTATTTTCTGATATACCTGCAATTTTGCCTTTTCTATTCCCAATTACTTTAGTAATTAAAATCAAGATGAATATGACACAAAGTCAACCTTCCCGTCCTTCCTTGTCGGATGACGTTAATTATAGTAGCGCCCAAATCGATGGAGAGATAGACCGAATGCGATCTATTTTGCATGAAACCCATGAAAATCACGAGGTACGAAACGCAAATGACAGCGTCGTACTAGATCGCATTTCCAAACAATGTTATCACCCCTTTTTCGGGAGACCCTAAATCTTTTCTTGAATGGACCAACGAATTATATCGTTATGGCCAAGCAATTGATGTGACTGATCAAACATTAATTAAATTTGCTCTGCAGACAAGCAGAGGTTCAGTTTTCGAATTTTTAACTCAGTTCACACAAGAACGCATAAATGCCGATGGTGTGATCAGAAGTACATGGGCAGAAATCAAGCAGGAATTAAAAATTCGATATAGCGCAGCAAATGATAAAAGAGATACGCTCCTTATTTTCAAACACCAGAAGAATCTGTACAAGTTTTTCTGATAGATTACGATCATTAGCGATAGATGTGTATGGGCTAGTAAATATTCGACAAGAAGTCGCCCAATTACATATGAGAGAACTACTCATCACAGGATTAAAGAGTAAATTATTGAGAGATAAACTTTTGCGAGAAGACCCACAAACCTTAAATCAAGCAACTGATATCGCTTTAAGAGAATATACTATTCAGCAACGATTACAGTCTTATTATAGCCAGAATGATAATAATACTGATCGTACTTATCGATCATTTCGTGATAATAATTATTCTAGTATGGAAGGCAATAAATTTCAAGGACGGAACACGGGTAATAGATTTAATGCGGCCGCCACACCAGAAAGGCGGTGGCCAAGGTATTTACAGGGTAGAAATTGATTTAGCTCATTTTATTCGAATAATAATCAGCGCCCACGGATTGGATCATATTCTAAACAAAATAGATATGATAACACGCGAAGTTGGCCTTATGTTCAACATATACGACAATCACGAAATTCTGTGTTTAATCCACAGACCCAAGCATTTCAATTATTATGCCGATATTGTTGGAAATGTGGACATAATATCACATGGTGTCAAAGACGTTTGGATGAAATGAATTAACATTATTTAAACTAAAACATTCCACCCAGAGCGGAGCATCGGAGTGGAATCGTGTAAAAAGCAAGAATAATAAGCAAGCTAACGCTCCATCATGGAATAAATTGCATGTATACAGAAACAATGGGAGATAATTATGTTGGAATAAACCACCTAGAGATGGTAAAAATAATGTTCACAGGCCGTTTGATCAAAGCTTACCGCATATAAATAAAATAAAATATCCGCGCCCGTGAAAACAAGAGCTCCATACACATCGCATAAGCCTTACGATCATAAACAAACACCACCGGTGATACAACACCAGAAAGATATTAAATCGAATTTATCAATTCCGGAGTATCAAAATAATTCAAAGTTAATGAAAGGCATAAATGCACAAGTGGCATCAACGATATTGATTACAATAGGCACACAAAAATATCGAGCCATACTAGATAGTGGACCCGACATCAGTTTATGTTCGTTAACATTTTATAACAATTTAAAATATAAACCGCAAATGCAAGAAACGCAGTTTCATGCAACGTCTGCAAGTGGGGATGCACTAACCATAAATGGTTTCATCATATTGAATTTCCACACTAATAAATTAAAGGTTTCACATAAATTCTATGTTTGTTCAAACATACATCGATCATTACACGTTACTTCATTTGACTCCACGTCTCTTGCTGCCAAAGACCAGCTAGATACCGACACTATCATGTGAAGCTACATATACACACACCACAAACATTTGCGTACTTTCTTTCATCGTATACCGTTATCTAATTATGTACGATGTTCTGCTGTGTATACCTGCTTTCATCAATGGATGCTGCCTTCCCAGCTGATGAGTATATCGTTTACTACACATTCTCACGCCGCACGGACAATAACATTTATCATCCTTAATTGTGCTGTCAATTAACTGTATCCTGCATGTGTGATTATTCTCTACTTCACACACAATATAATGTTATACCTACTGTGTTGATTATCCGACCTTGGGTAGACTCGTTTGCAGATTCTATATTGGACATATATATCACGTTATACTCGCCAGCCAGAACTTTCTCCTCTACAAATTCCTGGATAAATAACTGTTCGCTGATAAACCAGTGCCCCAGTGACTTACTGTTCGCTGATAACCAGTGCTCTAGTGACTTACTGTTCGATGCTAATCCAGTAACCTAGTGACATACTGTTTACCAGACTCGCCATGGATAACTAACTCTCGTTTCGTTTGCTGTTGAGTTTTTGTGTATGAATATCAATGTGTTGATTATTTTTTAGGTTCGCGACTCGCGATTATACTCATAGATCCAACTATCTACTGTACCCTCGGATTTTATCAAAATTTTAGTTCCCAATATTATATATAGTCTTAGGAACTCTGAATGGAGGGGACTCTGTCCGATAGTACAGAAGATATCGGTTGATATATAATTATGTTCCCAGTTATTGCTATAACGTATTGTATAGATAAACACAGCACATCGAGATATAACTAATATAATAGAAGCATAATTATCAAGATCATATTCTAAATTGGATGTGACTTGTATACCACCATCCTATATGTTGGAGGGATCAGACAATGAGTCTTCCACCATACCGATGGCGTGATACACGTCACAAGTAGGTGTATCATATACATCATACCTTATTTAGAGGCATGATACACCAGACGTTGGAATAACTACCCGTGCTCTGAAGCGGGAGGTTCACGTATCCGACAACCTTGCTACTATACCAACACATCTGTTCTTCCGCCTATGTACTGTGCTTATCGAGAAAGACATATACATATATAAAGATATGAAGATCTATGAACTAGTTATTGTTTAATGTTCCCGTTACGCGGCCAATCTACATCTAAACCCTAGACGATACGGGACATCCTGCTAATTTGCGTACAAGAGGGTATATACCACGTTGAAACACTCGAGACTCCACTAATAGAGGTACTGTTCTTCTGGAAACAACAGTGAAATTAAGTCAACATTATCCTAAAAGTAATTGCGTCGAGAATATATATTACGTATATATACTGAGCTATGAACAACACAACACATAATTATTTGTATCATGTATTCTTAAATTGACGTCTATTTTTCAATACAAGTTGTACCGCGTGGTATTGTGTTAACGACAAACTCCACATGCAATGTTACCTAAACGAGCGGTGTCAATAGGCGTGGTTTTGCTGTCTGTCAAGGACTATATTTATATATCATTTAACGAGATTTATCGGATTTGTTCATCTGTATAATTGTAATTTCTCTTTGTATATTATAAAACTGTGTTTCAAGTCGGTTAATAAACTCGCGACTGGACATTCGTAAATTAAATGGTCTTCGACTACGGCCTCGACCATCTAGTTTACGAATGTCCAGTAGATCGTCCATGACATATCTAGTATTTCAGATATTATTCCCAAATTGGCGGATTTACAGTGACCGTTCTCCCACTATTGTGTTTATCACAAAGAACATCATTCGCAATCTTATAATTAATCGTACGGTAATTCACAAGCTTTGTCCTCTATCCCGTACACCGTTTCCTGATCAAAGTCTTCAATTTTGCATATTTTTGTCATATTTTCCCGATATATACGACTGATGCACCAACGGACGTGTGAATGTTTATTTTTACAATAGCTAACATTACAGTATAATATTTATTATGAAAAATTCAATAGTCCTAATTTGAAGTGATCAACAAAATCGTTCACGTCATTTGTCTTCAAATGTGAACCGGTTTTCGCGAATGTGTACAGTACGTAAACATTGAGCGATAAGCAAAACACTCTACACCGTGTATATTTTTTTCTTTCGAAGAGTGATTCACGATGAACCACAAAACACCGAAAGCTTGAGTGATGATTAGCGAGCGATATGGTATAACCGACGAGTTTTATCCAAACTTCAATAGTTACGCTACAATGCCCGTGAAACACATCCTATGTGTATATTATGCAACGGGTATCGCATTTCACAGCTCTACATTTTCCATCAGTTATCATTTTCGTAGTCATTAGAAGTTTGAACTTGTTAAGATAAGACAATTATCAATATTTAGTTAAAGGGGGATTGTACCCTGACTCTCCGGCCATTTGCGGGACCATCTACTTTATACTCAGCAAAATATATGCGACAAATGAATGAATTTGCGGCGATCCTCAGTTGTTCGCGATAATTCCTGACGAATTTATGAGCCCTACTCAGACTCCGTGATTTATGTTGATTCATATAATCCGCTCGATGTAAGTTCACCGCGAGAAAGTCACCATTAATCCTGATGAACTGATGAGCCCTGATCAGACTCCATGATTTATGTTGATTCATATAATCCGCTCAACGTAAGTTCACCGCGAGAAAGTCACCATGAATCCTGATGAATTGATGAGCCCTGATCAGACTCCATGATTTATGTTGATTCATATAATCCGCTCTACGTAAGTTCACCGCGGATCACCACGAGAAAGTCACCGTGAATCATGTGTTTAGCTTGTCGTACACTCATTACGTGATCCAGCTACACAGTATTGACATCCAGGATGCAAGATACAGTCCGCCACATTTATCATAATGGGAATCAACGAGACCTTCCCACACCGAATAAGAGAAAATAAGGACCAGAAACGTATAACGATATTATGGTTGGATGAAGCCGGAAGTATCTGACCCGTAAACCTTATCACGTTATTATATTCAGTGTGGTGTATCGCACCCCCATACATTTAAATAAAGAACACATCAGCTACAACTAGTTTAGTGAAACGAAAACAAATGTCGTTATGCAGTCTGCTCCAATCACAAGGAGAGCAATCAACTGAAAATAGACCATACTATCAGTCGGGACCTATATGAATTTGAATTAATCTCAGCCCAATTGTTCATTGATCAATAGGCATGGAATGAACATTTTCAAATATAAAACACATTTTGGGTGGCTAGAATTAACTAAATGAAAAGAATTATACAATTTCGGGAATCAAGAAAAATTAAGTTCCCTCTCGTGATCTTTAGATATGTATCATGTCATGGATATATAAAGTGTACTTTTGAAAACAAGTTCTAGTTTAACAGAAATCGATGTTCTTGGAACATGAAAACAGTGAAATGTTAAATAGTTTTAATACCATACTCAATTAATAAATTGGTTATAATTTCTACCATGGTGATGGTTCTTCAATATTGTGTCACAATAATCGGATGTACTAAATTTAAAAGCAATCACAGACAGACTGCGCGTAAGTTCATTTTGGAATGCCATGCATACACAAAACGTGCGTAATGTCCACAAATACTTCGTGTACCATGATAGTATTGTCATTAGTTCCCCACTCACAATGAAGTACCATATGTTATCTCATAGCTGAGTCCCTCAAAACCATAAACAAATACAAATGGAAAACAATGACGATAGAGATGAGAAGAGATAAAACTGGGAGCACAAATCTAGAAATTAGAGCCAGTACTCTTTTAAGAAGACGCCCTATTTGTGAATTTTCATAAAATCTCTATTTCTAACAATCAATTGGAAGCATAAACTCATTATCCTTCATAACCAATATATGCTATAGTATTATAACAACTCATATTTACGCTCACAAGTTGAGAGCCGTGTTTGAATTATATAACGGAAACAACCAATTTGTCTTGTAGGTCACTACAGAGTTTGACAGGAAGTACTTGCAAAAAAAAAAAATCATTATGTATATATAGCTTGGTATCCCAGCCAGGGTCTACACTCGGTCTATTATGAGAAATCATGAATGTCTGGAAGAACACAAATAAAACATGTTTCATATTATATTTTTGGTAGCCACTTGCGGAGTTATTTTCTGTTACGTGTAAGACCAAAATCAACACAAAACAACATACATACTACACAACCACGTTTGAAATAATCTAACGGACATAAACGGTCATTTCTGATTCATCCTTTTAGACATTATGTTGTTTTATGGTGACTTTTCCTAACAAAATAGTTCTGCAAATGGCTACAAAAAACTACAAACAAATATAGACTTTCTCATATTATTTTCTTGCAGACAGTCATGATTTCAGATAGCATTATTCTCGTAGACCATAGTTAGTATACTAGGATAGATACTACAATGCAAATACTTCCTGTCAAACTCTCTAGTGACCTGCATGACTAATTGTTTTTTTCTGAAACCACATTTCTTTTTACATAATGCAAACATATATATCATACTAGCCGATGAGCCCGACGTTGTCCGGGCTATTCAAAAAACAAATTTCAAGTCGATAGCTCTACCCGTTTCCGAGATCTGGTCTGCGCATGCGCGAAGCTGGCGTCGCACGGGCTCGGTGACCCGATAAAATTCGTATCCGGGGCAAGATACATTCACATACCAAATTCAAGTCGATAGCTCCACCCGTTCCGAGATCTGGTCTGCTCATGCGCGAAGCTGGCGTCGCACGGGCTCGGCGACCCGATAAAAATCGTATCCGGGGAAAGATACATTCACATAGCATATTTCAAGTCGATAGCTCCACCCGTTTCCGATATCTCGTCTGCGCATGCACGAAGCGGGCGCCACACGGGCTCGCCAATACGACGCTGACGACCGCCTGGTCAAACTACACACACGTACCAAGTTTCGTCCCGATCGGTCGAGAATCGTAGATTTGTATAAATGACATACATACAGACAGACAGACAGACAGACAGAGGTCTTCAAAATATATACGAGACTAGCCGATGAGCCCGACGTTGTCCGGGCTATTCAAAAACCAAATTTCAATTCGATAGCTATACCCAGCCCGACGTTGTCCGGGCTATTAAAAAACCGTATAAAATTCGTATTCGGGGCAAGATACATTCACATGCCATATTTCAAGTCGATAGCTCCACCCGTTTCCGAGATCTCGTCTGCGCATGCGCGAAGCTGAGTCGCACGGGCTCGGCGATCCGATAAAATTCGTATCCGGGGCAAGATACATTCACATAGCAAATTTCAAGTCGATAGCTCCACCCTTTTCCGAGATCTCCTCTGCGCATGCGCGAAGCGGGCGCCACACGGGCTCGCCAATACGACAACGTCGACTACCTGGTCAAACTACACACACGTACCAAGTTTCGTCCCGATCGGTCGAGAATCGTAGATTTGTATAAATGACTGACAAACAAACATACAGACAAACAGACAAACTGAGGTCTTCAAAATATATAGGAGACTAGCCGATGAGCCCGACGTTGTCCGGGCTATTCATCCGGGCTATTCAAAAACCAAATTTCAAGTCGATCGCTCTACCCGTTTCCGAGATCTGGTCTGCGCATGCGCGAAGCTGGCGTCGCACGGATTCGGCGACCCGATAAAATTCGTATCCGGGGCAAGATACATTCACATACCAAATTTCAAGTCGATAGCTCCACCCGTTTCCGAGATCTCGTCTGCGCATGCGCGAAGCTGGTGTCGCACGGGCTCGGCGACCCGATAAAATTCGCATCCGGGGCAAGATACATTCACATAGCAAATTTCAAGTCGATAGCTCAACCCGTTTCCGAGATATCGTCTGCGCATGCGCGAAGCGGGCGCCGCACGGGCTCGCCAATACGACAACGACGACCGCCTGGTCAAACTACACTCACGTACCAAGTTTCGTCCCGATCGGTCAAGAATCGTAGATTTGTATTAATGACAGACAGACAGACAAACATACATACAGACATAGGTCTTCAAAATATATATGAGACTAGCCGATGAGCCCGACGTTGTCCGGGCTATTCGAAAACCAAATTTCAAGTCGATAGCTCCACCCGTTTCTGAGATCTGGTCTGCGCATGCGCGAAGCTGGCGTCGCACGGGCTCGGGGACCCGATAAAATTCGTATCCGGGGCAAGATACATTCACATACCAAATTTCAAGTCAAAAACCAAATTTCAAGTCGATAGCTCCACCCGTTTCCGAGATCTCGTATGCTCATGCGCGAAGCTGGCGTCGCACGGGCTCGTTGACCCGATACAATTCGTATCCGGGGCAATATACATTCACACACCAAATTTCAAGTCGATAGCTCCACCCGTTTCCGAGATCTCTTCTGCAAATGCGCGAAGCTGGCGTCGCACGGGCTCGGCGACCCGATAAAATTCGTATCCGGGGCAAGATACATTCACGTAGCAAATTTCAAGTCGATAGCTCCACCCGTTTCCGAGATCTCGTCTGCGCATGCGCGAAGCGGGCGCCGCACGGGCTCGCCAATACGACAACGTCGACCGCCTGGTCAAACTACACACACGTACCAAGTTTCGTCCCGATCGGTCGAGAATCGTAGATTTGTATTAATGACAGACAAACAAACATACAGACAAACAGAGGTCTTCAAAATATATATGAGACTAGCCGATGAGCCTGGCGTTGTCCGGGCTATTCAAAAACCAAATTTTAAGTCGATAGCTCTACCCGTTTCCGAGATCTGGTCTGCGCATGCGCGAAGCTGGCGTACATTCACATAGCAAATTTCAAGTCGATAACTCCACCCGTTTCCGAGATCTCGTCTGCGCATGCGCGAAGCGGGCGCCGCACGGGCTCGCCAATACGACAACATCGACCGCCTGGTCAAACTACACACACGTACCAAGTTTCGTCCCGATCGGTCGAGAATCGTAGTTTTGTATATATGACAGACATACAGACAAACAAACAGACAGAGGTCATCAACATATATATGAGACTAGCCGATGAGCCCGACGTTGTCCGGGCTATTCAAAAATCAAATTTCAAGTCGATAGCTCCACCCGTTTCCGAGATCTGGTCTGCGAATGCGCGAAGCTGGCGTCGCACGGGCTCGGCGACCCGATACAATTCGTATCCGTGGCAAGATACATTCACATAGCAAATTTCAAGTCGATAGCTCGACCCGTTTCCGATATCTCGTCTGCGCATGCGCTGCACGGGCGTCGCACGGGCTCGCCAATACGACAAGGACGACCGCCTGGTCAAACTACACACACGTACCAAGTTTCGTCCCGATCGGTCGAGAATCGTAGATTTGTATAAATGACATACAGACAAACATACAGACATACAGACATACAGACAAACAGACAGAGGTCTTCAAAATATATATGGGATTGTGAGGACAACAATGTGTTATTATAATACCATAGCATGCATTGGTCATGAAGGATAATTATTTTTCCTTCAAAATAATAGTTGGAAATTGCGACTGATTGAAAATTCACGGATAGGGCGCCTCCTTAAGACAGCTGTGATGGGGCCGATGTTTGTTTCTGCGACTGCGCACATGTCACACAATCACATACCAATCATTTTCAAAAGCCACGAATGAACAGCTATGTTATAGATGAATGCGGCCAGACACTGGATGAAATAGGTACGAATAACGACAAGTATGATTGAACTTATACTAAAAAAATATCGACGTATACGTGTATACGATATTTCTTTGTTCTCGTGCTTTCAATGAGCACAACCATTATCACGTGATTATTTTTTCAGGTGTTGCTGCGACTAATCATTCACCAACTTGCATACTTTCATTTGAATCATCAATATGATTTCAGTTTGAATGGATACAAATTTATTTGAGTGTATAAATATCTCAATAGATATTGGCTGCAGCCACTGTCCATTTGTTTAACAATACTGAGTAATGGATAGAACTGAGACAACCTGTACACTATTCTTCTTTCTCTTTCCATTTCTCAACAACGTCATTGAGCTCAGTATACATGCGGTTGGCTGAGTAGAACTTCATCTGTTTACATACATTATATCACATTGGAAAATGGCTAATATTTAAGTTTAGTTAATCTAGAAAGTATTTCCAAATTGTCCACAATCAACTTCTACACAAGTATATTGGTTTAGAACCACTTACAGACAAGGCATACAGAAGCGACAAGTATGTATTTTCTTTTCCATGTTGTCAAATTGTGAATGCAATAAAATATGGAATGACTCTTTAAATTGTGTCACACTGATCACATGTACCATGCACAACGATTCTAAAGAAATACAGACGGGCGCAATTTCCAGAACAAAAGTTGGTGTCAAAATATTCACTGCGGCATCTGTACTATATATTTTTATTTCAGAAAGACGACATATTAATTCCCACTTCATCATAGTTTGGGATTTTCTACATCGACACTCCCAGTACGACACGTCGTGAGCTGGAGTCTGGGTGGAATCTAGTGTCTAGCTACGCTGAGTTACACTTGAAACTCGTATATGTCAAATGGAAATCCACAGACATGTATAACCAGACAACCCCATGCAAGGGCCTGATTCGTTGAGGCTAAACACTAAGTATTACATCATCATCATGACACATCAATTGCTGTGAACTAAACTACAAGAGGTTGTTTAACTCAAGTATGTCACAGTCGCTGGTGGACAGGCCACATACGGGGTAAACATATAGCTGTGCATCGGATGTGTGGCAATACGTGTTGCTCAATATGAAGCAACGACAAAATTCGTTGAGAATAATATGTGACACGTCTTAAGAAACGGCGTTTATTAATGTGCGTTTGCCGTAGTTGAGTACTGGAACCCGAGCTATTGGCTTAAAACTCATGGCTTCGTCATCCAAACATCAATACGGTGCTTATTCAGGAATGTCATCTCCAGAATACGTCCGGATTATTCTCGTTAGATAATTTAGTTCTGAGACTCATATAATTTCACGAGAGGTTAAAAGACTGCCATGTGAAATACGAAGCCGTCGTGAAGAATAACGCTGAGCCACGAGGTCAACATCATCTTGAAATCTGCATATATTATTTATGACGTCCCCGTCACGAAGTCGATACAGTGAGGACTCACCGGATTTATCTCCACGTTATAACCGGATTCTACTTCAAACTCTTGCCAGTAGAGATGTAGCACGTCGGTCGTCTGGTCGTTATAAGTCGACATTAGTAGGGAGCATGGCGAGCGGCGTGGATATTGAAGGAAGTGACATCGATATACTGATCGAACCTAGAAACATAAAAATATATGAATCCAGTCTGATATACCGGAAGGACCTCCCGTGTTATGTCCGAATATCGAATGAGGGTATAGCAGATCCCATACCAAGAGTCCTCTTGGGTGACGGGAAATACATGCTGGCTGATCCTGTCAGAAGCATGAGTGAAGACATCTTTGGAGAAATTAAGCAATTTGGTCAACAGTCTGGATTCTCGAAGGTCGGCAGTATACACATCGGGGGGCGAAACAGATCCATCGACATTGTTCCACAACTAAGAATCGGCGGTATACCGCAGATAGTTCGCTCATTTGCCACACGCGACCGGTCTTGGCCTTCAGATGACATTATATCTCTAATTAGCACCGGCGAATTTCATCTTGCGGCACGACCTGCTCCAGTTGGCCCGGATGATGAGCACGATTTCTGTCTGTCATTCGCTAAGGCAGAAGTCGTGCTTTTGAGAACATTGTCAGCTAATCAGATTGCCACTATAATGTTGTTGAAGATAATAGGACGAATCATCGATTCTGGCCGCGGAGTGTTGACGTCATACCACCTTAAGACGACAGCTTTCTGGAATTTCGAGAAGACGGACGCTCGATTTTGGGGAAACCACTTGCCATTGGTGGTTATACTAAAGAGACTTGATCAGTATTTACATGACCGATTCCTGCCTCATTATTTTGTTCCTGAAATGAACTTATTGATAGGTGTCTCAGAATCTGATCTGATGTATGTCCGCAGGCGTATATGGTCTTTTATAGGGTTGTGTCTCATCACTGATGAATTCGCGGGAATAACACCACACACAAGGCTGGATCTTGTTGTTAATATATTTCATTATTTAGGGAAACAACAATCACTCTCTGAACAGCACCCGGCTTGTACGCAGACGGGTTATGTGTCTAATAACAGGAACATCCTGGAAACAGCAGAGGTCATGTATGGAACCGGTATTGTATCTTGCAATGTCATGAAACAACGACTATCGGCATCTGTTATAATGAGGTGTCCAACCCATGTAGTCAGACGCGACTATATAGAAACATGTAAAAAACTGCTTACTGCATTTAATATGACTGTTCATCTTTGGAAATATGTTAGTCAATATAAGTGTGTTAGATATGGCGACTTTGTTGAATTTATATCTGTCATTTTGGATTCAAATAAGGACACTTTAGAAGAGTTATTCATGATAAGATCAACAGTCAAAAATAAAAGGGGCCAACATGCTGTTAGAAGAGAATTGAGGGAATCAGAAATCTTAATGAATAATTGGTTATCTTTCACGGATGATTTCATTAACAAGTTAAAACCACACGGGAACATTGTTGCTGACCAAGTATTACGTGGTATCTCACTTAAGTCACGTGGTGACAGCCGCATGAGCAGCAACCAGTTTGAGGAAAATATCATCAGCCTGGTCAATATAATTAACAAACAGTTACTGCTATTTGCAGTCGGGCATCCTCTCGATAATGACAACTTTCCAATCAGGTCGGTGCCAATCGGTGACTGTTTTGCAGACTTTCGCATAGTGTATGAGGCTATCGAGAGACTATTCATTAACGTTGAGTACGCTCTTGAAACGAGCGCTCGGATCAAGGCATCTCGCGGATCCGGTGACCAGACGGGAAGAATAATGCGAACGATGAATTCGGAGAGTATAGAATATCGATGTTACGTGGCGTACTTTGCTCTGATCGCGGTGAAGCAAGAAATCAGCAAGTTGTGTTTGTGGTCAGATTCGCACCACGGATGGATGGAATTCATGGCCGCCACAATTCGCCGAGAGCAGTGTTCGTAAAATGTTACGTCAACGAAGCTGAATGCGAAACATGTCCACTCTTACACTCGAGAAGGAACTAACCGTTTTCTATAGCGATAATGTATCGACAACCGAGGTCCCATATCGGGCGACATGGGTAGCTATGGCATAGTAATTATGACGTCCATTATTGTCACGGAACTCCACCATAATAAGATGTCACAGCTACTATGCCATCGCTACTGTGGCACGTGTGTCCGCAGCCTATGTGATTGCAAGTATGTTTTTGTTTCCCTCAGCATGGGAAGCTGAAAATTACTTTCAGAAAGTTAAATTAATTTGGTGTCAAATAGGACCGTCGATCTTTAAAACTTTCCTTAACAGATTTCTTAACTCTTCCAAATACATACGTTTATATACTCCTGCAGTTTTAGTTCATACTATAGCAGGGGTATCCGGCGTTGCCAAGGTTAGGGTAATGTGAAACCCTCTACTTATGACATTTTGTGCAGGGACGTGGCGACAGGGGGGTTTGTGAGGTTAGCAACTTTGGTCAACATTTTCAACAGTTGGAAATTTCATACCAGACACATTAGTTGGAATTTTCACACCAACAATAGGTTGAAACTGTTCTTGTAGTTTGATTATCAAACAATTTTGGGGGGATTTATTGTTTTTGGACCAATAGTTGGATATTTTTCTACTTTTTGTAAAAATTTTGGACTGAAATAGCAATCAGTTGGATATTTTACAACCTTAGGGATGGTGTCAGTTTGGAAATTTACAACAATTGGAAACCTTGTGTCCTGGTCCCTCCCAAATGGCCAGTCAAAAACTGCTAGTTAATGTAAGAAAACAATATTGTCCTACATTTGGTCAACGCTGTCATTGGAATTGTCATCAGCTGGACATTTTCCAACCGAATATATAGGGGGTGTCAGGCTTGAAATTTCCAACTCTAGGAAGGCTTGAGGCTAGTCTAGATGCTAGGATTTTGCGATTTTCTTGTTCAGATTTGAAAATGTTCACACTCATATGTCCCGGTTTCTTGTCCGTAGCCGTGTGCATTTCATATATGGCAGATTTTGGTGCAGAAAAAAAATACGACGCATTTGTAACCAGTTACTGTGTTACAAATACGTCGTGCATTTTTTTCCAAGTCGATTTTTTTCCAAGTCTACTCAACGTTTGCTCGTACGTTAACTGCGACCAGTAACCCGGTTACAAATGCGCCCTATTTTTTTTTACATTAGGAAATACAAAGTTACATTTGGAAGTCGTTTCAAAAATGCAACGTGTTTTCGCGGTTACGGTTACAAATGGTTAGCAGAGAACAAATCCAACTAGAAAAATGAAAATATTTCACCCATCCTTGTTAAAAACGGGTTAAAAAGTTACATTTGCAAGTCGTTTCAAAAATGCGACGTGTTTTCGCGGTTACGGTTACAAATGATTGGCAGGGAATAACTCCAACGAGAAAAATGAAAATATTTTACCCATCCTTCTTAAAAACGGGTTACAAAGTTACATTTGCAAGTCGTTTCAAAAATGCGACGTGTTTTCGCGGTTACGGTTACATTTGCAAGTCGTTTAAAAAATGCGACGTGTTTTCTCGGTCACGGTTACAAATGATTGGCAGGGAATAACTCCAACTAGAAAAATGAAAATATTTCACCCGTCCTTGTTAAAAACGGGTTACAAAGTTACATTTGCAAGTCGTTTCAAAAATGCGACGTGTTTTCGCGGTTACGGTTACATTTGCAAGATGTTTCAAAAATGCGACGTGTTTTCTCGGTTACGGTTACAAATGATTGGCAGGGAATAACTCCAACTAGAAAAAATGAAAATATTTCACCCGTCCTTGTTTAAAAAGGATTACAAAGTTACATTTGCAAGTCGTTTGAAAAATGCAAAGTGTTTGTTGTCAAAAAATGAAAATATTTCACCCGTCCTTGTTTAAAAAGGATTACAAAGTTACATTTGCAAGTCGTTTGAAAAATGCAACGTGTTTGTTGTCACAAAGTGACCAATGCTTATCGTGTAGTAACTCCAACAAAAAAATGAAAATATTTCACCCGTCCTTGTTTAAAAAGGATTACAAAGTTACATTTGCAAGTCGTTTGAAAAATGCAACGTGTTTGTTGTCACAAAGTGACCAATGCTTATCGTGTAGTAACTCCAACTAAAAAATGAAAATATTTCACCCGTCCTTGTTTAGAAAGGGTTACAAAGTTACATTTTCAAATCGTTTTAAATTTCGACGTGTTTGTTGTCACAAAGTGACCAATGCTTATCGTGTAGTAACTCCAACTAGAAAAATGAAAATATTTCACCCGTCCTTGTTTAAAAAGGGTTACAAAGTTACATTTGGATATCGCTTTAAAATCCGCTTTGGGGGAAATTTTCAATTCAGGATGGCGCCCAATATGGTTGTTAATATCTGAAATTGTTGAATTTCCGAGGTAGTTGCAACAATTAATGCCAAATTCGCAATAAATTTAAATATTGACAATTTTTTTTAGCCGTAAACCATATATGTAGAATGTCTTTCCAAAAAAACGGCCGCCAAAAATGGAGAAAACTGAATGAAATTTACACTTTGTGCAACATGTAATTGCTGGTCCTATAAGATATAAGAAACGAAGATATTCATTGCAGAGTATAATAAAAACGTTTGATCAGAGATGTAAGAATTTTCCCTAATGAATCTCACAAGAGAGCAATCGAAAGCAGGGTCGCATGCAACGGTTAAATCTGGACTTTTGGGCGCACAGAAACGGAAAAATAACGCATTTTTATATGTACTTTTCATGTTGAATCGTGTGATTATATGTGTAATTAAACAGTTAAATGCGATCTGATATGGATGTATTGATTCTGTTATCTTTTCTGGAAGCAGAAATTTATGTAGTCAGAGCAGTTTCGTGAATGTGACCGATCATCGTTAATTTGATATGTACAACATTCACCCTTTCAAAATACACTGCTATAGCACAATATAAGATATAAGCATATAGTTTTGGGTAAAATGTGAAGATCCTACTGTCGAGTAAGTCTCAGACTAATTGAAATGGATATTTCCAGAGTTCCAAAATATGTAAAACACAAAATGTTGTCATGCGCAGTAGACCAGGGTGATAATTTGATCACATCATCATCAAAGGAAAGGACAATATGGCTATTACTCCCGATCGCTAGCGATCAAAGTATGCCCAGAACAGTTGTTGCTCGTAAGCAATATTTGCGGAGAAAATCGGGTCATGGTGGAATAATCTTGAAGATAAATAGGAATAGGCTAGGATATCAGTTTCTCTGAATTAATTGTTCGCACATGGCACATCCAAAATTGGGGTGAGCTAAATAAAGTATGGTCACAACACAGGGCATGATACTTGTGACACCAGGGCCACCAAACTCGGTCACGTTGTTACTATTTTTAGAGTACAAATGGCCGACAGAATTATCACTTCAGAGTAAGTACTGAGTTATGTATAGTTTTATTGTTCAAGTATCCGCTAGTAGACCCACCATAAAGGAGGCGGAGTAAAAAAATAAAATGGAAGGATTAGATAAATTTCCATTAGATGTTTTGAGTTCTTAGTGATGCCTTCCCAACTAGTTTAACTTGCCTATTGTCGGCGTATAGCAAATTGCGATTGCGCTCAAACAATTTCACTTTAATCGTCAATAAAGTCACTAAACGGAGTTAAACTATGCATTTAAATAGTGCACGAGAAACAAAATTTCTCTGGAATAGTTTAAATATGTACTTGTTGGAAAATTGTTAACAATTGTTTGTCTTAGACCTATTTATATAAAATAGGTAACGCTCGTACTGCAGGTAACGCTCACGTCACACACACGGATATTCACATTTTCACACCAGTTTATATATACATCGATCATTTCAGCCAGCGGATATAATGAGTTGACTATTTTCTTACTTGAGAATGATTTTTATATTTCCACAGGTTATATAAATCGCATTTTCCAGAACATGACAGAGTCATCACTACCAAATTCTCAAATGAAGTGTGCATATGTAGTCCTACGAATATTCTACTCAGGAAACGCTGGGGAAGTGAATATATGGAATGAAACGTTGCCAGTGTCATACTCATGGATGTTATCAAACGATCGACAATTATTTACTTAACTGATTAAAGTGTCTTATTAAGTTACACAATCATTCTTTATTATAAATTCTAGATTATATTCACAGTAATGTGCTTATCATTAACAACATGCATAACCCAATATATGCTCCTGAAAGAACCCAAATATGTGCATATAGTCATACCCATTTAATGTACTGCATGGGGACTATTTTTTTTTACACATTTTCAGATACAGGTGTACATGTATGTACATTTGATGAAGCTACACTCCAATTCAATTATCGATACTATCCTAGTGATAATCAAATGTCAGAAGAGAGCTTGAAATATCAGTACATTATTGGTGTACATATATAATACACTTCTCCATGCAAATGCGATGCTTATCCACCACGGAATAGTTAGAGGATATTACTTGGTTGGTTTGATATTAGGCCCGATATCAGCCAAGAGGTAACCTCTTATCAGTCTGAGACCGAAGGTCGAAAGCTGAAATGATATCATCGATGGCTGATATCAGGCATATATACTATCAAACCAAACAAGTAATATCCTAATTATTAAACAAATCGGCTCTTAGCAACTGACAAATCTTTCATATGAGTGACGTCACAAAAATCGTTATCTGCACTGAACGTATATGGGAAAAGTTTTCTGTTATGTAATCAGGATTGTCTACGCACTTTTCAAAATGGATATACAAATGGAAGGCCTTGTGAAATATTATTTTTTATAAACAGTGTTGAAACTCCATACAATGAGTATTTTACCAAATTTTTACAAATCTATTTCACAAAATTCATCAATTTCGCCTTTCTTAATTCTTTTTTATTATTAGTATGTTGCTTGCGATGGGTTACTGTACTTATTCCCAATGAAAAACTTTGTTGCTCTTAGTTTGAGGGGAAACCACAAAAGCACTGGACTTTTAAAATAATACTAAAGTTCTGATGTCGCCATCGATATATTTGCTCTAAGCTCTTACGTCACTGCGCGTGCCGGTAATACACGTGTGTCTTGCTAAATCATGAGACCGAATTTAGGTGCTAATTGTGCGATAAATATATATATTCAATTTATAATACTTTCCAACTGTACGTGATTAAATCTTGTAAAATAGTTCATGAGGGATCTGATGCGTGCGTCTGCTTTTCGTGTTATAGTGTAAACTCAAGCATTTAAAACGAACATGGCTCATCAGAACCTCCAAATTATTTCGACGTAATTTTGAGCGACGGATACGATAGGTCGATAAACGCACGAACTATTGATATGCCGGCTTCATATGCTCTGAAAAAAACAGCCATTTTTCAGACGTTTTCAACTTTTCGCCAGAAGTCTGACAAACGCTCTTTATTGCTACCATATCAGGAATAGACTTCCACGGAACGCTCTTTTCTGTTCCATGTTGGGCAAATGGCTGGTTTGTGTTTGGGACATAAACATCGTATACACAGTGTATTTTTCATTACTTCAGTGCGTCTTTTTGTTTTATACATAGCGCTCGTAGAAAGATAGTTCAGATATGTATCGACCTATATCGATACTCAGAAACACTCAAGGGAGTAATAATAATTTTGTGTATTTTGGAACGCAAACCGCCATGTGGCTTTAACAATGTGCAGATAGTATGTTCAACAAACGCCAATGATAAACAATTATATTGTACTTTTAAAATAAATTGGTTTGCCTGTTGTCTGTTTTTGTAACCTGAACACCCCTCCAAATTAATAGTAGATATTTCCAGTATATAATTGTTTTAATGAATGGGAGAATCAATTCAATATAGAACATGTTAAGAGCTAATTTGTATTAACAATGTCCCATCCGATTGACACCAATTTAGTCGAAATTGAACAAACTCGTGTTCTGTATACCAGACGAGTTAATGGCACACAATCCGACCCGATGGTCCCCGTATCAACATATTTCAACAGCAGCAACAACAACAACAACAACAGCAACAGCAACAACAACAACATTTCTTCAAATTACGCTTTAGTTATCAGAATCGATTAATTGCCAACAAATAATAATGCTAACTACTGTAACTCTTTAAAGATGTGCTCTCCGATTTGACACCATACAAATACAACATGTGTGTGTTATATTGTAACTTATATACCAGAAAATAAGAAGAAAGGACCGATGAACCCATTAATATGAGAGCTTGATGGCCAGACAACGAGGAAGTTTTAACACGTTGTTTGATATTTGTCAGCCTGTCAAACATTCCAATGATCGCCTCTTATAAATAGCGTATATGGTTCCGTGGTCCAAAAGCGGTACGTATAATAAAGAGCGTTATCTTGTACAGAAGAGTGAATAATGCCACTATAAACGATCAGGTAATGCATCGTGAATTGGTAGTCATGTGACCATGTGGTCTCCATCCAATATAATCAGGGAACAGCGCAACAAAGTCTTGCCAAACGCTTTAACTCTTCGCAATGACATGCGTTATATTCAGACTTAGTTTGCCGTGACATTGGGTCATATGCTTCTCTAAGTTGTTCCTTACATGCACATTCAATGCGTTTTGCACCCAGATAACGTTGTATGCCTTTTGAATTGTGCACTACATGTACATCAATACAAATGTCCCTCACTCAAGCATACACATCATCAGACTCATACACCCACTATTTCCTGACAACCAGCCTCCGGATTATCGAGATACAATGCAATATGACTGGGCGAACTTACTACTGGCTGTAAGGTACCCAGATAAGTCAGGTTCGACCACACCTGATCGTCCCAGGATCCACCCAATCTATACCAGAGTCCAGAGCGCACCAGTCATACTTCCTTCTGTGTTTCTATATTTAGTATGGGGTTTTCCAGCAAAAAATGGCGAAACCCGATCGCTCCAAAGTCAAATTGATGTGTTTTTAGAACAAATCCCGATCTAAAACATAATGACAGAATGGAAACATCAGAGCGGCATCGCTCTTTAACTTTGTACATTTTATTGTGTTTAATTACTTTGTGGTGGTATGCCTTTAATGTTATCTTGCTTGTCCAGGCTGCAGTCAACTCTATCTATACACTTTTACTGCATACATAAATATGACTGCATGGTTACCGGCGTAAACTCGGTATCGCTTTGTTATAATTATACTTCCATGGTGTAACCAAGGAACTATATTGTTTTTCTACTGCGGCCGTTTTCTGTTTAATTGGAAATACTCAGAAACTAATGGGAGGAGGACCGCGAAATCTCTAGCGAATGTAGGCATCTAAGGTCTACTAAAAATAATGCTATCCGGATGTTGGTCCAATATATTTTGACAGAGTTATGGCCCTTTTTCGATTATTTTTCATTATTATTATTATTATTATTATTATTATTATACTGGACACTTTTGCAACCCTTATTACTCGAAAAGTACCAGGAGTAGCACACTAAAACTTGGTACGTATCTTGGGATCAAAGAGTTGTATGCCATCGTCGCATAACGAATATTGTCCGCGTTTTCCCCGAGGAGTTATCTCCCTTTATTTGAAAAAATGTCATTTTATTATCTCGGAAATTATAAGAAGCAGAGCATCGAAAATTAGACCGTATGCACATCTCGATATGCACTACTGCCCACGGGCATAAAAACTTGGGTCCGCCCTTTCCCTGAAGAGTTACCGCCCATAGTTGGCAAACCTCTATTTTATTGTACTCTGTTGTCCTCCCGTATCATTCCAGATAACTGTATTTGGTTTTTGTAGTCGTGTTGACCGTTGTCAGCTTAGTCCGAGGAAGAAAATTTGACAGGGTTGGACATATATTTTTACACTGGGGTGGGGGCAATATTTTCGCAATTTTTTTTATTATTGACATTCATCTATTTAAGTATGTAGATTCCCTGAACGAAAACAAACCCATACCGGAAAGGATTTTTGTAATCCGAGAAGAAATGCAAGAGTTACGGGCCCTCAAAGTTTGCAAGTGTCGGTCCCATGTGCTTGTGACCCTATCTCCTCCGAAGATGTCGAACTTTGGATGTCGTCTGATATCCCAGTGCGTGCGGTCTGAAGAGAGCACGCGATGGGCCAAATTTTGCCAGTGTCGGCTCAGTGTTGTGGGTCAGGGGAGGGGTGGTCCGGGGTACCAATTTTGTATTCTTCTCCGAATCGGATGAAACTTGGAATATAACATCCATACCGCCAACCGATCTAGAAACTGAAAGAATTTCGAAAATCCATTGAAAAATGTCAGAGTTGTGGGCCTTCAAACAATGCAAATTTGGCCCCATATGCTTGTGATCACATCTCCTCCGAAGATGTCAAACTTTGGATGTCAACTGATACGCCAATGCGTGCGGTCTGAAGAGAGCACGCGATGAGCCAAATTTTGCCAGTGTCGGTTCAGTGTTGTGGGTCAGGGGAGGGGTGGTCCGGGGTACCAAAATTTATTTCGTCTCCGAATCATATGAAACTTGATATATAACATATACCATACACGTTGATCATAAAACTGAAAACAGATTGTAAATCCGTTAAAAAATGGCGGAGATTTGGGCCCTCAAACTTTGAATGTGGGCCCGTATTCTTTCCAATAAACAAAATGTTATTCGTCTCTGAATCAGACAAAATTTATAACAAATAATCAATGTAAGTAGCTGATCACAATACTCAAAACAATTTTTAAATCCATTGGAAAATAACGGAGTTACGGGCTCTCAAAATTCGCATTTTGGGCCGGGTTTGACTATTTCCCAATCCCGTCACCCAATTTCGAGGCAGGGGTGGGGTCACTTCCAAAGACTTGAGATCAACCCACACATGTTAAGGGAAAGATATAATCATCCTACTTCATATTTTCCGTCCCTTAACTGCGATTTATTGAGCTCATGATTTGGCCTATTATTATACTTCCATGGTGTAACCAAGGAAGTATATTGTTTTTCTACTGAGGTCGTTTTCCGTTTATTTCGAAATAATCAGAAACTGATTGCAGTAGGAACGCGAAATCTCTAGCGAATGTAGGCATCGAAGGTTTACTACATATAATGGTATCCGGATTTCCGCCCAATGTTTCTTGGCGGAGTTATGGCCCTTTTGCGATTATTTTTCATTGTTATTATTATTATTATTATTATACTTGACACTTTTGTAACCACTATTACTCGAAAAGTACAAGAAGTAGGACACTAAAACTTGGTAAGTAGGTTGGGGTACATGAGTTCTATGCCTATGGCCCATAACGATTTTGTCCGCGCTTTCACCGAGGAGTTATCTCCCTTTATTTGAAAAAATGTCAGTTTATTATCTCGGAAATTATAAGAAGCAGAGCATCGAAAATTAGACCGTATGCACATCTCGATATGCACTACTGCCCACGGGCATAAAAACTTGTGTCCGCGCTTTCCCTGAAGAGTTACCGCCCATAGTTGGCAAACCTCTATTTTATTGTACTCTGTTGTCCTCCCGTATCATTCCAGATAACTGTATTTGGTTTTTGTAGTCGTGTTGACCGTTGTCAGCTTAGTCCGAGGAAGAAAATTTGACAGGGTTGGACATATATTTTTACACTGGGGTGGGGGCAATATTTTCGCAATTTTTTTTTATTATTGACATTCATCTATTTAAGTATGTAGATTCCCTGAACGAAAACAAACCCATACCGGAAAGGATTTTTGTAATCCGAGAAGAAATGCAAGAGTTACGGGCCCTCAAAGTTTGCAAGTGTCGGTCCCATGTGCTTGTGACCCTATCTCCTCCGAAGATGTCGAACTTTGGATGTCGTCTGATATCCCAGTGCGTGCGGTCTGAAGAGAGCACGCGATGGGCCAAATTTTGCCAGTGTCGGCTCAGTGTTGTGGGTCAGGGGAGGGGTGGTCCGGGGTACCAATTTTGTATTCTTCTCCGAATCGGATGAAACTTGGAATATAACATCCATACCGCCAACCGATCTAGAAACTGAAAGAATTTCGAAAATCCATTGAAAAATGTCAGAGTTGTGGGCCTTCAAACAATGCAAATTTGGCCCCATATGCTTGTGATCACATCTCCTCCGAAGATGTCAAACTTTGGATGTCAACTGATACGCCAATGCGTGCGGTCTGAAGAGAGCACGCGATGAGCCAAATTTTGCCAGTGTCGGTTCAGTGTTGTGGGTCAGGGGAGGGGTGGTCCGGGGTACCAAAATTTATTTCGTCTCCGAATCATATGAAACTTGATATATAACATATACCATACACGTTGATAATAAAACTGAAAACAGATTGTAAATCCGTTAAAAAATGGCGGAGATTTGGGCCCTCAAACTTTGAATGTGGGCCCGTATTCTTTCCAATAAACAAAATGTTATTCGTCTCTGAATCAGACAAAATTTATAACAAATAATCAATGTAAGTAGCTGATCACAATACTCAAAACAATTTTTAAATCCATTGGAAAATAACGGAGTTACGGGCTCTCAAAATTCGCATTTTGGGCCGGGTTTGACTATTTCCCAATCCCGTCACCCAATTTCGAGGCAGGGGTGGGGTCACTTCCAAAGACTTGAGATCAACCCACACATGTTAAGGGAAAGATATAATCATCCTACTTCATATTTTCCGTCCCTTAACTGCGATTTATTGAGCTCATGATTTGGCCTATTATTATACTTCCATGGTGTAACCAAGGAAGTATATTGTTTTTCTACTGAGGTCGTTTTCCGTTTATTTCGAAATAATCAGAAACTGATTGCAGTAGGAACGCGAAATCTCTAGCGAATGTAGGCATCGAAGGTTTACTACATATAATGGTATCCGGATTTCCGCCCAATGTTTCTTGGCGGAGTTATGGCCCTTTTGCGATTATTTTTCATTGTTATTATTATTATTATTATTATACTTGACACTTTTGTAACCACTATTACTCGAAAAGTACAAGAAGTAGGACACTAAAACTTGGTAAGTAGGTTGGGGTACATGAGTTCTATGCCTATGGCCCATAACGATTTTGTCCGCGCTTTCACCGAGGAGTTATCTCCCTTTATTTGAAAAAATGTCAGTTTATTATCTCGGAAATTATAAGAAGCAGAGCATCGAAAATTAGACCGTATGCACATCTCGATATGCACTACTGCCCACGGGCATAAAAACTTGTGTCCGCGCTTTCCCTGAAGAGTTACCGCCCATAGTTGGCAAACCTCTATTTTATTGTACTCTGTTGTCCTCCCGTATCATTCCAGATAACTGTATTTGGTTTTTGTAGTCGTGTTGACCGTTGTCAGCTTAGTCCGAGGAAGAAAATTTGACAGGGTTGGACATATATTTTTACACTGGGGTGGGGGCAATATTTTCGCAATTTTTTTTTATTATTGACATTCATCTATTTAAGTATGTAGATTCCCTGAACGAAAACAAACCCATACCGGAAAGGATTTTTGTAATCCGAGAAGAAATGCAAGAGTTACGGGCCCTCAAAGTTTGCAAGTGTCGGTCCCATGTGCTTGTGACCCTATCTCCTCCGAAGATGTCGAACTTTGGATGTCGTCTGATATCCCAGTGCGTGCGGTCTGAAGAGAGCACGCGATGGGCCAAATTTTGCCAGTGTCGGCTCAGTGTTGTGGGTCAGGGGAGGGGTGGTCCGGGGTACCAATTTTGTATTCTTCTCCGAATCGGATGAAACTTGGAATATAACATCCATACCGCCAACCGATCTAGAAACTGAAAGAATTTCGAAAATCCATTGAAAAATGTCAGAGTTGTGGGCCTTCAAACAATGCAAATTTGGCCCCATATGCTTGTGATCACATCTCCTCCGAAGATGTCAAACTTTGGATGTCAACTGATACGCCAATGCGTGCGGTCTGAAGAGAGCACGCGATGAGCCAAATTTTGCCAGTGTCGGTTCAGTGTTGTGGGTCAGGGGAGGGGTGGTCCGGGGTACCAAAATTTATTTCGTCTCCGAATCATATGAAACTTGATATATAACATATACCATACACGTTGATCATAAAACTGAAAACAGATTGTAAATCCGTTAAAAAATGGCGGAGATTTGGGCCCTCAAACTTTGAATGTGGGCCCGTATTCTTTCCAATAAACAAAATGTTATTCGTCTCTGAATCAGACAAAATTTATAACAAATAATCAATGTAAGTAGCTGATCACAATACTCAAAACAATTTTTAAATCCATTGGAAAATAACGGAGTTACGGGCTCTCAAAATTCGCATTTTGGGCCGGGTTTGACTATTTCCCAATCCCGTCACCCAATTTCGAGGCAGGGGTGGGGTCACTTCCAAAGACTTGAGATCAACCCACACATGTTAAGGGAAAGATATAATCATCCTACTTCATATTTTCCGTCCCTTAACTGCGATTTATTGAGCTCATGATTTGGCCTATTATTATACTTCCATGGTGTAACCAAGGAAGTATATTGTTTTTCTACTGAGGTCGTTTTCCGTTTATTTCGAAATAATCAGAAACTGATTGCAGTAGGAACGCGAAATCTCTAGCGAATGTAGGCATCGAAGGTTTACTACATATAATGGTATCCGGATTTCCGCCCAATGTTTCTTGGCGGAGTTATGGCCCTTTTGCGATTATTTTTCATTGTTATTATTATACTTCCATGGTGTAACCAAGGAAGTATATTGTTTTTCTATTGGGGTAGTTTTCCGTTTATTTGAAAATACTCAGAAACTAATTGCAGCAGGACCGCGAAATCTTTAACGAATATAGGCATCCGAGGTCTACTAAAGATAATGATATCCGGATTTCGGCCCATTGTTTCAAGACAGAGTTATAGCCCTTATTCGATTATTTTTCATTATTATTATTATACTACAGTATTTTTCAACGCCCAAATCTCTGAATGTATTAGTACTAGAAAACTCAAGTTTGGTACGTATGTTGGGGTAAATGAGTTATATGCCTTTGGCTCATAACGGATATTGTCCGCATTTAACCCGTGGAGTTATCTCCCTTTATATGAAAAAATGTCATTTTTATTATCTCGGAAATTATAAGGAGCAGAGCATCGTAAATTGGACCGTATGTACACCTCGGTATGCCCTACTGCCCACGGGCATCAAAACTTGTGTCCGCGCTTTCCCTGAAGAGTTACCGCCCATAAACAGGGGAACCTCTATTTTATTGTACTCTGTTGTTCTCCCGTATCATTCCAGATAACTGCATTTGGTTTTCATAGCCGTGATGACCGTTCTCAGTTTAGTCCGAAAAAGAAATTTTAACAGGGTCGGACATATATTTTTACACTGATGTGGGGGCAAAATTTTCTCAAAAATGTTTTTTTGATCGATATTCATCTATTTAAGTATATGCATTCCCTGAACGAAAACAAACCCACCCCAAGAAGGATTTTTGAAATCCGATAAGAATTGCAAGAGTTACAGGCCCTAAATTTTTTGCAGTTTGGGACATGTGCTTGTGACCACATCTCCTCCGAAGATGTCGAAGTTTGGATGTCAACTGATACGCCAACGTGTGCGGACGAAAGAGTGCACGCGGTGGGCCAAATTTTGCCAGTGTCTGTTCATTATTGTGGGTATGGGGAGGGGTGGTCCGTGGTACCAATTTTTAATTCTTATCGGAATAAGATGAAACTTGGAATTTAACATCTACAACACCACCCGATCTAGAAACTGAAAGAATTTCGAAATTCCATTGAAAAACTGACAAAGTTAGGGGCCCTCAAATTTTGCAATTTTGGGCCCATGTGCTTGATAACACATCTCCTCCGAAGATGTCGAACTTTGAATGTCATCTGATACGCCAATGTGTGTAGGCTGAAGAGAGCACGCGGTGTGCCAAATTTTGCCAGTGTCGGTTCAGTGTTGTGGTCAGGGGAGAGGTGGTCCGAGGTACCAAATTTATTTCGTCTCCGAATTATATGAAACTTGGAATATAACATCTACCATACACGCTAATAACAAATCTGAAAACAGATCGTAAATCCGTTAAAAACTGGCGGAGATTTTGGAACTCAAAGTTTGAATATGGGCCCATATTCTTTCCAATAACCAAAATGTTCTTCTTTTCCGAATCAGATGAAATTTATAATATGCAATCTCAGTAAGTAGCATATAACAAAACTTAAAACAATTTTGAAATCCATTGGAAAATCACGGAGTTATGGTCCTTCAAAAATTGCATTTTGGGCCTGGTGTGACAATTTCCCAATCCCGTCACCCAATTTCGAGGCAGGAGTGGGGTCAATTATAAACACTTGAGATCAACACACAAATGTTAAGGACAGTACACAATCATCTTACTTCATATTTTCCATCCCTAAACTGCGAATTGTTCAGTTCATGATTCGCCCTATTATTATACTTCCATGGTGTAACCAAGGAAGTATATTGTTTTTCTATTGGGGTAGTTTTCCGTTTATTTGAAAATACTCAGAAACTAATTGCAGCAGGACCGCGAAATCTTTAACGAATATAGGCATCCGAGGTCTACTAAAGATAATGATATCCGGATTTCGGCCCATTGTTTCAAGACAGAGTTATAGCCCTTATTCGATTATTTTTCATTATTATTATTATACTACAGTATTTTTCAACGCCCAAATCTCTGAATGTATTAGTACTAGAAAACTCAAGTTTGGTACGTATGTTGGGGTAAATGAGTTCTATGCCTTTGGCTCATAACGGATATTGTCCGCATTTAACCCGTGGAGTTATCTCCCTTTATATGAAAAAATGTCATTTTTATTATCTCGGAAATTATAAGGAGCAGAGCATCGAAAATTGGACCGTATGTACACCTCGGTATGCCCTACTGCCCACGGGCATCAAAACTTGTGTCCGCGCTTTCCCTGAAGAGTTACCGCCCATAAACAGGGGAACCTCTATTTTATTGTACTCTGTTGTTCTCCCGTATCATTCCAGATAACTGCATTTGGTTTTCATAGCCGTGATGACCGTTCTCAGTTTAGTCCGAAAAAGAAATTTTAACAGGGTCGGCCATATATTTTTACACTGATGTGGGGGCAAAATTTTCTCAAAAATGTTTTTTTGATCGATATTCATCTATTTAAGTATATGCATTCCCTGAACGAAAACAAACCCACCCCAAGAAGGATTTTTGAAATCCGATAAGAATTGCAAGAGTTACAGGCCCTAATTTTTTTGCAGTTTGGGACATGTGCTTGTGACCACATCTCCTCCGAAGATGTCGAAGTTTGGATGTCAACTGATACGCCAACGTGTGCGGACGAAAGAGTGCACGCGGTGGGCCAAATTTTGCCAGTGTCTGTTCATTATTGTGGGTATGGGGAGGGGTGGTCCGTGGTGCCAATTTTTAATCCAGACTCCAAAACGGATCCAAATCGACCTGTCCCAGAAAAGTCGTTCATTTTGTTTTCACATTTTGAAAAGGGCTCCAATATTTCAACCAAAACTTTTGGACTTAGAACATTATTTTTTTCTCAGTCAAGTGAAAAAAGCTCTTCAAAATAATTCCGCTTATATATATAATATATATTATCTATATATACGCCAAAAATTTGTCACTCCCCTCTCTCCGGCTACCCCCATTCCCCGTGGATGGAACCTACCTCCGATTCGAATACACCCGTCTTGCCGCGGGCCAGTCTCAATGCTCTACCAGAGAACTGATAGAACGCCCGTCGAATTCCAACAATCATTTCCAGAATGGTATATTGGTATGAGTTCATATCGGAGCCGTTATATATCAAATAACGTGGATTTTAATATAAACCCACCTATTCGTAAATTGTGTAGCCCATGGTGTGTGGTAAATTATCATTTTATCGTGTATAGTGTGTCATGAGCTATCTGCGTGCGTGCATTTCACTTTTGTATTTTCCTTTCGCATCTTCAACGCATTGCATATCATATACAACCAAACAAAATACAAACATTACATTAATTTGATCAAACAAGCCTTCGTTATACGGTGTATATTTCTACTAACGTAATGACGACGTATAGCCAATTATTCCATTTGCGATAACAACGATAAACACATAGAAACATGCAAGCATCATCATTTTCGTAAGACAATTTGTATATTGGTTATAAACCGTAGTATACTGCTGATAGACATTCAGTTCTTCCGTTAGTATATGTCAGCTGAATTGGAAATGACTCCTTTTATACTTTCGCAAAATAAAACACCACTAATAGTTTCGTACACCGTCATTTAAGTCTTGTCAAAAATCAAACGTGAAACAACCGCTCATTATTCCTACCATAAAGGAATCTACTTATAGAGAACGCTCTTTTCTGTTCAATTACTGTTCAACTCTTTGTGTGTTGTTTGTTAATCACTCATTATATTCTTCGGACCGAACGTTCATTAAGCGCGCTTCATGTTATATATGCGAAAACCGACCCACGTGTTTATTGTTTTATAGATCCGATTCAATAACACATCGACGTTTATATTCTAGTTATTTATCGAATATAAAAAGCATCTTTACATTATCTTTAGTTTGGTATTATTCGTATTTGATGATTAAAATACACCAAAACATGTTAAAAATAAAAATAAAAGATAGTAGATAATTTGACGGGATTCGAACTCACGTCGCAATAAAACACAAACTGAAGGTTTGACGCTCTCACCACTCGGCTACGCACTGAGCTGTTAATATTAAGAAAATATATTAGTATTAAATATAATAGGCATATAACTGTGTATATTTAAACTTTATATCAAACTGATTGAAATGCGTTACTATATATACCCATTTTCCGCTATACGGGGAACGGGAAAATGCACCTATTCTTCCCACCAAATCCAAAAGGGCTAATTAAAGAGCAAGGTAATGCCGAAGCAGGTACATTTTGGATATTCTATTCACGCCCCCCCCCCAAATATTGACAAGCTATACTTTAAAAGTAACCTACCCAACGGAGAATGCAAGATGGGGTGGGTGAGACTTTTGGTAAATTCCACCGAAAATCGCAAAGGGGCAAAATTCAAACATCGAGATAAAAAACATTTTGACGAGTACATCTGATGGATAGTTTTCACGCGCATCTAAAGTGCCATTTTCGAATATTCAGATGGATCGGTTTACTCGTTACAACGCTATCTACTACATATTTTTGGGACTTCTGTCTGTTTGTCTGTTAGGTATGGCCGGGAAAACTGCCGGACGGATTTCGACGAAATTTGATATATAGGGATACTTTTGTCCGGGGAGTGTTTTTGACCTCGACCTGGCCATGACTTTAAAAATGGTCAATTCAATGTCAAATCGTGTAAAACGGATGGATTTCCACGAAATTTGATACCTATGGGTACGTTTTTGGACCGGTAAAATTGTGTCCCCGACCTGACCTTGACCTTTAAAATGGTCAATTCAAAGGTCAAATCGCGCCTTTGGACGGGATTTTGATGAAATTGATACCTAGGGGTAATTTTGTCGTGGGCATGTTTTACACGGGTCAAATCGAGACCCCGACCTGACCTTGACCTTCAAAATTGTCAATAGGGAAAACAGCACGGACGAAGTCGGGTCACCCTGGCTAGTATAATATAAATATTTATACTTAAGTAGTCTATCACTAACCTAATTGTAGCCCCAAATCCAAACGTGTAAATAAAGATCTAGTTTAATGCAGGAGCATGTACGTCGGTATACTGTAGGTACGTCTCCAAGATGTATGCTCAGCGGAGTGCTTGCGTCGGGTGGGTTCAGACTTGGCAAATTCCACCGGAAACAAATGTGGAAAAATACTTAAAAACTCAAACTTTGACACAAAAATTTGTTGACGTGGTCAGCAGTATCCAGGTGCAACTTTCGAACGATTGATAAGTTTTAGAGTGGACCGTTTAATCCTGGTAGCGCGTAACATTGTTAACGGGTGAAATATATTACTCAAATTCAACCGCACTATTATTGATGCCAAATTCAAACGGGTTTATCAAGGAGCAAGCTAATGCACGAGCAGGTACAACGATATACCATATATACGGCCCAAAGATTTACTGCTCTACCATGAAAGTAACCTGCCCGAGGAGAGCGCGAAACAATTGAAAATCGCGAATCTACTCAATCTAGTGTTTTATATTTTGAACAATGCATGTGGTTGGTAATATATATACGATCACCATTAGTATTAAAACGGACGGGTAAGCACTCAGATGACATTATCGATTGTGATATAGTTATATCTTTGATTACTGTTAACTCTATTACAAAGAAGTTAATGGGTATAGTGTGGCGATGACGCTCTGAATTAATTGATAAGCGGTCTTTCCTCTTCCATTAAAACAAACAATTCTGAATCCGAAACTGAAAGTACTATCCACTAAATGCGATATAACGGAGTTATTTTACATTAATATGATTTGCACCCTTTTGATATATATACATGCCGATTACTCTATAAATCAGGCACACCAAATTTCGTGACCGTTGAACAGGATTTGGGCATCCAGGGGAGCGGTTATAATTAGCCATAAAATGTATCCCTACTGAATACAAATTAACTGATTGGCTGGGTGAAATGGTGACTCAGTTGGTCAGGACCATGATGCATTAGAGAGTCATTAATCATCATGACATAAACCTTTGGAGTATAATTTATTATTTAGAAATGTCAATGCAAGTCCACCATCGGATCATTAAGCACCAATATGCATTCGCATGAAGAGGAATACACATATACGCATAACACTCACATGGGATGGGATGGGATGGGATACCATGGAAGTATATCTGATTCCATGGAATCTGACCTCTAGTTATTATTATTATTATACTTGACACTTTTGTAACCACTATTACTCGAAAAGTACAAGAAGTAGGACACTAAAACTTGGTAAGTAGGTTGGGGTACATGAGTTCTATGCCTATGGCCCATAACGATTTTGTCCGCGCTTTCACCGAGGAGTTATCTCCCTTTATTTGAAAAAATGTCAGTTTATTATCTCGGAAATTATAAGAAGCAGAGCATCGAAAATTAGACCGTATGCACATCTCGATATGCCACTACTGCCCACGGGCATAACAACTTGTGTCCGCGCTTTCCCTGAAGAGTTACCGCCCATAGTTGCAAACCTCTATTTTATTGTACTCTGTTGTCCTCCCGTATCATTCCAGATAACTGTATTTGGTTTTTTGTAGTCGTGTTGACCGTTGTCAGCTTAGTCCGAGGAAGAAAATTTGACAGGGTTGGACATATATTTTTACACTGGGGTGGGGGCAATATTTCGCAATTTTTTTTTATTATTGACATTCATCTATTTAAGTATGTAGATTCCTGAACGAAAACAAACCCATACCGGAAAGGATTTTTGTAATCCGAGAAGAAATGCAAGAGTTACGGGCCTCAAAGTTTGCAAGTGTCGGTCCCATGTGCTTGTGACCCTATCTCCTCCGAAGATGTCGAACTTTGGATGTCGTCTGATATCCCAGTGCGTGCGGTCTGAAGAGAGCACGCGATGGGCCAAATTTTGCCAGTGTCGGCTCAGTGTTGTGGGTCAGGGGAGGGGTGGTCCGGGGTACCAATTTTGTATTCTTCTCCGAATCGGATGACACTTGGAATATAAACATCCATAACCGCCCAACCGATCTAGAAACTGAAAGAATTTCGAAAATCCATTGAAAAATGTCAGAGTTGTGGGCCTTCAAACAATGCAAATTTGGCCCCATATGCTTGTGATCACATCTCCTCCGAAGATGTCAAACTTTGGATGTCAACTGATACGCCAATGCGTGCGGTCTGAAGAGAGCACGCGATGAGCCAAATTTTGCCAGTGTCGGTTCAGTGTTGTGGGTCAGGGGAGGGGTGGTCCGGGGTACCAAAATTATTTCGTCTCC
>CP136066.1:50053168-50163034 GCA_032622095.1 Siphonodentalium dalli
GGGTCTTGACACGTGAGGACATGTGTGCAACTATGGTCACTCGCTGGATGCTAGAAGGAACTACTAGGGTGACATATGACCCGTGTTAAATGTACATGGTATCTCGAACCAACACAGTTCTGGGTAAACCTTACTCGAATAGCCACTCAATACTGTGTCTGGAGAAAATGACCGCGTTTCCTATAAATAACTGTTCATGCGACTCATACAGTATGACGCCACAGCCCACACACATAACTTAACCAATATCGCCTGTATAACTATTTTCCGATGCTTCAAACTAGCGCTATTTTTAGTTGTGTGACAAATCTGGCACTGTATAGAGATTCCAACACTCGCCCAATTGGATAAATCGATTTGCTGATACTATGTTGTGATTGGTTGAGACTGACGTGATGCTTGTTTGTGGTAATAGGGATCCCCCAAATACCTCAGATTATGTACAGCCTTATTCCAGAATTGAAACCAATATAAAAAACTATGATCGGTTCACACATATAATATGACCAAGAAATTTGTGGTGAAATATAATGTGCTTTATAGTCGATTAACTCATTTAAGCAATGTTCATGATTCTGTCCATCAAGGTGGTATGTGAGTCGTATATACATGTATGGTACGTGTGGATGTTGGTATTTGAATGTGCTATTTATAACACGCCAATCACCCCTCGACCAATGGAAGTTATCTAATGAGGTCCGGGGACGGACCTTTATATACTATATGTATAAAGATCTCTAAGTCGTCGCCTGTTCTATAAAACGGTCAGTCGTGATCAAAACAAGCTTATGCATTGTATTCGCGTCACACACCTTGATTGGCAAATCGTGCACTCCCGTTCATTCGGTATTCGGACGAGTTGCATGGGTATTTGCTTTGTCCTGAACAATGGCAAAATTTATTACCCCCCCCCCCCATACCAACAGTGAACACATGTAATCAACGACAGACCGTTTTACAGCGCAGACAACAACAACTAAGAGATATTTAAAGTAACTAAAGGTCGATAACCGGACCCCATTGAATAACTTACATTGGTCGAAAGTGCTGTTTGCATGTGATATAATAAATCCGGCTGGTGGAAGGTATGGAATAAAAAAATCCGATACGTAGGAATAAATGCACACAAGAATATAAATGTAGTGTGCTCTCTAATTAATCCACGATTAACACAACAGTCAATTGAAATGTCATGATTCCGCACAAATACGATGCATTGAACTATCTGGGTGTAATACCTACAGTATATATATGCCATGGAGTATTGATTGGTATTCACCGGACCAGGTTTGTAAGACTGGTAAGAGAAACTCATCACTTATTGTAAGTTTCTCGGGCCGATTGAGTGTTATAAATATGTTATAAGCACGGCATCCGATTTATGATCGAAATAAACACCACGCGCGCACTCTGGGCGCTTATGATCTTTATTTCGCTTATAAATCGGACGCCGTGCTTATAACGTATATTTCCGTCCTCGCGTGTATGCGTGATAATATTTCGCAATCAGTTTCAATGACGTATCATTCTACGGACTCTGCTCTCGGTGGAATGTGGCGGCCATGATTCCATGCATTGTTGTTGCGAATCTGACACCAAATACATACCGCCAAAGTCCCGCATCACCTTGTACAAATCTAAGTACGCCAAGTAACATCGATATTCTATACTCTCCGGATTCATCATTCGCATTATTCTTCCCGTCTGGTCACCTGATCCGAGAGGTGCCTTGATCCGAGCGCTCGCAACGAGAGCGTACTCAACGCTAGGGAATAGTCTGTCGATACCGTCATTTAATATGTGAATGTTTGCACGAAAGTCACTGACTGACGCCGGCCTGATTGGACAGTAGTCATTATCGAGAGGATAACCGAACGTATCAGTATGCCATACTGCGAACGTTAGCAACGCTTTGTTAATTTCGTTGAACAGTTTGTCAATAATTTCCGCGCACAGATTGCTGCCCACGCGCCTGTCAGCACGTGACTTTTGTGACACATCAACTATCACTTTGTCAGCAACAACGATCCCATATGGTTGTAACTTATTAATTATATAATCGACGAAAGATAACCACTTATTCATTATGTTTTCTGATTTTCCCAATTGTCTTCTGATTTCACGACCGCCCACTTTATTTTTGCTTGCTGATCTTATCACGAAGAGCTCTTCTAAAGGTTCCTTATATGAATCTTCAATGAAATACATAATTTGAACAAAGTTGTTATATTTAACAGATTCCAGTTGTATAGAACACGTCCAACGTTCAGCTGTCTTACTAATTGACGTAATCAATTGTTTACATTTGTCAATACCGTCGCGTCTAAATACATGAGATACAGCACCGGTTCCATACATGACCTCTACTGCTTCTATGGTGTTACAGGTATTATACACATAACCCGTCTGCCGCGGTCTGCGTCCATGCCGGTCTGATTTATCAAACATACTAAGAGTGATATCTAGCCGTATTTGTGAATTTATTCCCGCAATATTATCAGTGATGAGAAACAACCCGAGAAAAGACCACAGATGCCTGCGGACATATATCAGATCAGATTCCGCGAAACCAGTCAACAAGTTCATTTCAGGAACAAAATAATGAGGCAGGAATCGGTCATGTAAATACTGGTCAAGTCTCTTCAAGATATGCACTACCGGCAAGTCATTTTCCCAAAATCGAGCGTCCGACTTCTCAAAATACCAGAGAGCTGACGTCATCAGATTGTACGAAGTCAACGTCCACCGGTCTAAATTGATGACGCCTCCGATTTTTTTCAACATCTTTATAGTGTCTATCTGGTTAACGGACATTGTTCTCAACAGCACGACTTCTGCCTTAGCAAACGACAGACAGAAATCGTGCTCACTGTCTGGGCATGTCGGAGCTGGACTTGCAGCGATATGAAACTCTCCGGAGGTGATCATCGATATGATGTCAGTTCTTGGCCATAAACGGTCACGTGTGGCAAATGAGCGAACTGTCTGCGGCATACCGCTGATTCTCAGCTGAGGAACAATATCGATGTTTCGCCCGATGTCTTTATGACCAACCTTCGATAATCCAGAGAGTGGACCAATGAGCTTATTATCTCCAAATATCTCTTTACACATGTCTCTGATAGGATCAGCCAGCACGTATTTCCCGTCACCCAAGATGACGTTTGGTACGAGCCCTGCTAACCCCTCAGTAGATATCCTGACATAGCATGGAATGTCAACCCGGTATCTCAAGCTGGATTCATCTATTATTATGTTTCGAGGTTCGATCAGTATATCGGCATCACTTCCTGTCAAATTCACACCGCTCGCCAGGCTTCCTACTAATGTCATCTTATAATGACCAGTCGAAAGACGTGCTATATATCTACAAGAATCACTTTGAACCGGGTGTTGTTGCCTGTTTACATCAATAAATAAATTAACAGCGATATTCAGTCCTGTGTGTGGTAGTACTCCTGCTATATCAGTGATGCGACACAACCCGAGAAAAGACGACAGACGCATCCGGACATACATAAGATCAGATTCCGAGAAATCGATCAATAAGTTCATTTCAGGAACAAAATAATGAGGCAGGAATCTGTCATTCAAATACTTATTAAGTCTCTTTAATATATCCACCACTGGCAAGTCATTTTCCCACAATCGAGCGTCCGTCTTCTCGAAATACCAGAGAGCTGTCGTCTTCAGATGGTATGACTTCAACTTCCTCCGGTCAACATCGATTTCGCGTCCGATAATCTTCATATACTTTATGGTTTCTATCTGGTTAACGGACATTGTATTCAACAGCACGACTTCTGCCTTAGCAAACGACAGACAGAAATCGTGCTCACGGTCCGGGCATGTCGGAGCTTTTCGTGCAATAAGATGAAACTCTCCGGAGGTGATTATATATATGATGTCAGGTGATGGCCATAACCGGTCTCGCGTGGCAAATGAGCGAACAGTTACTGTCTGCGGCATACCACTGATTTTCAGCTGAGGAACAATGTCGATGTAACTGTTTCGCGCGAAGTATACATGACCAACCTTGGAGAAATCAGAGTGTGGACCAAAGTTAGTTTCTCCAAAGATGGCTGCATTCCTGCTTCTGACAGGACCAGCAAGCACGTATTTCCCGTCACCCAAGATGACTCTTGGTAAGTGCCATGCTAACCCCTCAGTAGATATTCTGACATAGCATGGTATGTCAGGTCGGTATCTCAAGCTGGATTCATTTATTATTATGTTTCGAGGTTCGATCAGTACATCGATATCACTGATTCCTTGAATATCCACGCCGCTCGCCGCGCTCCCTACTAATGTCAACTTATAATCATCAGACGACCGACGTGCTATAACTCTACTGGCATCACTTTGAAGTAGAATCCGGTTATAACGTGAAGATAAATCCTGTGAGTCCTCACTGTACCGACTGCGGGACGAGGACGCCATAATCAATATATGGATACCGTATTCTGACGAACCCGCGGGGTGTCGATTTCAAGACGATTTTGTCATTATTAATCCACCAAACTCATGACTTAGCTTTACTCTTCAACGCGTGTCCATATTTCACATGACAATATTTTAACCATGCATACTATTCACTGATTCTCAGTACTAAACTATCGAAAAAGAATAATCCGGAAATATTCTGGAGATCACTTGCCTGAATAAGCACCATATTGATTTCTGGACGATGAAGCCATGAGTTTTGAGCCAACAACTCGGGATGCAATAGTCAACTACGATTTCTTAATTTATTTGTCTATTTCACCCAGAAATCGCACCTAAACAAACGCCGTTTCCTAAGACGTGTGCCATGTGATTCTCAACGACCGGTCAGAAAGGTCATCTCGCTTGTGTTATCGTTTCATCTTATTGAGCTACATGTATTGTCACACATCTGGAGTACAGCTATATATTTACCCTGACTGTAGCTTGTCCATCAGCGATTGTGGCATACTTGAATTAAATTCCCTCTTGTATTTTATTTCACAGGCAATTGATGCGTCATGATGATTATGTAATAATTAGTGGTCAGCTGTGTTAACCTTCAATGAATCAGGTTTTGTTCGGAGTAGTCTGGTTACACATTTTGGCGGATTTTTCTTTGGCAGATACGAGTTTCATTGGTAACTATCCGTGTCCATTTCGCATTATGCATGTAAGTAATAGCTGAACACTAGCATCCGCCCAGACTCCAGATCACAGCGTGTCTTACTGGCGATGTCGATGTGGGAATCCCAAACTATGATCAAGTGGGAAATAACATGTCGTCTTTCTGAAATAAAAAATAAATCAAAGATACCACAGTGACTATTTAGCACCAATTCTTGTTCTGAAAATTGCACCCTTCTGTCTGTGTTTGAGACCGATTGATGTATATGTGGAACTACTAATCGTTTGGAGTCTATAAATATGCCATTAGCACGTGTCATAACGCCCAGTATACATTGTTTCAAGATTCATGACCCATCTTAAGGCCTAGACGCACGTGCTGCCCAATATTATTGATATTCAAGTTATATTTTCTAAAAAATTTGTCTGTATGGTACATGTGATTAACGGCACACATATCACACCTTTTAAACACTCACAAATTTGCAACAGGAACATACTATTACGCATAACTATGCCTGTGTTAATTTTATAAACCAATATAGTTTTGTAGAAGTTGATTGACTGTGGAAAATTTGAATATACTCGCTTCTAGATTGATTAAATTTAAATGTCAACAATGTTCAAAGTGGTTTAATGTACGTCAACATGCGACGTGCAACTCAACCAACGACATGTAAGCTGAGCTCAAATACATACACGTTTTCGACAGACGGAGAGAGAAAGAATAGAATAGTCTCAGTTATATCCGTGACTCAGTATTTTTAAACAAATGCGCATGGACAGCGGCTGCCGTAGTATTCGGAAATATGTATTGCGATATTCATACACCCAAACTTTTATTCATTCAAAATTTAAAATTTAAAAATCATAGTGTCGATTCAAATAGAACGATGGTGAATGATACGTATCAGCCACATCTGAAATCATAGTCACATGCCAATGATGGTGCCCATTGACCAAGAACAGAGCAATCGCACGTACACGTATACGTCGATATACTATCACGCTCTTTATTATCTACCACTTTTGGACAAAGGAAGCATCGTCACTCGTTATAAGAGCTGATCACTGAATTTTTTGCTAATCTGACACAAATTATAAACTCCCCTTTGTGAAAGTCGATATCTGGCCGCCACACCCTCCTATTAATGTCCGATCTAATTCATTTATTGTACAGACAACGTACATATGTTGGTTTTATTATGTCAAATAGGACAGGGTATCTCTAGGTATATGTGTGTATTGCAGTGCACGAACCTACCGTTTATAGACACACTGGTCCAGGAGTTACCACGACTGAGTAACTCTATAAACACGTGGTTACTCTAGTAGCGTTCCTTAGCGTGTCAATATTTTTATTATTAGTTCACTCATATTAAATTTTGTCGCCATTCTTTCATATTTCATCCGGTATTCGGCCTTAATCATATATATCATAGCTGTTAATTAGTGGCGTTTGAACATGTTTGGTATGTTATTGTATGACATGTGAGAGAGCCGCATGAAGAAAATCGTCCCCACACCAACTGTCTTAACGTAGTAATGACGCTTGTTTCTATAGACATATCAATTATGGAGCTTCTGTAGATGATCTGTATCGCTTCTCACCTCTATCGTCATTGTTTTCCATTTGTATCAGGGGGGGGGGGGGGTCGGAAAAAATTTCCAGGCACGTATGAAGATTTTTATTTTTTCCGGCATCGGGGGACCCACCCACCCAATTTCTTCCGTTTCCGGCCTTTTTTTCCAGTCAATTTTGGACACCCACCATTTTTTTCCGTTTCAGGAAGTTTTTTCCGGTCAGTTTTTGACACCCACCCCCCCTAAATTTGAGAAAATTATCAATTGAGCAACCAAATAGCTGATTATCCTGCATTATCATAATTTATTGAACAATATTTGAATAGAACAGTGCATAATGAGATATCGATACTATTTGAATTTATCATATAAGTGTCATTAATCAAGAAATGTGTTATACTGCTAATACCAAACATAACCATGATATACCCGCGCTACTCTTCTTGGGGCATCTCAGAAACCAGAACTGAGGAAACATGTTATAGCGTGTAATGGCAGGCTGGTAGCCACTGCCTGAAGAAATAGGCTTCGTAATAATTGGGAATAATATGGATGGATGGCCCAATTTCACTTCATGGTTAAGTGTGCTTTTATTCTATTACTTATTTTCAGCTGAGTTCTACATAGTTATTCTTATTTTGTTGTATCAGTAGATGGAATCCTGGTTAAATTTTATTTTTCCAATAACGCAGTTTCTAGTTCTGTCAAGTTGAATTTGGGTTATTGTTGGCCATTGTGCAACTGATCCAACTTCTGATAACCTCTATATGTAGTATAGCATTACTATTAACTATATATGACCCGTTTCTGTTCAAAACACATAAAAATAAGACTGAATAGCAGGAATGGAAGAAAAAAATTAGCATATGGAAAAAAATGCTTTTTGGACCCAAGAGACACCCACCCACCCCATCATACGTGCCTGGAAAAAATTTCCGACCCCCCCCCCCCCTGTTTGTATATGTTTATTGTTGTGAGGGACTCGTCTCTGCGGTAATGTAATTGGGAAAATAAAAACTTCACACGTCTGTTGGTGCATCAGTCGTATAAATCGGGAAAATATGACGAAAATATGCAACGTTGAAGACGTTGACCAGCAAACGGTGTACGGGTCGGAAGACATAGCTGGTGAAGTACCATACGGTTAATTATACGACTGTGAATGATGTTCTTTATGATAAACACAACAGTGGAAGAACGGTCACTATAATTCCGCCAATTTGGGAAAAATATCTGAAATTCCACATGTCATGGACGATCTACTGGATATTCGTAAACTAGATGGTCGAGGCCGTAGTCCGCGACCATTTAATTTACGAATGTCCAGTCGCGAGTTTATTAACCGACTTGAAACACAGTTTTATAATATAGAAGGAGAAATTACTTTTATACAGATGAACAATTCCGATAAATCTCGATAAATGATGTATAAATATAGTCCTTGACAGACAGCAAAACCACACCTATTGACACCGCTCGTTTAAGTGACATTGCATGTGGAGTTTGTCGTTAACACAATACCACGCGGTACAACTTGTATTGAAAAATAGACGTCAATTTACGCATACATGATACAAATAATTATGTGTTGTGTTGTTCATAGCTCAGTATATATGCGTAATATATATTCTCGACGCAATTACTTTTAGGAAAATGTTGACTTAATTTCACTGTTGTTTCCAGAAGAACAGTAAATCTATTAGTGGAGTCTCGAATGTTTCAACGTGATATATACCCTCTTGTACTCAAATTAGCAAGACACCTATACTGACTAGGGATGTATTGCGTGGGGTTCGTAAGTACTAGGCAGCTGTTGGTTTAAGTGGGGTGGGGTACAAAAAGCGAACTATTTCTCAGAGAGAGAGGACCCCGTATGAGATAATTGTGACACATGACCGTTCCAGATTACGAATGTCGGCTTGTGGTTTAAATATGGTATAAAGCATGGTACGAAGTGCCCACTCGAAGAAATAGAAGGTCGGTGTAGAACACAGGGGCTGGATTTTAAACCTTGGCAATTGTCTGATACGTATTTAATTACCTTTCGCTTGGGATGTGTTGGGGGGGGGGGGGGGGGGGGTCAAACATATAAAACATTGGAAATGTCATACATGACACAGCATCTGTTGGAAATTTCGGATCCAAAATAGTTAGAACATTTTGACACAGTGTGTGTATAGTCGGACAGAGCATCTTTAAAAGACTGAAGTTGAGCTGAATGTAAAATATGTCATCAGTGGTTGCGGTTGCAACACTACAAGTTAAGTCAGGGATAATAGACGAGCTACTGGGCGCTCGTAAAGTAGATGGTCGAGGGCGTAGCCCGAGACCATTTAATTTACGAATATTCAGTAGCGAGTCCATTAATCGACTTAAACACAACTTTATAGTATACAAGGAGAAATTACATTGATACATATGAACAATAACGATACATATCGCTAAATGAGACGTTTTTCTGTAGAAAAAATAGTCCTCGGCAGACAGCTAATTCAGGCGTCTTGACACGGCTCTTGTAAACTGAAATTGCCATCGATTTTGTCATGGCAGTAATTGTCTTGGCATATACAGCTGTTCAGTATATTTTATTAGAGGGGCGCCCTGTGTATGCACAGCGGGGGTTGTAAAAATGTGCACGCCGATTTTGTCATGGTAACAATTGTCTTGGCATATACAGCTGTTCAGTATATTTTATTAGAGGGGTGCCCTGGGTATGAACAGTGGGGGTAGTAAAAAATTTACAGGAAGGTATGTCTTTTTTTTTTTTTGGCACAACCCCCAAACATGCAAAAAAAATAACTTGTTACTCCCAATGTGTTTACCTCCACCCCCCAAATTTCACTAAATTTGGTCTAAAACCGCATAAAACTCTACTAATATCACTCATATGACTGGGAAATTATCTCATTTAGTTCAAATAACAGTTTAACTTGTTTCAGAAGCTGTTTTAATTAAAAACAAATTGTATAAACTGTAAACCAAGATCATTGTGTAGGATACACACAATTCCATAATTTCTAACTATTTCCCGATTAGTCTGTCAACCAGCCCAGTATCTAACATATTCCATACCACTTTTGTTAGTCTACTTAAACTATATACTAAACTAGCTGAAACAGGCTCCCTTCGGGGGCCTATATTCAGCTTCAGAGAGACATGTGACCCCCTCTATGGGACTTCGCACACACAACTTATTGGCGTCTCCTTAATTAACGCTAAAGCCGAAGGTTTACTCGTGGCGAGTCTTTAAAATTTAAATAAGTATCGTTAAGTGCTGTTTCACTAGTCTATTTTCCCCGCCAAATCCAAACGGGTTAATGAGGGAGCGATGTAATGCAGGAGCAAGTACGTCGATATAACTTAGGTAATCTCGCAAAGTTTGACCGCTCTACTTAAAAGGCAAGCCCGCCCAACGGAGAGCTCGCGTTCCGGTTTGTTCAAATTGGCAAATTACACCAAATACCAAACGTGGGAAAATACTAAAAAAATGAAAACATGAAGATACAATTTTGTTGACGATTGGATGTGATAGGATTATCAACGCGCAACTTTAGTGCGATTTCCTAAGTTTTAGAGCAAACGGTTCACTCGTGGCGACGCTATGTAGCGTAATACGTAATACAGAGTGCCATCGATATATGGCAAAAGGCGAAATTATCCCATTTTCTCGTCAAATTAAAACAGGCTAACGATGGAGCGAGTTAAATGCTCGAGCAGGTACTTCGGTATACCCTAGATACGATGTTTGACTGCCGTGATATAAAAGAAATCCGCCAAACGGAGACCGCACACCGGGGCTGGTCGAGTCTCTTCGCAAATTCCAGTAAAACTCGCAAAGGAAAAAAATGGAAACATCGTGAACCGAGATAAAACAAATTTGACGACCGGATGTGGTGGGTACCATTCACGTGCAAATTCAGTTACATTTTCTAACTTTTCGAACGAATGGGTAGTGAGTTAATCGGGATTGAGTGCCCGATATTACATGCATTTACATGTTATGTAGGAAAATACCCCCGGATGACTGTATACACTAGAAAAGGTTAATACTATGAATAAATGTAGGTTCATGTAAAGGGTTAAGTTTAAGGATAGGGTTATGGTTATGTGTAGATCAGGGTTATGTTTAGGGTTATGGTTATGGGTAGGATCTGGTTTATAAATTGGGTTAGAGTTGTGGATATGGTTAATATTAAAACGATGACCGTGTTATTCAAAGGAATTGGTTTTGGTTAGGCTTGTGTGCATAAGACTAGACTTATCGAAGGGGTTATGGTTATGGTTCAGGGAATGGCTATGGATATGGTTTGCACGAGTACTGTGAATATGGCCATGGTAATTTATTGCGTTATGGTTAAGTGCTGTGGATAGGGCTATGGGTAGGTTTGGCTACGATTAAGGTTGTGCTTATGGAAATATTAGGGCTATGGGGGGTTTATGGGTATCGATTGGATATGGGGTGGTAGAGGGTTAAATTAATTATGGGGATCGGGGATAGGGAATATGCATGGAAGTATCAAAATTCTGCAGGCCAGAATTTTAACCCTCTCTCTATATATATATATATATATATATATATATATATAGTTACATTTGTTTTTAATCAAAACATGGAAATATCACAAATAGAACAATACAAACGCCGATTGGTTTGGTCAAGCTCATCGTATTTGGTGAATAAATTTGCGATTTGACCATATTGTTTTTATTTCGAAGAGGATGCCTATAGATACGAACATTATTAGCGATAAAGTATGGTACAAAACACACACAATATCGTCATTAAACATACGAGGACCCCAATCACACACGTATAGCTTTTAGACGATAGCAGAAGATATCAGGAATTTTCATAGGCGAACATATAAATAATGCGAACAGACATAATGGGTTAGTTATTCACTACTGGGAATTTCAGGCAATTACCACATATGACCAACTATATGTTTACAAAGAGATAAGTTGCGTTGGCTGATAAAATGAGACTGTTGTCAGCTGATTCACTATCGGACGAATAAACCGTAAAACCTGGATGTGTCACATTCATGGTCCATCGATTTTCCACTCATTGTTTCGCCCGAAGGGAGAGTACAACTTGGGAAAGTTGGATTTCACTGTGTCAAAAAATTCACATGTGTTTCTTGTTTTACCAATATGAGTAAATGTTAGCCATAAATTACCATTGCTTTTCTTTGTTATCATATGAAATCGTAGTAAACCATCTTCGAGTCGGAGTAAACCAGCCCAATATATATTGGCTTGTGTCAATGGTACAACTGTATACCGAGAACAATCAGCAACAAGCAACAAGAAAACCATAGTCAGAAATGATAACGCGCACAAGATCATCTATTATATACCCATGATTGTAATTATAGAATATAAAATATATTGGTTTCGCGAATGACCAACTCAGAATTCCATTAAAATAACAATAACAACCAGCACATAATTAACGAACCGGCGGCCGACTCGGTCGTCTCCAACCACAACCATCAGTGGGCTGCAGAACGAAAAAATATCTATAAAAGTTGAAATATAGGACTTACACATTATCTTTTAATTTTCTTTTATTGGTAATTGACATAGTTTGTCACAAACCAAAAATCAACATTATTGACATAATAATGTAAAGAACAATAAACAAAATTGAAATTCCCAACTACACCTTTTACCGGAGTCGGCCTCCTGGTCGCGCAGTTCGACTTTTAAACCGAAAAAAAACAATTATCTATAAATTAAATGCCCATAGGACCACAGCTATAAAAAAAATTGGAGAACAATATACACGCGGTACGCGCTAATAAAGATGCATGCAATGAGACTGTTATCGTCCATTAATTATTTTACAAAGAATTATTTTTAAAATCTGATACAATGTATGATGTATTAAATAACGTTTTCTACTAAAGTATACGGTATATAATATACATGTTATCTCTCTCTTTTAAACTAGGTAATGTGTAGTTATTACTTTAATACTTGTTCTTGGTAACCACTCAATGAGTATTTAAAATGAAGTTTGTTACGTGAAATTAATTTAAAATTGATACGATATTTTGTACATGAGCGGAAACTTTGTAGCGGCGTATTTATGACGAGAAGAGGCAAATAGTTAACTAAAAGTTAAATAATTAATATTATTACTAACCTTTAGTAAGTAGATAGGTTTATAAAAATGTGAATTAAAACAAACTCAATAACATGTGCGTGTGTTCACGATGGGTCACAAGTAGGGACGCAGTGACAATGGGTTGGGTGTAAGTACTTATATTGTATGGGACACTAACAGGTCTAATTGAATATTACATGCGCATGTTTTCACGTCTGATCATCACATGTAGGGACGCGGCGACGGGCGATTGGGGTGCACGTATGTACTTTTTTCTAATATTGATTGTGTCACTGTCGGGTCTGTTTGACATTTTAATGTGCACGTTCCAGCTCACAACTGGTTACATGTAGGGACGCGGCGACATGGGATTGGCGTGTATGCACTTATATTGCCTGGGACCATGTATGTTTGAACATTTCATGTGCATGTTTTCACATTTTCACATTATGTCCCGTGTAGAGACGTGGCAACGTGGGTTTAGGGTGTGCGTACTTATATTGCATGGGACACTGTCCGGTATATTTGATTATTTCGTGTGTATGTCATCAAGGCTGATCACATCGTCACAGAGACGTGGCACAGGAGGTTTGGTGTACGTATACTTATATTGCATGCAACACAGTCCGGTCGGTTTGAACATTTCATGGGTATGTTCTCATGGCTGGCCACAACGGCGTGGTACAAGGGGTTGGGTATACATACTTGTAATCCATTTGATTATATAGGCAATATCTTTTATTTCATGTGCATGTTTTCACGTCTGGTCATCACATGTAGGGGCGCGGTGGCAGGTGGTTGTGGTGCAGTATGTACTGTTTTCTAATATTGATAGTGACACTCTCTGATCTGTTTGACATTTTCATGTGCACGTTCTCATGACTGGTTACATGAAGGTACGCGGAGACATGGGATTGGCATGCATGCACTTATATTGAATGGTACCAGGTCTTTGGTGTTGAATTATAGAGTATATTGTCATGTACTGGTATAGACAAATGTACATTACACAAATTATTGGAATTTGTGAGTCACTCGCATTTATATAAGAGAATGCACTGGTACATGATCTGTAATGCTGCACCACCATATCTTTGGGTTAAATGTGAAAGGTGACCTGGACGTGGACTACTTGGGTTAAGAGAGTCCAACTTATGTTTACAATGATAATGTATCATATTATATCAACACTATAGATCAAGATAAGCCACATCACTGCTGATCCATTAATATCAATTATATAGCAGAGCTGTTAACAAATCACAGGAATTGTTTATGTCTAAGCTGACATCTCTATTAAACCAATAACATTTATAATGACCTCAGACAATATGTAGAGTGATATCTTCAGCTGTGCAAGACAGGACAGATGTCCAAGTCTACTGTTAATATCATGTGATGTGTATTGTTGAATCTTTATTTTAAATTAGATATCATGGCTTTCTTTCTCATATGATCTGCACATTGACATAAGAGACATCAGAAAATAATATAGCCTTATCAATATCTACGTAGTCCAAAGGCATGGGATAGAATTGATGAATTGATTTAATTTCGCTTCAAACAAATTTACCAGTACATAACACAATATTTTGGACCTATTTAACCAACTTTGGTGTGATGACTCGGGGTATCCCTGAAAGAGTTATAATGGTGTTAGTTTTTTCAAATTGTACTAACTTTAAAAACAAATTTAAATTATTTTAAAAAAATATTTTATTATATTTTGTTTTATCTATTTATTTTGTATTTATTTTTGATAAATTTAGCAAAGGAATTCAATCAATATTTATTTATTTTTTTAAAAGCGAATATTTTTTTCGAAAAAGGGCCATAACTGTTAAAAATAATCGGATCAAACCCATATTCGAACTCGAACTGTCTTTTGTGCTGATAAATTCATTTACAAAATATGGTTCCGTGTAATACTCCCCGGGTTCTTTAACACTAAGTCGGCAACTCTCATACATAGACATTTATTATACACGTATTTACATGTTAACATCAGGCATTCACGGAAAATCACATATAAACATTATCTTCTCAGCTATACGTTCGAAGCAAGAGACTCGTTATATAATTCAGAGTGGGTGAGTCTAGGCTCTGTCCAGAATATATATGATAACGGTCAACGACCTGAAGTGTCAGTGAACCGGGGCCTGTTTCATGAAGCAAGGTCATAAGATTATCTTAAGATGGACTTAATCTAAGATCTAAGCTGGATCTTATGATGTAACTTTTACGTTCCAAGAACGCGTTCCACAAAACAAGATTAAGTCCTACTTAAGTAGTAAGTTAAGTTTCCGCTCATTTAGACTGGTTATCGACAATTTTCTACAGTCCGGAACAAAAACATGTGGGCTTGTGCAATCTTTATGTACGGCATTGAGAGGTTATCGAGAAAGAGCCGAGTCCGAGTTGACATTATTATGTGACAGGTATACTGGATAGCAGCTAGGGTGGGGTGGGCGAATCAGCTCATGTATCTTAGTGTCTATAGTCAGTGGCCATATTTTCGCATATGGATCTTAGACTTGTATGATTTCCACGATGTGAATTTGAACTTGAGTACATCGCAGGCTCTTAAAATGATAAGCTTTGCGTTTACTGATGAGTGGCTGTGTCAGAAATAATACAATATAATTATATGGATCGATGCATGACTGCGACCATGCATTAACGCCGATTTAATCCACTGAGAGCAATGATCAGGTGGCGATTGTTTTTATGTGAGCCGACATAACTCGTGTGTTATTGACCACCGCTCTCTACGTGTAGCAATAATCAAAATAAATCGGCGATGTCATCAGGACACACATAGGTCATTTTTCGTTTTCATTAGCACACTCGTATTAAGGGGTGTCATCGTTACGGGTGTGTATATCATATATGCAGTATGCTGTACAACGGTCATCCCACCCCTGCAAAAAAAAAACATTACCAAAATTTGGACAGCCTTGAAAATCACGACATATGCGTGGGCATAAACTCAATACAAATAATATTTTCTATAGAAAATTGTCACTATTTCTAAAACATATTTTGATAAAGAGCGTTTGTGTTACCTTTCCTATATGACATATCTGCATTGTAAACAGCCGACGGAAATTTGGAAAGAGGAAAGAATCAATACATTAATTGATCTCATGTTACCCCATCTCCCCACACACATATGGAATAACATAGAGGAGATTGTGAGCTTTGAGCTAGGTCATAATTCTTATCAAAAGTTCGTGGATAATACAAATTTATAATATATATTATCTATAGGTCACATACACAGTTGATAATTGACTATATGCTACATTCGACGAGGCTCAAGGGTAGCTAGTTGGTCTCTGTGGGGGGAGGGGTACATCGTGCAATTTCCAACTGCACCCGCCCCTTAATTAAAGCGGGCCAAACTTCCATGTTCGTGAAATGCCATGTCCACCCCACCTGTTTGATTTAAACTTTTCAATTGGTATCTGAAATATTCCAACAGTTCGAAATTTCTAACCTGACGCCCCTAAAGTTGGTGATTTTCGGTTACTGCTGTTTGTCTAAAACAACACAGTCCTTTACTAGTTAGAAATTCGAACAATTGAAACCTATGTATAGTGTACGATTAATGTTGTTGTCAGGCTTGAATTTCCAATTGCTAAACATTTTGACCAAATTGTGTGTGTGGAGGGGGGGGGGGGGGGGGGGGAGACAACATAAAAACCCAATCGCCACGTCCCTGATAAGCCTGTGCTCTGAATTGTTTTTACCAAACTAACCCTATGGCTATACGGTGAGTTGGGGGTGCCCTTCTCCAAACTTTGGTTTTGGAAAGTTTGAGGTGCCAGTTGGAATGTTTAAACCCAAAGATAATTTGATGTTGTTTAAGGAAGTGTAGTTGGACATTTCGAGGCGATCACCCCTCTCACTCTGTAGCCACGACCCTGTATACCAGACGACGAATTGCCCACCCAGCCAATGTACAGATATGACCGTAATTTGCAAAATAACATAGGCCGCCATACTTGTGATCGATATGCCACTTATCACGTGGGTCTTAACTTTAAGATTTTCTTATGACACCTCACAGCAGTCTTAAAGTTAAGACCAAAGTTAAGACCATCTTAAGTTACGACCTTGTTCGTGAAACGCACTTATGACTGAAGTTTGAACTTATGACCATCTTAAGTCCCAACTATGTCATAAGTTGCTTTCATGAAACAGGGCCCTGGCCTCTATATTCCCATTTCTATGAGGTTAGCGACCCATGAGTAAATAATCGCGAGATCATTCACCCAGAGGTTCGCTATCCCACCTGAATAGAGCATGTACCAAGGCAGGACACTAACCTTCGTAATAATAGTTTTAACCATACTCACGCCATCTCAACAGCTGAAAGTGTTACATCCGATCAGAGAAATATATTTGAGTTATCGCACCATGCGTAGAGTATATACGGACAGACAGACAGACGGACGAACGACGAGTGATCAATCCAATGAATATGAGCAGCTACATCACGTAATGAGTGTGCGATAAGCAAAACATTCAAAACACCGGATGGACCCGACGGATCCCAATGTGGATCATCAGGATCAATGGTGACTTTCTCGCGGTGATCCACGGGGAACTTACGTCGAGCGGATTATATGAATCAACAGAAATCATGGATTCTGTGCAGGGCTCATCAATTCGTAAGGAATTATCGCGAACAACTGAGGATCGCCACGAAGCAAAGACATGTACTTGGAATATTTCACGACATTTCCATCAATTTTATCACATCATTAAAGTCCGGACATTTATTGGACTGGAGTCATAAAATAATGTTCACTATAATAACCACGTTGTATGTATCGTTCATAAAGCACATGAGTGTATTTTGCACTCATCCATGTCTCAAATTCATTAATTTGTTGCATATATTCTGCTGAATATAAAACGAGATGGTCCCATAATGGCCGGAGTTAGGGTACAGTTCCCATTTAACTAAATATTGATAATTGTCTTATCTTAACAAGTCCAAACTTCTAATGACCACGAAAATTATAATTTATGGAAATTCTAGAGCTTTGAAATGTGATACCCGTTGCATAATATACACATAAAATGTTATCCGCGGATATTGGGACATAATGTACACATAAATTGTGATCCATGGGCATGTTGGCATAATGTACACACATAATGTAATCCATGGGCATGATGGCATAACGTACACATATAATGTGATCCATGGGCATGGCGGAATAATATACACATATAATGTGATACATTGGCATGGTGGCATAATGAACACATTTAATGTGATCCATGGGCATGGCGCCATAATATACACATATAATGGGCATGGCGGCATAATGTACACATATAATGTGATCCAATGGCATGGTGGCACAATGTTCACATTTAATGTGATCCATGGGCATGGTGGCATAATATACACATAAAATGTGATCAATGGGCATGGCGGCATAATTTACACATATAATGTGATCCATGGACATGGCGGCATAATGTACATATATAATGTGAGGCATGGGTATCATGTACACATATAATGTGATCCACTGGCATGGTGGCATTATGTGCACATTTAATGTGATCCACGGACATGGCGGCATAATTTATGCATATAATGTGGTCCATGGGCATGACGGCATACTATACACATCAAATGTGAACCATGGGCATGGCCGCATAATGTATGCATGTTATGCTATCAGTGGGCATGGTGGCATAATGCGCACATATAATGTGATACATAGGCACGGTGACATAATGTCACATACAAGGTGATCCGCGGGCATGGTGGCGTAAATATTGAGGTTTGTATAAAACACGTCGATTTTAAAATATGGCTCGCTAATCATCACTAATGCCTTGTGTGTTGTGTGGGTCACCGTGAGTAACTCTTCGAAAAATATTCTCGGTGTTGAGTATTTTGCTTATCGCACGCTTGTTTACATACTGAACATATTCGTGAAAACCGATTCATATTTCAAGAAAAATGACGTGAACCATTATATTGATCACTTCAAATTACGACTATTGCATTTTTCATAACAAATCTAATGGTCGAGGTTGAAAAAATAAAACATCAACACGTCCGTTAGTACATTAGTTGTATAAGTCGGGCAAAACTTACGAAAATATTCACAATTGAAGACGTTGACCTAAGAACGGTGTATGGGTTGGATGAGAACGCTGGTGAATTACTGTACTGTTAATCACACGATTGCTAATGTTATACTTGCTGATAAAACACAACAGTGGGAGAACCGCCACTATAAATCCACCAAGGTTGGAATAAAATCTGAAATACTACATATGTCAGGGTTAATGGACGAGCTACTTGAGCCCGTAGTCCGAGAACATTTAGTTCACGAATGTCCAGTCGCAGTCCATTAACAGATTTACAACATAGCTGTATGATATACGTGGATAAATTAGATTAATGCAGATGAAAAATCACGATAAATGATCGAACGGGAGGACGCAGCTGATTATGCAATAGTCCTCCGAAAGTGTCTGTTGACACATATACATGTACAAAACTATTGGGGAGCCTCTATTCAGCGTCGGAGGGGCCCGCACCTTTATGAGTTGCGGTCCATGTGTGCGCGTCGCGCGCATGACAAATATCTCCTATTCTTTTATATGGAGATAATATTTACTATGATACATCAATATATGCTCATGCAGATAGGTTCATATTTGACATAAATATTGACATTGGGTTATATTGGACTTGTTTGTTTCTTAAATAGGCCCACCGTGAACTTATTTTTTATGTATTTAACTGCTTAATGTTTTTTAATCAAAATTGTGAAAAACTACCGGCGGTATAACCTCCGCCAGGGTACCCCGAGTCACCACACCACATTTGGAAATCTGAGTCTTATATATGTGTATATATATGTATATATATATGTCCCACATATACACATAAACAAGATATAAATACTGAATTTGGGCACATCAAATGCCTGAAGTGTTTACTATTATTAACAAAATACATTATAACATTGTACAGTGGATCAGTGCTCAGGTTGATCCACTCTTCCCTGTCCACTCTGTCCCATGGTAGCCCCCTGTCATCGAATGTGACCTCCCCGAACAATAACTGGAAAACAAAATTTTGATCCATTTTTATGTCTGGCCTAAACGGAAACGACTCGTAGTGAATTGTCAATTACCAGAGTACTGATCAGCGCGCGTTCACTATTAGTAATCATATTGTGATCACAGTAATGCGCGACACGTGACTTCATACAGATCTGTATACAGTTCTATATCAATGTAAATGCATCCTAAAACAAGTAAAATATCAATTTAAAACGAGCGCGGCACTTTTAAAAATGCATCGATAAACAAGACATTAATCACCGATGCAGTTTTAAAGTGGCACGATCATTTTAAACTCATATTTTTAAAATATATATTTTACTCGTTTTAATGACACGCCATGTGCGAACGTCCACAAAAGAATATCAGTTGTACGTTCGACACTGTAGAACAACAAACATAATTGAGAACGCTCTTTATTATAGACCGCTTTTGGACGATAAAAGCATCGACGCTCTTTATAAGACTAAGAGGCGACACAAAATCAAAACGTGTTTAATCGTCCTCTTTTGAAAGTCGATTTGTTTGTTCTCCGAAAAAAGATAACTACATAAATCGCCGGCGTCCTTCACATGTGGTATCCTGATGCTAATAACTTTAGTATTTATCTGATTGTTTTCAAAAATTGGCATATGGATTACTCACATGAACATACAGGTAAAATTTAAATTTTGATTTGGTGCACCAATTATAGTGGGGTCCCTTTGGCCCCAAAAATGGCCATATTGTGACTTTAGTGACTAAAGCATGAAACTTCAAATATATGTTGCTTAGTTATGAGGGAAACGTTTTGGAGGGGGTGCCCGGTGGGAGTACCTGTGTCGGCATCAAATATTTGAGAAAAGTTGAAAAATCCTACTGTTGGGAATAAATGAGACTTGTATTAAACTAAATTATGTTAACTCATTGTGCCATCAATAGTGCATCAAACGGACTGGGCCATTAGGACATATATGGTCAAGGTCAATTGCTATGGTCAAGGTCATTGCACAAATGTCATATTTTGGTCCATTTTTTTTATTAATTTTCTCATATTTCGCTACCCCTAGTGCCTTAGTCATTAAACAGAATCCCCATCATAATGCAAAATAACACCGTATATAGGAAGGGATGTTAGATAACTAAAGGCGTGATTGTGGAAGGAGGTTGTAGATGTCGGGATGAATGGACAGGGTGGAAGCAGAGTGGACTGGAAGGGAAGAGTAGTAGATAGGGAGGCAATCCCCAGGCCATACTCATATGTTCCTACACTGAAAAAAAAAAAATTAGTCAAAAGTAACTAAGTTACCTTAGTCAGAACCCCCGTCTCAAACCTAACTAACTTAGCTTAGTCAGAAATGACTAAGGTGTGCCTTAGTCAGAAATGACTAAGGCCTTAGTCAGAAATGACTACGGCATTAGTCAGAAATGACTAAGGCCTTAGTCGGAAATGACTAAGGCCTTGGTCAGAAATGACTGAGGCCTTAGTCAGAAATAACTAAGGCCTTAGTCAGAAATAACTAAGGCTTGACTAAGTCATCACTGTATCCATTAGTACATTTAATTGGGCCTAATTATTGGGTGTACCATAGCCCTGCAACCTCAGCTGAACATCGCAACTGCAGATTAAAATAACTGAAAATAATGACTTACAGGTATCAACATAAATGTTATTAACTATTGAAACAATTAGACAATATAAACAATGTTTTATCTTGAAAGAAAATTATTAATCACAGTATACTAGTATGCATTGAATATACATTCAATATCTGGTTGATAATTGTTTCAAATTGAAACAGAATTTTATGCTTACATTAAAATGATAACGAGCGACCAACATACTAGTAGAAGATTATATCGGAGGAAATGAAGAGTTTTTTTAGAAGAAAAATTATATGATAAATATCTCCACCACTATGTGTGGAACTTTAACAACAGTTACTGTCCGCAATCGAACAGGTAACAGTCTCGATCACCAACCAAGCCCGGAATGAACTTCAACTTGGGGTACTCGTCCACAATGCCACTGCGAAAAACGTTCACCACACTGTATGTACTGTACTGTGTACATGTACATGTAACCTTGGAAGAGTCTTGAGGCACAAATTTAATTTTGGCAGCAAATATTTCAGGCGCCGTTTTTTCACATGTAGAATAAAGATTCAAGCTATTAAATTGACAAATTGTCCACTTGTTGAAAGCAGCTGAATAATTAGTTCACCAATTCACGATGAAGGTTTTCGCATATTATTTTCCTCATCTTCTCTTTTATCGTGATTTTATCCTTTTCCCAATACGCCATGGTTGTTATTTATGTAATATGTCGTCTCTTTTAGTTCGTTCGATGCCAATATCACGTCTAAATCACACTGATTTTAATGATTGTATCGAAATAATAAAATGTCAGCCACAAATTGGCGAGACAATAATTTGAGTTAAAATTACGTACTCGTCCATATGCGTACAGACCCGATTATCACAGAATGAATGCGATATTATATACATATTAAATGTCAGCAGAGTAAGATTCGGTCATACTGTATGGAGTCATTGCCGTATATAATATGTCGCCGATAAATATACTATTGAGTTTTGACGGCATGACTGAATCACAAAAATATTAACCTTAGTAACTAAGGTGTGACTAAGGTCAAACTTAGTTACTTTTGGTTACGTTAGTCAAAACTAACTAAGTTACGGGTTGACTAAGGCTATGACTAAGTTTTTGTTCCAGTGTAGATCAGGAGAGTTGCATCCCCTCCCGACCGCGACACGCGAAGTCCACATAAGACAACAACGAACCCAGTGGATACACATATACATAACACCCTACACGGGGATGTGGCATGTATACTTTGGGATTGGGCGTTAATCATCTCTGGTCCGTGATGTCGAGCGTGCCTTGCGACGCAAAGTCTGATCACATTACCATATGCACGCCACCGAGGGGACCCAAAACATATATGTTTCTTCCATGACTGGAGCTTCCTGATATTTTGCGAAAACCCTGTGAAAATGCGTTATCTTCTATTTGCCATAGTGTCCATATAGGGAGCCTCGCATATATATAAGTGAATATATTGACGTAACAATATTTACATTGACCTTGTGAGCCAGTGCATTCTCTTGTATACCTTAGATGATCCATGTGGGAGACTCGCGTATAAGACATTGCACTGACACGTGGTTTTTAATGCCGCATCAAAGCAGCTCCCGTATGAAAGAGTTGAAGGAAGCCAAATGGTCGCTGCATTCCGGCGTTACTTTTATGATACCATATGCACATTTTATTGGTTGACAAACCAAAAACTAATATAATACAATGCTGAAGTGCATCTTATATCGTAGGTATGCACCCGATTTCTAAATAGCGGATATCTTGAATGGCCAATTTGTTGGCTGGTCACAAAACCTTTACCATATTGTGCACACACAGATCACGCCACGGTCCATGATTGTATCAAAAATAGTATTTCTTCCGTATCGACCATTTTTGAAGCAGTTTAGGTATAAAACTGAGAACATATAGATTGATATATGCTGCACAATCTCAACGTATTACATATTTATAACTGCATAATTAGATTAATGTACGTGGATTTCCTTTATCCATGTGCCATATACAGAAAACGAAGGTGTTGATATATCTTATATGTTGATTACAAGCTGAAAATAGTGGCCATCTTGAATCTGTATACCATTCTGACTGGTTGGTAGAAAAACATTGTTCAGTACTTTACTCTGACCATGCATGCCAAATTCCATACTGGTATCGTTTTTTTCCTCAATTTGACCTTTAAAAAAAATATTTTTAAGCACAAACATCAACAATTTTGTATCACTGCTGGACAAACTCGTCTTATTTGTACATGGTTATAGTTGCTCAACTTTATGGTCTTGATTGACTTAATTGGTGCGACATACAAAGAACAAACTATATTTTATACATTATGTTGAGTAAAAGCTGAAATCAAATTGGCTGCCATTTTGAATATGACCAAAACTGTTCAGTTTTCACACTCACCAGACTTGTCTGTATCACACAGTGAACGATTATGTTACTATATGTTACACTTAGACGCTCTGCTATTAGGCATTATGCATATATATGTAAGAAGGCAGTGTAACTCACATAAATTGATCAAAAATTGTGCATATATCAATTTAATGCATATTTCGTTGTGTCTACTGTGTGCGTTCTATATATAACTTCACGCGGTACCATCGAGATGGCACCAAGGCATTCTAAGAGGGGTAAGTGTTTAGAAGGAAGATAACGGTGCGGTACAAAATTTCTGACGCTGTTGGTGTCAGGGGAAGAAAAGGGGGAGGTCAGCAAAATTAAAAAATATATCGTGAAATAGTTTTGGCGCCGATTTCCACCAAACGAATACATAATTACCTTCGCAATATGGCGTTGTTCGAGTCAGCGTTGCATCAACAATTGATTTAATAAACTATTTTTAGACCAAATTTCCACAAAATTGATATATTATTCTTCTCTATGATACGAGGAATATCATCGTGTGATTTAAAGACGTCAAATTGCTGTCGGTTGGGTGAGAGATATGGGTTATAACTATTCTCAGAATTTGTTTAGTTCCTGATTACCACCAAACATATATATAATCATCGCCAGTAGATCATGCATCCATGGGTCTAATGGGAGTGGTTTAAATATGTCAAAAGAGGCAAACGCTGGCACAAATTTATTTGGCACCAATTTCCACCGAATTCATACATGTTTTTCTCTAATGATATACCATGAATTAAATCACATTTGGTGTCGTTTGCGAGCGGATATGCACTTCCATTGATAAGATTGCTATTCGCCTTTATCCACATATAAGGTATATACAGTCACACAGGCCATCTCCATATCATTTTAAGTAGTTTTGGACGTTCACATTTCACAATCCCGACATATGGTGACCCACTTAAGTCACTTGAACAATTATATCTTCTTAACTGTCATATTTATATGGGAATAGCAATCAGGGCATTCACAAAATGATCTAGCAAAAAGAGATACATAGAAGAAGCATTACACGTATATTTATCATTCTATTGAAGAGATACATATATTCGTGCAAACTGAGAGACCCCGAACCGTCAGAGGATTGCATATATATTATAACAAAATTGAGTCTGTTCCATTCAATACAGTTTCCACAAAAAAGTTATAATTTGTCAAGAGATATGGAAGGCCTGTTCAAAAATAGTGGTCACAGTGTGCAGTCAAATATAGTTTCTTCTGATATACAAGAAAATGCAGTTAGTAGCATAAAACTTTTCAGGATACTCCCAATACTGCACGTCTGACAAGGGTTTTATAACAGACTCCTCGACTGACATAAACAACTCAAAATCTCGCTCTGTGCCTGGTACATGTAGCTAATATTTAGGCGCATCAACATTTCGTTTAAACAGAGAATATTTAACCAATATATAGCACCATGAACAGAGGAGCACCTGGAAATTTCTTTGAAACATCTGTATTTTCATGGAGATTGCCAGGTGTCCTCGAGAACTTAGTCCAACCCACTAAATTGATTGATACATCTCAATATTTAAAACCCAAATATCATCTTTGATCGAACTAATGTGTTTGTGATGTTCATGTATCATATTATAACGTCTAATGTATACGCAGTTGTAAATAAATACATACTTCATTATTGTTGGAACAGATTAATCGCAACAAACAGAATGACAATTGACAAGGTGAGCCACTACTTATATCCCATGACTGTAATAATCATGTTTATGATGCTATTTGAATATACAATTTATGAGAAAACGTATAACACTTTTAAGCAAGAGCATTCTCTATCCCCAACAAATATCCACAACATACAGAGGGTTTATCATCGCATTAACCTGGGCAACGCCGGGTAACCCTGCTAGTATGCTATAAAATAAACCTCACGTGATATGTTCGGTATTAGTCGAGTAAGGCCCATGCAATTGATATCAGAACACGGTCAGACAGTACCACTACCACCTGCAGACAGTATAATTTGGAACTGCGGTTCCTTGCGAACGTTACCACTGCCAATCCATCGGCCTCGATTTTGTGATCCAGGGAGGCATTGGCCATTAAAAGATTAATAAAGTACAAGAAAAGAAGATGCATGCATCATATCGCCCATGAATTATTTTACACACAAAATATAGTCACATACATTGGGGAAATGTTATAAAGTCAATATTAGAATATACGCATCTATCAGAACGAGATATCTGGTGTACTCACGACCAAGCGTACGATGCTTACATGGCCAAATTACCCCTGTATATGAAGCTTGGTCGTGCATGCATATACAATTTGATAATTACATGCTCATAAATGTGAGCTATATGGTTTGCCGATAGATTAAAATCGTGACATCCAATATGCAGACGGACAGATGCGGACTGTAACGTATCCAAATACTTTATTGATGCAAAGATTAAAATCCAAGACGGATGCCGAGGTTCATGTTTGCGGAATTCGGAAAAGAAACGTTATGTTATCGAGTTGGCAGCCCAGATATACACATGCCATTTGGGATATAAAAGATGCTGCCTATATACTCAAATGCAATAAAAGTATGTATACCAAACCCCTCGTGCCACCCGCTGTGACCAGCCATGAGAACATACACATGAAATACAACAAGAAACAAGAAAACCATATTCAGAAAAGGTAACGCGCTCAAGATCATATATTATATACCCATGATTGTAATTATAGAATATAAAATATATTGGTTTCGCGAATGACCAACTCAGAATTCCGTTAACATAACAATAACAACCAGCACCTAATTAACGAACCGGCGACCGACTCGGCCCTCTCCGACCACAACCATCAATGGGCTGCAGAACGAAAAATATATATAAAAGTTGAAATATAAGACTTACAAATTATCTTTTAAATTTCTGTTATTGGTAATTGACATAGCTTGTCACAAACCAAAAATAAACATTATTGACATAATAATGTAAAGAACAATAAACGAAATTGAAATTCCCAACTACAACTTTTACCGGACTCGGCCTCCTGGTCGCGCAGTTCGAATTTTAAACCGGAAAAAAGAATTATCTATAAATAAAATGCCCATAGGACCACAGCTATCAAAACATTGGGAGAACAGTATACACGCGGTGCGCGCTAATAAAGATGCATGCAATGAGACTGTTATCGTCCATGAATTATTTTACAAAGTATTACTTTTATAATCTGATACAATGTATGATGTATTTAATATCGTGTTCTACTAAAGTATACGGTATATAATATACATGTTATCTCTCTCTTTAAAAGAGGTAATGTGTAGTTATTAGTTTTATACTTGTTCTTGGTAACCACTTAATGAGTATTTAAAATGAAGTTTGTTACGTGAAATGAATTAAAAATTGATACGATATTTTGTACATGAACGGAAACTTTGTAGTGGCGTATTTACGCCGAGAAGAAGCAAATAGTTAATTAAAAGTAAAATAGTTAATATTATTACTAATCTTTAGTAAAGTAAATAGGTTTATAAAAATGTGAATTAAAATAAACTCAATACCATGTGCGTGTGTTCACGGTGGGTCACAAGTAGGGACGCGGTGACAGGGGGCTGGGGTGTAAGTACTTATATTGTATGGGGACACTATCCGGTCTAATTGAATATTTCATGCGCATGTTTTCACGTCTGGTCATCATATGTAGGGAGGCGGCGACGGGCGATTGGGGTGCACGTATGGACTGTTTTTCTAATATTGATTGTGACACTGCCGGATCTGTTTGACAATTTCATGTGCATGTTCTCACGACTGGTTAGATGTAGGGACTCGGCGACATGGGATTGACGCGTACGCACATATATTGCATGGGGTCATGTCTGTTTGAACATTTCATGTGCATGTTTTCACATGTCACAATATGTCCCGTGTAGAGATGTGGCGACATGGGGTTAGGGTATGCGTACTCATATTGCATGGGACACTGTCTGCATGTCTGCATGGTCTATTTGATTATGTCATGTGTATGTCATCAATGCTGATCACATCGTCACAGAGGGGTGGCACAGGGGTTGGGTGTACGTATACTTATATTGCATGCAACACAGTCCCGTCGGTTTGAACATTTCATGTGCATGTTCACATGGCTGGTCACAGCGGCGTGGTACAAGGGGTTGGGTATACATACTTGTATTGCATTTTATTATATAGGCAATATATTTTTGTTCATGTGCATGTTTTCACGTCTGGTCATCACACGTAAGGACGCGGCGACAGGTAGTTGGGGTGCAGTATGTACTTTGTTATAATATTGATTGTGTCACTGTCGGGTCTGTTTGACATTTTAATGTGCACGTTCCAGCTCACGACTGGTTACATGTAGGGACGCGGCGACATGGGATTGGCGTGTAGGCACTTATATTGCCTGGGACCATGTATGTTTGAACATTTCATGTGCATGTTTTCACATTTTCACATTATGTCCCGTGTAGAGACGTGGCAACATGGGGTTAGGGTGTGCGTACTTATATTGCATGGGACACTCTCCGGTCTATTTGATTAGTTCGTGTATATGTCATCAAGGCTGATCACATCGTCACAGAGGGCTGGCACAGGGGGTTGGGGTGTACGTATACTTTTATTGCATGCAACAATGTCCGGTCGGTTTGAATATTTCATGTGTATGTTCTCATGGCTGGCCACAGCGGCGTGGTACAAGGGGTTGGGTATACATACTTGTAATGCCTTTGATTATATAGGCAATATCTTTTATTTCATGTGCATGTTTTCACGTCTGGTCATCACATGTAGGGGCGCGGCGGCAGGTGGTTGTGGTGTAGTATGTACTGTTTTCTAATATTGATAGTGACACTCTCTGATCTGTTTTACATTTTCATGTGCACGTCCTCACGACTGGTTACATGAAGGTATGCGGAGACATGGGATTGGCGTGTACGCACTTATATTGAATGGTACTATGTCTGCTTGAAATTGCATGTGCATGTTTTCACATGTCACAATATGTCACATGTAGAGACGTGGCGACATGGGGTTAGGGTGTGCGTACGTATAGTGCATGGGGCAATGCCTGCTCTGTTTGATTATTTCGTGTGTATTTCATCAAGGCTGATCACATCGTCACAGAGGGGTGGCAAATGGGGTTGGGGTGTACATATACTTATATTGCATGCAACACTGTCCGGTCGGTTTGAATAATTCATGTGTATGTTCTCATGGCTGGTCACAGCGGCGTGGCACGAGGGGTTGGGTATACATGCTTTTATTGTATTTTATTATATAGGCATATAGAATCCTAAATTGCATATGTATATCTGTGCTGACAACTCGATAACCTAACGTTTCTTTTCCGAATTCCGGAAACAAGAACCTCAGCATCCGTCTTGGATTTTAATCTTTGCATCAATAAAGTATTTGGAATACGTTACAGCCCGCATCTGTCCGTCTGCATATTGGATGTCACGATTTGAATCTATCGGCAAACCATATAGCCCATATTTATGAGCATGTAATTATCAAAATGTACATGCATGCACGACCAAGCTTCATATATAGGGGTGATTTGGCCATGTAAGCATCGTGTGCTTGATCGTGAGTACACCAGATATCTCGTTCTGATAGATGCGTATATTCTAATATTTACTTTATAACATTTCCCCAATGTATGTGACTATTTTATGTGTGTAAAATAATTCATGGGCGATCTGATGCATGCATCTTCTTTTCTTGTACTTTATTAATCTGTTGATAGCCAATGCCTCCCTGGATCACAAAATCGAGGCCGGTGGATTGGCAATGGTAACCTTCGCAAGGAACCGCAGTTCCAATTATACTGTCTGCAGGTGGTAAGGGTACTGTCTGACTGTGTTCTGATATCAATTGCATGAGCTTTACTCGATTAATACCGAACATGTCACGTGAGGTTTATTTTATAGCATATTAAACATTTCGCATTGTTTCACAACCGACAGACTAACTACGATATTTGAAAATAATTATGAAACACATGCACAAATAGGCAAACAATGAGGCAAATGAAAGACGTATTTGCATTGCATAATATCATATTAGTGTGTTGTGGATATTTCACGGAAACATGGAAAGTTTCGTATGATTTTTTGTTTTCAATTTCTAGCTCATTTTTGTCAATTACTGTCTATCAGCTCGTTCCACGTCTAATTATTTCTTGACCCGAAATCAACGTCATTTCTAGCAATATAACGCGACCACGTGCTGGTATACTCATACGAATTGCATCAATGTGTCAAATATACCTATCGCAACTTACCAAGAGCGACCATATATTCGGGTCTCTCTTATGAAAGACAATATTCAAATTGTATTAATTTCACCAAGCCAATATCCATGACAAAATATCGAGAGCTTACATTTTGAAACACCATGATAGCTGTAACGTGATTGGTGCAAATAAGATACTTTCGGTTTTAAGTCAGCAGTATAGCCATTCTTGTTTTGGTAGCTATAGGTTTTAGGGAAATAAGTATTATTTTATGAGAATGTCATAAATTCGACTCTCGCTTTCTCTGTCCGACGAACACTATACAGCTACTCTCTCCGTTCTCACTCTCCCTCCATATATCTTTCCATCTCTATCCTACTTTTTTTTTTTGGTATCATTCTTCATTCTCTCAAAGATAACATACATGTATGAAACAATTCATCAATTCTACTGTTAGTTGTCGTTACTTGTACATAACTAAGTTGTTACAACATCCCGTGCTCCTATCGACGTTGTACTGTTTATATTCAGTGTTTTTGGCATTGGGAGAGAATGTAATTGTATGTGGCAGAACTTGATATTCCATCCTTTTTGGCCTTTTAGATGTTTATATTATGCATTGAGTAAATAAAATATGTTGCAACCAATAAAATATATTGCATATAAAGTCCATGCTGATGTTATTTATTCCTTGCTTTTGGCAACGTTCAAGTATTTTGGTCACTGGACTGAAGCGTACATGCGATATCGAGTCGTTTTATGTCAGCTTAATGATTAAATATGGCATTCATATTAAAATTTATATAATTAATTGGATTGTTGCATTAAATTTACATCTCCAAAACTTTGAACATTTTGACAATTGTTCCACATCTGGTTATATCTGTATGCATTTGGTTTTGAAGGAAACCAATTAATTTCCTGTAGTGTTAAATGTTGTGTTGCTCATCATTGTGCACCAATTGGCACCTTATGTTTATTTTTAGATTATAATAAGACAATACGTTTTGGCAGTATATTTGGTACATGTGATTATTCTGACAAGACATTTAAGAATCAGCCATCAATTTAAATCATTCACAAATTTGCAACATGAAATATAAAAGAATACATGCATACGCATCCGTATGCCAGTGTTGCCATTTTTTGTCTAAACCATTACAGATTGGTAGAAGTTGACTGTGGACAAATGAATATATATTCACTTCTGCGTTGATTCAATTATTTTTTTTGCAATGGGCCGAATTGATATAATGCATGTAAACAGACGAAGTACAACGCAACCAACTACATGTAGGTTGAATGAGGTCAACTGAAACAACAACATGCAGACGGCATGAACCCATGTAAGTTGTCAAGAGAGATGGAGAGAGTAAGAACAATAATATAATATCAAGTTCTATACATGGTTCAGTATTCTAAAACGAATGTAACGTGGATGACGAATTATATGGAACATCTGTATGGCGATATACCTATACTAACATGTTTATCCCATTTAAATTTTAAATCCTCAGCTACTGATGTTTCAAATGGAATAATACACGTTGATGAATGAATCATTGCAACAACACATGAAAACATAATCACGTGACACTGATAGAACGAGAACAAAGCAATCCCATATGCATTTATAAGTGGATAGTTATTGTTACTCCACTCACATTTATTTGGTTGGTTGGTGTGCGGGCTGACTGGCGCTCATGAACGACGGTCCTGTCCCAATCGTCAGTAACATATCGTTTATTTGTGGATTTTGACATTTTTTGGTACGGACGTTTATAACAAGTTTATAACTACGCACACAGAACATCGGCCCCACCTCAACTGTCCTAACATATGTATGGCTCGTGTTCATATATAGCTATGTTAATTATATAGCGCACTATCATTCAACCTACTCAATTCATATTTACACCAATATGTAGATGGCGACAAAAACCAGCAGTCAGATGCTCGTAGCCCGTTTATATATAACCATGGGTATATGTCAGATATAACCGTACAAAAAAAACGCCGTTCTTTTCACCGTGTATTTATCCATGGTGTGCGTGCCTGTGGTTGTCCGTAACATGGTGCCCGGTGTTATTGCTTTGAAAGGTAATCATGTTCGACTGGTGTTGTCAGATTGGTAATATGAGATTAGCGGTTTCTATGTCTTGTCTGGTCACATTTACTGTTTGAACTTTGTCTGAAATAGACGCACTTTTTATACTAGAATTTGCGCAACAGGAGCGCAGGGAAATCGCACGTCGAGTTGGTTTAAGGTTTTTAGAAAAAGTATTTATATGATATAGACAGAGACGTGGCGACAGGGGTGGGGGTTGGGATGTCTCACCCCCAAACTTTGGTCAAAATGTTCAACAGTTGGAAATTTCATACCTGCCAAAACATTAGTTGGAAATTTCACACCAACATTAAGTTGAAAATGTTCTTGTAGTTTTATTTTCAAACAGTTTATTTGCATATTTTCCTATTTTTGGTAAATATTTTGGACTGAAATGGTCATCAGTCGGAAATTTCCAACCTTAGGAGGGTGACAGGTTGGAAATTTCCAACACTTGGACAGTTTGTGTCCTGGTCCCTCCCCCGTGGCCAGTCAAAAAAACTGCTAGTTAATTTAAGAAAACAATACTGTCATGCATTTGTTAAATATTGTCATTGGAATTGTCATCAGTTGAAATTTTCCAACCTAAGTGGGGTGTCAGGTTTGAAATGTCCAACTCTAGGAAGGTTTGAGGCTAGTATAGATGCTAGGATTTTGAGATTTTCTTGTTCAGATTAAAAAAAAATTGCCGACTATCGTTGTCATTGTCCATTCCCCCGTGGCCAATACAAAACTTCAAAACATATTTTACTTCATTTGGTCAAACTTGTGGACTGAAATAGTCATCAGTTGGAGAGTTTTCCAACCTGAGGGGGAGTATGAGGTTGGATATTTCCAACACCAGGAAAGGTTCAATTGAGGCCAGTCTAGATGCATGCTAGGATTTAATATTTTCTTTTATAGTTTTAACATTTTTCTCACACCGGGCCGAATAACCATGGCCAATCCGGTGTGTCCCCGCCTCTTGCCCGTAGCCGTGGGAATTTGTCTGGAGTTAGACCATTAGATGTTATGATTTATGCAATTGTTCAGGTTAAACTATCTGAATTTTCAAACCTGGAATATAGGTTTAAAAAAAAATATATATAGGATATTAGGCGTGAGCACTGATGTAAGGGGGTGGTACAAATGGAATTTGTGTTTGGGGTGATTCTGATTCAAGGGGGGTGCAGTTGGAATTTCCCATGGTGGACACCCCTAACGGAAACCATATAGCCACGTCCCTGGATATAGAGAGGCAAACAGAACGATACCATATATATACAATTTACGGTTGCATCTAATTTGGATTTATTGGGATGTCTTTAGTGCACTTTTGTGGTTACGAGAGCTCATTTCCCCCTGATTTCTGTTCAATATGTGGTCTGCTTCTTTAAAAGTTTATATGATTTCAAACAGGGGTGGCACCAGGATATCCCCGACAGGGGGCGGGCTCTAGCTGCCGGGTTGACAATTACATAACTCACCGACGGGGGATGGCTATGACTCCCCGACAGGGCTGGGATGTAGCCCCTGACTCCCCCCGATGCCACCCAACATAACTTAGTATCGATTATTTAGAATGGGGTGTCAAGTAGGAATTGTCGACAGGGGTGGTTATGCAGGGGTCTTACCCCCAATTCTAGTCATACCTAATACCCCGAGCAAAATTAATTGGAAAATTCACACCAAAATTAGGTTGAAATTGTTCTCGTAGTTTGATTTTCCAACACTTTCTTAGTGACGAATTCGTTGTTTTTAGACAAAAAAATCAAATGGCCATCTGTTGTCAATTTTGAAACCTATGGGTGAGTGTCAGGTTAATAATTTCCCAGAATTGGAAAACTTGAGGCCGGTCTTTGCTATAGGATTGTCAAATGTTCATGTTCATATTTCAAAAATGTTCTCACATCGGGCCTAACCATCGGCCGACCCGTGTGTTATGTGTCCTTGCCAGTAGTTACTCGCTAATTAATTTAAGAACAAATAGATCGGGGTGTAAATTTGAGTGGTGTTATACCACTAGATGTTAAGATGTTTTAATCTCATACTGGGCCGAACCATCTTTTTCACCCCCCCCCCCCACCCCCCCCCCCCCCCCGCACGACAAGTGGCCACAATATTACTGGTTCATTTGGAATAGTCTACCATCTGGTAGTCTGTGAGGGAACATTTGGGAAAAATCAAAGGGGGGGGGGGTGCAAATTAATTTACGCAAATTTATGAGTTTGGTGTGGTTCAATGGGGTGGGGGTGCAGTTGGAAATTCCAAGGTGGAGACCACCCCAACGAAAACCCTCTAACCAAGTCTCGACTGCCAAATATCCCACACTCAACCAGGGGTGCCTCTCGCAACTTTAGTTTCTGCCCTCGGCATAGGCTTATTTGTTTCTTATCCGATAATACACTTCACCGGCAGCAATGTATTAACCATACTCTGAAATAAAACGCTTCCGTGACGATCACACGATAACATATGGATAAAGTCGTGCTGCAAGTAAGACGATAATTGTGTTGTAGAATTGATACGGAAGACCGATTGTCAAAAAATTCAACATCAAAATACACAGGGCAAGACTTATCGATCCAAACTGTGGAGTGTGTTTTCGTTGTGTATTTTTCGCATATACCCATGGTTATATATAAACGGGGTACGAGCATCTGACTGCATGTGTTTCTGCTAATTAACCTAACCTATTATCTGGTCATATGTATATGTTTTACCTATATTGGAAAATACGTGAACGGACGTCGGCCAATTTCGTTCTTAGTTAGTATATGGATATTTCACAGAACGATTCTTATCCAGTTCGAAAACCAAGTTTGTCCGATTTTCTTACCTGACTTATGACCTTTAGTTTGTCTATTTTGTTTTTGTTTTTAGCAATTTTAAGACATATAGTGCAATAACTTGAACGACGTAAACGACAAAGTTTGTAAAGTTTGTCGACATGACACAGTTCTCTGGATATTATATACTTACGATCTGGCGAATACTGAACGAAATCTAAATGGGCAAAACGTAATATATTCCTTTCCAATATGCTACCTACGACAATGTATTGCACACACAAACATGCTGACCTTGTTACTGTGAGATAACGCTGTTATACACACAGATCGTTTTATCGCAATGTCCATATGCGTAAGTAAATATCATGATATGTCCATGGAAAAGACACGTATTAGTTGTCCGCGCCAGATTTTGTTCAGCGGGTGATATATGTGTTAGGTCCCGTACGAACAGTTGGGCTTATAAAGATTATTGGTATGAATTCATAAGGGGAATATCTGAAACGAAATCAGGTCAGGCCGTACGTGTACGTTGTTACCAGATATACGGCCAATTGGTTGTCATTTATTTGGTGATTAGCACACAGAACAAGTCCAGGGTTTATTTCGAATAATTATCAACGGATTAGAAAGATGCCTGGCATGTCCGTTGACAAGCTGAGTTTCTGAAACGAGTTCGCAAACTAAATTTTAAGCCCGAACATAAACATATATTAACCAATCTCAGACAAATATTAAACTGATTTCAATTATTTGTTTAGAGCATATTTTTAAAATAATACCCATCCCCAACTTTGCCCACCTAGTCAGAAGATACCGCCGTCGGCGAATAGTTGCTATATATATAACATATACTCGACAGTAATGGGGTCCCCCGCCAACGTTGGCTCTATATGTTTCTAAGTAATGAAAATGCAGGTCTAATTTAAAGTTATAGAAAACAATGCCCTGCATGTACCTTCCGAAAAATATTGCACGGCTTGCCGTTGCCACAATATTTCAACACACCTAGAAATGGCTCATTCTGATTGGTCGCATGCAAAAAGCAACGAATACAGCAACAATCTCGGGAACAGATACCCGTAACTGTTTCCACCAATTATTTACTAATGTGTATCCAAATAAAATGAAAACATTACTGTGAAAGAATGACGTCAAGTTGTCTACTTGCGAAGAACCACAATTCGGCTGAATTCACCTTGTGATACAGTTTCGGGTTTTTGCGCATTCAAAGAAAAACCTAAATATTGCGCGCTTCGTGTAAAATAGATTTTAACATAATCTTGCGATTATTAAGAGAATAATCACCTGATTGAAATGGTGACGTGGAATACATGTAACCCATGGGATGCAGCGGCGTTGTACAAACACAAGAGCGCATTGGGTTCGAACATTTGAGAAAATAGTCCCTACCTCTAATGAATTAGTTCACGTCACCAGTTCAATCAAGATAATATTATGTTTATTGTAAACTGCGCGTACTTCAGATGTTATCGTTATTAAATCATACAGTCGACGTGGTTGGGTTTGACTTTTGCTTTTGTTTATGTTTTAATATTTTTACTGGGATCAAAACATGTACACCATAGACACATTAGTTCGCTAAAAGAAAAGACGACAATTGGGTTTTACATAGAGATGTTTGAATCAATCTCGTGGGTTAGACTAAGATTGTGAGGACACCTGGTTATCATATATCCATGAAGATATGGATGTTTTAAAGGCATGTCGATGTGTTCATCTGTTCATGTTCTATACTGCGTGGCTAATTATTCTCAGTTTAAATGAAATGTTGCTATATATATCAGCTATATGTGCCCGGCACAGAGCGATAATTTAATATGTTTATTTTAGGTCATGGCCCATGCCAGTTGCCATGGGGGATCCTGAAATGTCATATTCTACTTTCTTTAATCAGAGAAGAAACTATATTTGAATGCACAATGACTACTATTTTCAACAGGTCGTCTGTACATTTCCATCTCTCTTGACAAATTGTATCTCGAGTGGGCGGGAGGGGGCTCGGTGTATCAATCGGTTAGGCGTACAACTCCAAGCCGTTTCGACCATCCAACGTTGGCGATGAGGTTTCAAATCCATATGTTTCCATAGTGGATTTGTAACTCGAAATAGCTATCTCGTGGAGTTGCCAGTTACCGATAGCCGGTGGTTTGCCGCGCATGGTCGACGAGTTTATCAGCCATTTAAATCACTATTAGATTAGCCGTAAGTGTACGGATTTCCTCCACCACTAAAACTGGCAATGCCGTGATATGATCTTAGTTGCTGAAAGCGACATTTAACCCAAATCAATCAATATTTCAATCAATCTCGAATGGGACAGACTCAATTGTGTCACAATACTTTTTCATTTTTGTCCCCCGACGTTTCCGTCGGAGGACTATAGAAATGACCCTCGTCCGTCCGTCCGTCCGTGTGTCCGTCTGTGCGTCCGTGTGTCCGTGCGTCCGTGCGTCCGAGATCGGGTACCTTCATGGTGTAATCAACTCCTCCTACAGTTTTAAACGTAGAGATTTGAAACTCTGGGATATTGTTCTTAACATGTTGGTGATTTGCAACATCTATATAGCTAATCAAACATATCATTTTTTCCATATTTTTGGGGGGTTTTCGACTTAGAAAATTTGGAACATTTTTGCCTTTTGGATGAGATTGGGTACCTCAATGGTGTAATCAACTCCTCCTACAGTTTTAAATGTAGAGATGTGAAACTTTGGGATATTGTTCCTAACATGTTGTTGATTTGCAACATCTATATAGCTAATATTTTTTTTATGGAGTTATTAACCCTTTTCGACTTAGAAAATTTCAACATTTTTTTAAAATTTCTTTAACAAAGCGGCATCGACTTGCCATGTTGTCGGGGGACACTGTGGTCTGCTGACCTTTTATTCATTTTGCAGGAATATATGTACCTCTTAAATAGAATGACAAATATACTATTAAAGCTTTCTTCCATGTATCTGTTTTTGCTATATCACTATACGAATGCCCTGATTCCCGTCCCCATATAAATATGAGAGTTGAGAAGATATAATTGTTCAAGTGACTTAATTTAGTCACCATTTGTCGAGTTTGTGAAATTTTAACGCCAAACACTCCTTAGAACGAGTTAAGCATGGTGATGACTATATATAACTTTGATGGATATCGGTGGCTAAAACATTTTGATCAATGGTAGGGCCCCATATATATCCGCCCTGGCCCAAACGGCACCAAATGTGTAGGAATTTGGTGACAATTAGTGCTAAGCATATTTGTATCAGCTTTGATGACCCGCTACTCCCCATTCACGAGTCAAACGACACAAATTTGGCCTCTTTAAATCACACGATTAGATTCCTTGTATGGTGGAGAAAAATATGTATCAAATTGGTGGAAATCGGCTCTAGAATTTTGGTGCTCTTCTCTCCCTCCGTGCACCCCTGACTCGAACGAGGCGCCATATCATGGAGATGATAATGTATAAGTTTGAAAATTGACGACAAAAATTTAATCATTCTCGCTGCCCCTCCCATTTCTCTGCCTCTGCTACCAACAGCGTCACCTTAGACATTTTAACCCGAACCATTATCTTTCTCGTAAAACAATACGCCTGTTTGACCCCTTTGTCATCTAGATGATCCATCGTGAAGTTATATAGAATACAGACAGACAGACATTCGCAATTATAGGCACCAAATGTGGCGATTTTAACACACTCGTATCATTGGAAAATAACGTGTATGAATTTGGTGAATGAATAATTTTATCAGTTGTGGTGACCCTCCCCTCCCTATCGTTGGCTCAAGCACTTTAAACCACACAATTAGAATCATCGTGAAGTTGACTATATATAACATGTGTGGAAATCGGCGACTTAAAACATTCAAATCAATTTGAGCGCCCCCCCCCCACCTCTCACCCAAATGACACCGGCCAGTTTGACATATTTAAACCACATGATGAGATTCCTCGAATCATGGAGAAGAATATTTATCAATGTGGTAGAAATGGACGCTAAAAACACTTTTGGTGTCAGTCTCCTCCTCAATGCACCACTGGCTCGAAAGTCCCCATTATTGACATCTTTAAGCCACACAATTAGACTCCTGATATCATGGAGATGATTGTGTATAAGTTTGGTGGTAATCGGCGACTACAATTTTTCATCAAATTTAGTGCACCCCCCCCCCCCCATCTCTCACCCTGACGGCACCAATTTGGCGTCTTTAAATCACACGATTAGATTCCTTGAAAGTTTTGCTGAATGAAACTCTAATTTACCCCGAAATTCCGAATGCGCTCGACTAAGATTTTGTTTTTTCTCGAGAACTGATATCTGAATTATCTCTGAACTCACAGCATAAATCGACATTGTCTATCATATATGTCTTCCATTAATTGGTAGAACTTCTAATTTGACTAGCTTTAACTAATTAGACTACCCCTGGTATGAAGAATCATGCACGGCGTGCCACGGACGCGCGTATAAATATATATTCGAGGGTGGTTCATGAACAGAAAGAAGTTACCTTTTCTATATAAAGGATATCAACTGAGACGTTGTGGCAGTATTCACCTCGGTTGCAAATTCCATGCAGCGGGTCACGTCGAATGGACAATGGCGTAAACAACATTTAAACAAAAGAATTATGTCCCTTGATATTGTTCTAGGAAAAAAATAAATACAATTCAATCCACGAGTTTAAAGACCTTTAATGTATAAAATACTCTTGCACGTGGATATATGGTCCCCGTTGTGGATGGGGTCAGCGTAACACCTCCAACTACATCGGGTCCATCCCCTTCAACCAGATGAAACACATATGTTTGCATAATTTCATTTACATCACTTCTTGGGTTGGATCTTTCTCATTGTTACCTATATATGTTAAAATGTTGGAAATATCCATGCCAATGTTGGTCAAAAACAGCAAATTCCACAGTAATTACCGCGTGGATGGAACATCATGACAACAATTTCAACATAATATGTTTTTAATATTTCCAACTAATGTTATGTCGGGTCAGGTATTTTGAATAGTTCAAAATGTTAACCAAAGTTGGAGTGTGTAGACATCCCCACATCAATGTTCCGGCACCATGGCAACGTCCCTGGTGACCTTCTATTAGGCTTTAGTTCTATTTTTCTCCTTCCTAGACAAATTTTTGAAACATGGTCAAGTGAGTTAAACAGATTAACATGCCCCTGTGCAATCCCAAGCTTAAATGTTAGAAACAAAGTATGTTGAATTATTGTTCTTGGAAACACTGACGGGCCTTTAATGTTCAAAATAGCAGTATCGAGGTGATTTTCTCTGATAGCATTTCGACTCAAACTCCTGAAAAGTACTGAAATTTAAAGGGTCAACCGCCTATCATTAAACTAAATCATCATCGAAAGTTGACACCGTGAGTGGTGTGGGGCATTTCAAATGTAATATGGTATCGGTCAAAATGAGATAAATTCCTCAAGGCGAATGACAATAACGTGAGAGGTCATGACATTCTATTAAGTGAAAGGATCACTGTGGAATTCCTGGTATTGCGAACGGTTTGGGTGTGTTGCTGGCATATACGGACCCTGGTTTATTTATATTTTACTAATATATTAACACTGAGGTTCACACTGCTAAATAATGTGTAGATATCGATTTTTGTGACTCATAAAAAAGTTGTCGCTGTCTTGTCAGTTACTAAGATGCGATTTAGTTAATAAATAGGATATTACTTGGTTTGTTTGATATTATAAGCCTGATGTCAGCCCTCGATAACCGCATATAATCCTTCGACCTTCGGTCACATGCTGATATCGGGCCCAATATTCAACCAACCAAGTAATATCCTCTAAATATAAACAGATTGATGACGACATACAATTTCATAAAATGTCCAGCTCATTGTACGGCGATTCATATATACGTCAACTGAATGGTTACGTATTATTTATATTTATATAAACCTACCCGGACGTTTGTCAGCATGATAAGCTAGTTTAAAAGCCCACTTTGAATTTCAAAACATAATATCATGCGTGAATATTAATTTGTTATGTTACATTTTTCATGAAATGCATGTAAATGAAGCGAACGAGTGTAACTACAGAGATTGTTACATCTTGTATCTCTGCCTGTCGTCATGAAAATAAGTTCTTATTGAACCGATTTCAAAAACTCAAATAAGCCCATATCGGAATTATTTGAAACTGAATTGCGCTCTATGTGAACCTATAAAGCGAGTTTTAACATAGTCCAATATGGGACAACAAGTATATCAATAAGAAATAAGTCTGTATTGGCATTATTTAATCTGCCTTTTTCTTCGATACGATTTACCAGATTTACGTTTTTGATTATGTGATTTCACTGCGGCCCGCGCCATACAACGGAATAATGGGCGTAAGTCCACTACGGGGTCATATCTGAATAAAATAACCAGATATGAACCTATGTGAATATTCAGGTCCATATATGAACCGATTTAGACGACGATATGTTGTCCGTGTGGTCGCAAAGTAGCCAATGTGAACAAGTGTTCTCGTCAAATTGAAATGTAACTATAAAATAGTATAATATTCATCTTTGTATCTTTGCAAATTGTATTGGAAATTATATTGGAAATTGTATGGGAAATTGTATTGGAAATAGTATTGGAAATTTAGATCATATTATGTAATTAGTAGCGTAATTTAATTGTGAGTTTTATATTTTAAATGATTTCAATAATTCATTTATTTCAATTTCGTTTATTGGCGTTTACATTATGTCAATAATGTTGATTTTTGGTTTGTGATAAGCTATGCTAATTACAAATAACAGAAATGAAAAAGATTCTATAATTACAATCATGGTATATAACATATGGTCTTGAGCGCGTTACCATTTCTGACTACGGTTTTCTTGTATCTGACTGAACATGGGGTCTGCAAAAACCATGGATTTCCATATCACTGCATGGAGAAGATTGATCGGAAATAAATCAAAATTAAATTCACTATTTTCTTAAGTTTGTTTCTATTAACGTTGGTGTCACAATGTGTACAATATTGACAGGACCTGGGCGAGACTCAATGTCTCCAAGTTTAATAAGAACGATTGCGAATAACAGAAACAGATTTAGATAATTCAATTAAAATGCTGAACTAATTAATGTTTACCGCCGTTCCATTTTGAAAACTGACAAATCACTTTTTGAATTACGGTATTAACTACGTGTCAACTGCCATATATGGAATCAAATACAAGAGTATATTTTTTGAGAAATCAATAGGCAAACGTTTTCCACAATACACGATACATAATTAAGCCACATATCTAGGTGTGCACTGTCAACTAATATTTTTCAAGTTATGGGATGTTATTATATTTTCGAATGATGTCCTGGGCGTATGATGTTTTTATCTTGAATACTGGTATACCCCACCATAGTGAATAATTTAACACAGATTGGTGGATGAAATCTGCTATATATTGAATAAGAAGGACATTTTAAAAATAAGACATCAGAAAAATTGAGTTGATATAGGTTACAAACAACTATGTCCTTGAATGTATGTTGGGAAGTTAGAATCAGATATAAACTAGTCCTACCAGCTGGTTGGTACCAACTTATTATAATTGGTACAACATACCTGGAATTTGAAGTTACACACTTACACACCACATCAATCCGAGTGCCCATGTTCTATATACAGGTATATCCCTTTTATGGTGTCTCTATCAATGAATAAGAGCGATATTGTATTTGAAAACTCGTTAGTGTTGTATCCTGGGAAACCTTTCAGTTGTTTGTAACCTATTAAATTGACTAAATTAATTCTCAAGGGCTCGACCATTTCCGCTGGAATAGCATTTTCTATAAACATACATGTTCGTGTAAGGCCACAATACGCGGTTCTGGTGATGAGGTTATCACGATAAATTGTTGTCAAGTAGCGCGATTTCAAATGTATTACAAATTGCCTAACGACTGAACATTATAAATTATACATTTTGTCAATCTGTCGAAAATTTTCAAAAAAGTGGATACCTTACTTGAGGCATGGATCGTTTTTGATCGCGTGATTGGAAAAGTATGGTAAAGTCCAGCGGAAATGGCGGTGCCGTCAGTGTTTCTGTGATGTGAGGGTGGCCTCACACGCCTGTCTGGAACACTGACAGAGCCCAGCCTCCTCCACAATTCTGATTCACGTCTCCTGGGCAAACAAAGTTGCATGATGATTCCGGAAGGCGTCCATGTCTGCCATAGCTCATCCCACAGTAACGCTGCCCCCGTTCTGCGCGCCTGCATAATGCTATCCTGAAATGAGCATCAGAAATAAGAATGTGTACACGCACATTAAAGCAATGAAATGAACACTCAAACTGATCCAGTGCCTCAGTAAATCTGATATATACATACATGGAGACGATAGTTATCTGTTCTGAGTAACGTGTGATGTTTCTCGTCGAGTGCGATGTGAATGACCATTTAAAATAGCTGTTGCGTCTCACGAGAGGAGTGTGATATATTTAATAGGGCGGCAACGATGCAAGCGAAGGCAAATTATCTTTCGACAGATATGGTGACCCCGTAGACAAAAACCGCAGTGGGTAAACAGGGACGCCGACGTCACCCCGGATGTTCCTACCGTCGACTTCGGAGCCAGGGGAAGCAGGGATACCGATGTCACACATGACGTTCATTCAAGCGACTTATTGGTGGACATGGACATGCTTCCACCAGGACACCGGAATAATATCACATCTCGGTGTTCTCCATCTAAACCACCACCACCACCACCAACAACAACAAAAACAATTAACAGCGAGTCCACAAACAGATGCGGATCTGGCTGCTGTAATTATATTACCGAACGAGCTGGTTGCTCCAAAGCAAAGAAATAAATCTGTCGTCGGATCTGCTAAAAAAAAGTCCACAGACGCCAGCAGGACCATTACGAAAACACATTTTAAAGAACGTAAATTTGGTATGTCGTAAATTTGTTTATTCGTGTTACTGTCCACCAATAATGAACTTATAATATGTTAGCATGAATCAACAATGGCCATAAATCACTCTCATTTTCTGTTCATTTTGGACTCACAATTATTATTATTTAGTACTTAGGTTTTTGAAATACGTTAAAAAAGGACTTATTTTCAAGAGAACAGGCTACACGGTACCCAACTCGAAAGTATATCTGAATGGCGAGACCGAATACGTGTATAATATATTTGATTTCATATTAGTAAATAGAGAAACGTCATGTTCGTGATACTGTGCGAAACGAAATAACATATATTTAATATGGAATCAATTGTTATCATAAGACTGCATAAAGTACATAGATGCATCTGCTAATCCATAGATTTACTATTCTCTGGACTCGAAAGGAAACACATAATTATGGGAAAAGCAGAAGATGCATTCATGCAGGTTCGGGGAAAGTTACACGATGACGTTGTTCGTCGATTTGCGTTTAAATCGACACGGTGACATCTTATGAATGAAATGAACGTTATCAAATTTATATGGCTTATCCATATTGTATCTTAGCCGCAGCGCTCACCAAGCGTCAATAAACATAGTCCAAGGTTAAATTCAGTAAAAAAGTTCCCGTCCCCCTCTCGACAAGGTATGACTATTTCTACTTTGATGTTGGTAGTTTATACAACATAATTATGGTCTAGCTGACCATCAAGACTATCCGGGAATACGATTTAATACTCTAAATTACGATTGGGGGTCCATTCTTTCGATGAACCGTTGTGTACAAAGTGTAAATAGAGACCTTTCGTAAAATCACGATTACGATAACGGATATGGAAATATCCTGCCAGTATACGGTCAAAATTCTATCTGTACGCATGGGGTTTTTATGTCAGACGAAATAATCACCACGCAGTTTAATTATGTGCAGATGAGTCAAGAATGTGCCAAATGTCCTGCTTGGGGGCGATCTAACGTTATACGTGTGGTGTATAACACACGGATAAGAACATGGGATCTAAAAGAGACACACATTACTTTTTCCATCAAATATATGTGTAACTGGATATAGTGGGGCATATGCCGTCTCACCAATCAGCAACCGTAAGTAAATTGTGATGTTGTCAACCGTACTTGGCTAATATATCCTATCCGTAATCGTAATAGTGATATTTGCGAAAGGTCTCTATTATTGATAATCACCACACGAATTATAGACTTATGTGAACCTTATTTGGTGGGAATATCGGAGAATATATAAACCGAATCTGATAATAAAACAAAAATAAATTAAAAAACACCGCTACCCTCATGTGAGTGCTTTGGCGTTGGTTCGTTAATTATAACTAGTGTATGGTCATATTAAATATTTATTACGATTAATACATATAAGAGTTTGGGCTTGGTATATACAGCATGATTTGCAGACAAATTCCAGTTCTCGCGGTTCGAGAAACACATGAAAATCCGCGGTCTCTTCCGCTATTACTCTCAGTCTTATTTCGATGAAATTTCAGCTTGGGATCATATGTGATCCGTAAAACATATGCTGCCACTGGGACTTGATATACCAGGGTCCGCATTGCCCTGCGTCTTTCATAATCGCCAAAATGCTAATATGTATATAGTGATATGACAGTCAAACCCCGTCCTTAATTCAAGTTTGGTTGGTAGTACATTACATGCAAGTATAATCTGTGGTAAATTTGGCACTAAACATTTGTACATGTATCAGCTAACCTGTTTAAACATTGACCACCGCGATCTGGTGTTGGAGTCCATACAATAAACTAACTCTAGTTTGATGAAATTCACGTTATCACTTTGTGATACGAATCATACGATCGTCTCTTCCTCGGAGTTACTCACCTTGAGTTGCACAAAAGTTGATGCAGACATCATTTGAGTTCAGATATGCGTCGACAAATAGTCCGCACAGGTCCCGATCCCAATCATCGTTGAAACACCCTATCTATTCTCCTCTGCGTATAAAGTTTTTTTCTCTGCGGATTTTGTAAATTCAGGTATCCGACATCAAGATTTTATCGGCTGGCCATCTGTCAGCCTTGAGCAATTTTTTTTATAGCGCCCTAAAAAGTATACACCCCCCCCCCCCCAATTTTTTCCCAGACGTAAAACCAGTAACTTGGAATTTGTTGCAAATTCACATGACTAATCTAGTAAAAATGTATATATTTTCATGAAGCTACGACATAATGACACTAGTTTGGGCCAAAATTGATGGCCACCAAAATGGCCGCCGGAAGTTGAAAATATGACATTTTTTCACAAATATCTTCTAGATCAGTTCATGCTGTTTGGAACTGGTTCAGTAAAATGACTTTATTTTGTATTTTATATATTAACTGATCATTGGATCAATTAAATATGCAATTATTGGGGTCCTATCCACTTGTAATCCCTCAAAAATTCGATTTTACAGAACGCGTTATAAAATTTCACAAAAAAATCACAACTGGGATTCTAGTCATATTTCCACAAGAAATGAACAGAAGGTTGCAATTAAGTGAGGCATACCATTACCTATGAATATTCCAACTCACTGGAACCAAAATTCTTACTTTGGCTCAAAATGGCTGCCAAAATGGCCGCCAAAATATGGAAAAATGGTAAATATCGCCCTAGGGTGTCCTGCAATCGCTTACAAGTTGTGGTTGATGTACAAAATTGGCTATTATGCCTTCTATACATTGAATACTAACATGTCTGCTGCACCATGGTTAATTGTTACTGTTGCCACCACTGACATCACAAAAACTATTGGACGTTTCTCTCAAAAACTTGACATAAATATCGGCAAAAATGTACTTTTCAGGTTTGGACCATTTTTCCGAGATTTGGTCTGCGCATGCGCGAAGTTGGCGTCGCACGGGCTCGGCGAACCGATAAAATTCGTATCCGGCGAGATCTGGTCTTCGCATGCATTTCAAGTCGATAGCTCCACCCGTTTCCGAGATCTCGTCTGCGCATGCGCGAATCGGGCGCCGCACGGGCTCGCCAATACGACAACGTCGACCGCCTGGTCAAACTACACACACGTACCAAGTTTCGTCCCGATCGGTCGAGAATCGTAGATTTGTATAAATGACAGACAAACAAACATACAGACAAACAAACATACAGACAGAGGTCTTCAATATATATAAGAGACTAGCCGATGAGCCCGACGTTGTCCGGGCTATTCAAAAACCAAATTTCAAGTCGATAGCTCTACCCGTTTCCGAGATCTGGTCTGCGCATGCGCGAAGGTGGCGTCGCACGGGCTCGGCGACCCGATAAAATTCGTATCCGGGGCAAGATACATTCACATAGCAAATTTCAAGTCGATAGCTCCACCACTTTCCGAGATCTCGTCTGCGCATGCGCGAAGCGGGCGCCGCACGGGCTCGGCGACCCGATAAAATTCGTAGCCGGGGCATGATGCATTCACCTACCAAATTTCAAGTCTATAGCTCCACCCGCTTCCGAGATCTCGTCTGCGCATGCGCGAAGCTGGCGTCGCACGGGCTCGGCGACCCGATAAAATTCGTATCCGGGGCAAGATACATTCACATAGCAAATTTCAAGTCGATAGCTCTACCCGTTTCCGAGATCTCGTCTGTGCATGCGCGAAGCGGGCGCCGCCTGGTCAAACTACACACACGTACCAAGTTTCGTCCCGATCGGTCGAGAATCGTAGATTTGTATAAATGACAAACAAACAGACAAACAGACAAACAGACAGAGGTCTTCAAAATATATATGAGATTATTCTCTGCGTTATCCGAAAATGTAGCAAATTGTGACTCACTTGGTTATTATACGTGTTAGTTAATTAACTGACAACTAAATGTTCTATTATGGTTGTCCCAGTTCCGTATGGGGCATGACAACTTTATTTTAAAGTATGGAATTTTGCGGAGAACCTCTTTTGTGATTATGACCATATTATTGAAAGGAAATGGGCAATTCTAAACAATTCCGCATTCGCTCGTAATGCGAACATGATCATGACACACAGTGAGCTCATAGTGATTGAATGCTTCAAGAAACAATTGGTGAGCATCATCATAACATCCACTGGTACTAGACAATATGATAAAGTGAAACCTTGGTCAATACAGAAATACAAATCGTTCCCCAGAAATTATATTAGGTTGTACAATGTTGCTATCTATACCAAACCGATGCAATTATAATACCCACGCAACAAGGGGAAGCCACATTCACTAGTGCACCAACGAGTAACTGCCGATGTGTGCGCAAACACGTCTCCGAATCGGTTGTGAGTATGCGTGGAATATTCTATGGCATTCAGTATAGTGATATACAGTTGTTGGCACAATGAACAATCGGTTGTCTGTTGTGTTGTAGATCACAAGCTAGTCGATTTGACAACATACACCACCTATCAACCGTTTCCGGTTTGGGAGGATGTTTTTAAATTTAGTAACCGAGACACTTGTTGTATCGAATTTACACTTAAATGTTCCCCACAAACTCGTTCTAGTATCGAACGAGTGGTGCGTGTTTCAATCCATATAAAGGCATTCGAAGCTATCGGTCATTCCAGTTAACGATTACGTTTTGCTGGCCACAGAGCTTGTTGATTCGTTTAGAAATACCTTCCCAAATGTTCATGTTTGTAAAATTCAATGTAATATTATTTCCAGGGAATCCCATGAATCAACTATAGCTACGTCCCTGATGGGCAATAATATATGGTATGGTTAAAGACATCTGAGTCAATGCATATCAGGGATGGGATCGCGAGAGGGTGCATAAATAACAAAAACTATCTTATATTCGAGTTCCGCCAAACTGATAACCATCTCCGTGATATAAGGAATCTAATGGTGTGGTTTAAGTATATTTAAATGCCATCGTCCATGTTACGGTTTATCCGGGCTACGCCGGGCAACCCTGCCAGTATATTATACGATTAAATACAATACTGTAGCGGTATTAGGTCCCGAAGAGTACCGGTTATCCGGTCCGAGTGCACCCGAGGATGTGACGTCACTCCCAGCTACCGAGATTGATAGAACAGAACTGACCGCGAAGAACACCACACGTATTTGGCTGACATCTTGTGTTATCATGCATTGTGACATCTTGCTATTATAATAAACTATGTTAAACCTGAATACAATGTCTATTATTGCTTTAATACTTTCAATTCGCAAACACATTCAAATACGAACAGCATGGGTGTTATTATATTCACAATTAAAATAGTTTTACACCAGTTTATTTTCTGTTAATAAAGATTGGACCATCTACGTTTTCGCTACCATATAATAATTCGGTGGGACTCATGAATCCATTAAGGGAGGGGCCAAGTGTACAATTTTGAATGGGGACTTCCCTGCTAATGCGCGGAGCATACGTTATGTGTGAAGCAGTTGTCTGAAAACCAACTCGTTTATCAGTCATAATATTTAACTCTCAGATGCGCTAGGTTAATTATAACATTTTGGAATAAATATATTTATGAAAATTATTTCTGGAATTACATCACATGACATACCTTTGGAAAATCAATATAAATTAAAAAAATAAATACACCAACGTTATGGAACATAATCCAATCTGATCCGCCTGATAAATATCTGTTGTTTCCAATACCACATCAATTCACACTCAAAACTTTTGCTCCGCAGATTTGCAAGCTAATACCCATTCGAAATTGGTCACTTTCCCTCCCCGTAATATGAGGTTTGATTTTCAAATATCGAGTTTCAAAAGAGGAATGTTTTAACGGGACCTTTCTTAAAGAAATGTATAAGCTTTCAATAAACTGAAGATAAACAAGGTGTGAGTGTTTATCAAATGCTCTGTGTATGTTTTGGAATCATTATTCAGTTCCAAGGAAACTTAACAAAATTGTTTATATTAGCTTGGTGCCCACTTAATTAAACATATACATCATGCACCAAATTACAAAAGATAATTAAATATGAGAATCGTTTTATTTGAATAAATCATTGAAAATAGAACAAATCGACTACTAGGAGACATAAAGAGCACAAATTAGTGATAACACATAACATAAAACAAAAATCAGTGAATAGCATACAGTCATGACGATTGTTGCAAAAGTATAAACCAATTTAGAACCAATCCCAGTCTGTTCGGGGACCCATTAATTTATATATAACTTTTATGCCCCGACTCCCTTTAAAGCTTTGACACGAGTTTGGACCCATAGGTTATGCCCTGACTTATTTTCAAGCCTTGACATAACAAACCTATAACCCCCTTTTTTATGTGTTGGGATAACAATCACTAAGGTAGATGGATATAAGCAAAGGTATAACATGTCAAAAATATATATCTATGTATACATGTAATATAAGTGCTTAACAATTAATACTAACAAAAGTTTAACAATCCAAAACTGGAACATTCTTATAATTCAAATGAGTGATGTGCAGCATTGAAGACAAGAGAAGTTAAGGGAATGACCCAACCATGATTGCAATAGAGGATTACAAGTACCCTTGCCACAAAATCTGGGAGGGAGGGTAGGGAAAATTATTTATTTTGGATTGTTGTTTTGTCCGTATTGTGTATTCCTGGAAGTGATGAATAACAATTAGCGTCCTGACGCTAAGTTACAAACTGCGCTTTCTAACGCGTGATACGATTGGTTAACAGCCAACACTGTTAAGCAACGCGCCCTGTGATCGGTTAAATATGCACACATCACTTACTATGCACACGGTACTTCGTTGTGTCTTTTATACCATGTGATGTTTACATTCTGTCGACACCTAGCGGAAAGAACGGCCCGGTGTGGCCTGCAACAGAATGAATTGTTACTGGTTCGTCCTGACATAAATAGTTTTACTTTGTAAATATCTGTTATGCCCCGACTCCCTTTAAAGCTTTGACACGAGTATGGACCCATAGGTTATGCCCTGACTTATTATCAAGCCTTGACATAACAAACCTATAATCCCCTTTTTTATTTGTTGGGATAAATAGACACTAAAACATAATTTCCATGTCCGTCGATTTATTCTCGCCTCAGGTTGAAACATTTACAAAATAGCAATGTACATAGTAATTGCTGTTCATGAATTTTAGGAATTGCTTTCGCATCAAATTTTTTGCTTGTAACCAGTTATGTAACCCTAATGTGGGTGTAAAACGCCATATGGCTGAAATTGAGCCTACTGAGTTGCGAAATTCAAGACAATCACCCACTTAATTAACTGAAATATATATGATGAGTAGGATGTGTCTGTCTGTTTGCGATTTTGTCCACAAATCCTGAACCGATTAACACAAAATTGGTTTGGTAACTCAGGCTACACCGGTGGATGTGTTTGTTGTTTTCAATTTTCGTATTAAAGGCACGGGCGGCGTTCGTTGCAGAAATATTTATATTTGTTCAAATCGCCATCAACGGAAGGGATATTAAAATATATATAGTTTTGTTCATATGCCAAACATAATCAGCGCGTAAATAGTATATTGTCGTCAAGACTTACGATGGCGTACGTAAACAAGAACCTTCTCGTGTTACATAAGTTTTGCTTCTGTTTACATAGAACAGCGCAATTCTATTGGTTAATCTCACACACATGATATAAACGCTCTTTATAATTTCTGTATCAGGAAAACAGTAACAAATAACGCTCTTTATGTTTACCGTATTCGGATCTGAACAAAAGCCAGGTTCTGTAACGTGTTTTATTTTTGTACATAGCAAAGGAAAAATATTTGACAATAACATACTGTTTATGCCATATTTTGATTGGTATAAGAACAATGTCTGTCTATATTATACTATTATTTCTGTTTATGGCGGTTTTTGACGGAGCTGAATATTTTAAAGATGGATTATCTCTTTCAATAACAAATTTGAAATAGTTGCGTGGGTACAAAATAATAAATATGAACTATTTCGAATATTTTATTGGGACAGATTATTTGTCTATTTTTAGAACAGACCATTCGGGTGATACCATATAGCGATATAGAGCACTAGGCTGTTCATATGGCTACGTACCGAACGTCACATGTCCCAGATTGATTGGTTGTATTGTTTTATTGCATATTTATAAGCGATAATGAGTATAATTAACGTTTATTTGTGACAAAATTTTGCAATACAATTTCTGGTCTCTGTTAACAGTAACCACTATTGTTCGTCAGCTGAACAACCACCTTTTTAGACCAGAACAAATTCGAAATAGAATTAATATTAATTATTAGACACATTTCCGGAAAGAGTCTTCGATTCAGATCTAATGTGTTATATCCCGCTAACTATATAATACTTGTTTAGATAATCCACCTTTAACAGCATACATACCGCCAACACCGCCGTATCTTTAAAACATTTTTTTTTAATTTATATTTTTATTTAAAATATCAAAATGGCCATGTACAAAGGGCAGCAGGCCCCTACACTGCTAAATATAGGTTCCCAGAAGGAGCATGTTTCAGCTTGTAATGAATAAATGATGCTAACGGCATAGAATACAATTTATGGCACCTGGTAGAAGATCCTCTCCCCTGTCTCGGAATAAAGCTCACATATATTCCTGGATTGGTTAAATGTATGTATATCATGGTGACTAGCGATGTTAGTGACATAGTCAACTTACCCGTGCTGTAGTCTGTGGCTAGATTGATGCGGATACAAGTGAGTGGAGAATTGTAGAAATAAGTTCAGGAAACGGCCAGACACGTACATATTGGATGTAACGATCTTGGGATTAAGATTAAGAGTAAGCCTTTTCACAAAAGACGACAATTTACTGGTCTTATTTTGATATCGATAAAGGAATAGTCATACTAGCAACATGGTCTAAGCGCAGTATAATTACGAAATTTATCGAAGTTCAGATCACTGTAGTTATATCGGACGGCAATGTAAAATATTCAACTTCCTTGTGCCCATGTTATACAAAGATTGTGTCTTTGGGTGAATATTTGAAGTGTTCTTAAGCATATTAACCATCATGGTTCATGGTTGTTTTGAGATTCTTGATGTGGCATAAACGCTGAGTTGCCAAGACTACGTTGCGGAAAGTTTTAGCATTTACATATCTATATGTCGGAACCGCGTTCTGAACATACGTACATGGCGCCTTGACTAATTTTGATTTACAAATTACCAAAGTTTACAACTGAACACATTTTTTCAGACACATCATCGATATTGATGATGGGTTTCTCCCCAGCTTACGGACTGCGCCGTCAAATGTTGACATGCAAGCAGTATGCCATTCGACAATCATACTAGGAAATAAGGTGGAATCCAATTGCTTGTTTTAAGTAATGCTAAATACGAACTGGAATTCTTCAGGCGGTACTTGATTAATTCACCAAAAGTATTGGGCAATAGATTGGCAAGGTAGTCAGTGATTTGTTTCATTGTAAATGTTCCGCCAAATGTGTTCTTACTTCATTGAGTGGGCACCATCCCATATCCAGAAGAAATTTATACCAGAATGTTTGCAGAAATGGAACGGATCAAGCCAGAATCTAGGTAGAGGCGGTCGAGCTTATTGAGGAGATTGTGTGAGGCGTTATCCCAAACAGCATCGCCGTTCATATATTTTATGAGCGAAAAAGAATAATCTTTGAACATTAATTTTAACATTCGACGATTCATACTATAATTCCTTTTAGCGCTTAATTTAACCATCCATTATTTTCCTCCATTGCGACACGCTAACCAGACCATCATTCGTTACAATTATGCTATGTCGTCAATGTAAGATAAAAAGGGCCCAATAAAAATCCTTGATACATACCAGCACCGATTGTTGCGTAATCAGAATATGAAATGCCAACCAAATACATTTTGTGATCGGTTGGTTAAGTAATCATCAGTTTAGTTCAGTAGGTGTCCAATTGTTACACATTGGGTTAACTTGAATATAAAACCCATGTACCATACACGTTGAAATGCCTTGGTTTAAACATAGTTAAAATTTCTACAAAATACATGTTACATAAATGTGCATTGGACATGTTAATACGTAAATATATAATTATAATAGGTATGGTGATTTATTTTATCAGGTAGAAACATAGGGACACAGTAAGCACATGGCTTTTCCAACATATTCTCACGCAAATACGCACATAATCAACATATAATGTTAAATAGGTACATAATGTGATAATTTGATTTTGAAATAAGCAGATAATGGAGTCATATTAGTTATTCCGTTTTATGACGCGGACTACAGTGAAAACACATGTTAAAGGGCGTACACCTGAAAAGTCGTTGGCTGGCTTATTTGTGCCATTGAATATAAAGATGGATAACTCTAAAATAAAGTGGTAATAATAACCACTTGATTTTAGAGTTATCCATCTTTATCTGCAAGACCGTCCGTTTGCCCTCGTGCTTCTGTCCTACAAACAATTGAAATAATAAACTTCAAAAATCGATATCTGATCACTCTGAGCTTTGATGGGTAGGTTCATCGACTCGAATCAAATATTGTTTACCCTCGAAGCCAAAGAAATAGTAATTTAGGAGCGCCTGATCGGATTGAGTACCTTTAAGTATAAGAAGATAATGTGCGGATTTACGGGATAACAGACTGAGCTTTTCGGGTGTCCTCCCTATGTGTCATGAAGGGCCCTGTACAATGCATATATAATTCTTCTCTGGATTTTCCGTTAATATCGTGGCTGGATAATAGATAGATAAATAGGATATTGCATGGGTTCTGGGATATATAGGGTATTGAGAATAAGAGTAGCCGTCCGGTGACGAAGGTGATGATGGAGTGGAAAAATATGCTTTGGGGATGTCACAGAATATTTCTACATTGCTGGTCTTTTCACTGAAGGCATCACTTAAATAATGATACATTTATAATAGTTGTTATAAATCTAAGAATATTTTACCATTTCACAGAATTCTAGGGTTGAGAAGGATCACTCATGCTTACCTACTTTTTTGGGGCACTAATTATATAACACCACACCTCACGCTACAAATTCGCAATTTCTGAATATCATACTTTTTTAATGTTTAAATTAACCATCCATTATTTGTTACCATTGCGACACGCGATCAAGATCATCAGCCGGTAAGATTCTGGGCACACTGAACTCGCAGTTTAACACTGGAAAAACATATGCCACCAGCATACATAGGAGTCAGAGATATGATGGTGATAGATAAGTCCACATATACAATATTATATATTGTTAATGTAAGATAAAAATGGGAAAGGACCCAATAAAAAATCCTTGATACATACCAGCTCCGATTGTTGACTGATCAGAATATGAAATGCCAACCCAATACATGTTGTGATCGGTTGGCTAACTAATTATAAGTTTATTTGTAGGTGTCCAATTATCCCATATTGGTTTAACTTGAATATAAAACCCGTGTACCATTCGCTTTGGTTTAAACATTGTTTAATTATCTACAAGATACATGTCACATAAATGTTCATTGGACATGTGAATACGTAAATATATTATTATAATATGTATGCTGATTTATCAGGTAGAAAGAGAGAACTACACAGTAAGCACGTGGCTTTTCGGGTGTCCTCCATTACGTGTCATGAAGGGGCCCTGTACAATGCATATATAATTCTTCCTGGGATTGTGTGTTAATATCGGGGCTGATAACAGATAGATACATACGATATTACATGGGTTCTGGGATATATAGGGTGAACAAGTTGAGGATGGAGCGAGAGAAAATGCACATTACATGCGCCTTATCATAAGATCTTATTAGCAGTCTAACATGCCGTGATACGTGCGTGAGCTCTAATTATATTCTCAGGCATTTTCATCTTATAATGTCCCATGTGGTCGCAAAGTGACCAGGTAACAAAATAATGGTCTCGTCTAACTGAAAGGCATATATCAATTGTTATAATATTCATCTGTGCATCTTTCCAAATTGTACTGGAAATTTAGATCGTACCATATATATTAACTAATTTAAATTGTAAGTTTTAAAATTTAAATGATACAGATTTACAAATTTTACAACATGCAACATTTTCAATAATACATTTAATTCAATCATCCTGATATCTACTATCCAATTTATCAAAGATAATCATTTAATAATAGTAATAACAATTAGACATGGACACATTAAATTCCACAATTTATATCTAGGTTAGGTTATTAAATTCCAGCCATTATATTAATTTCAGGGCAATTGTGTGTTATGCTTTTAGAATGTATAAATGTATGGCGATGAAATACATAACTGACTTCTGCTGTGAAAGAAACTACATATCGTTGAATCTTTGTTCAGGCAGTGATATCAAAAGCCGAGGTTTTGAATTGTTGCTTATAGTATATCCCAAGAGAGCTAATGACGTTACAGTAACCCTGGTTGGTTAGTTTATTATATCGGTTAAGTTATACGCATAAATAATGTTCGGTATTACTGGATGAGGGTTCCAAAGCATTTGGAATAAGCCGCCTGTTGACGATCTTCGCAAGGTCATAACTGATAGATAAAGCAATTCCCAATATCTCCGATTATGTAATTGACAAGAGTGTTATGAATCACCTAATATATAACCGGGGTGTTTGAATCAATTTTGAGTCATTTTATTGCGTCATACGATTTCAGGTTAGCTAATCGCTCGAATACTAGGTGTTCTGAAACAAAGACCCAGCAAACCTCTCCCCCATTGCTCGAGCAGTCATATCTAACTGGCCCGGGGGTCTGAAAACCCAAAGATTTCGATACAACTGCTTGGAAAAGATTCAACGACATGCGATTCTGCAAAAACACGCGGTACCAAAATCAGAAATTGATATTCACTATCTGCTGAAGTTTGTTTCTGATCCTGTTGATACTGGGATAATAGTTGTGGGGCCACATTGTGCGCAGTATTAACATGAAGTGTGCGAGTCTCAATGGTTTAATAAAAATGATTGCGAACAGCATAAATAGCTTTCAATTTAACAAATTAAAAGTTTTAGCCGCCATTCCATTTTGAATACTGAAAATTCCCTATTTGCATTGTGGTATTGGCTCAGCCATTCAAATGACACACGAAATAATATGCAAGAATATAAGTTTAGAGAAATTAATAGGGGAAACGTTCTGAACAAGACACGAGACCATAAACAAAGACAATTAAGCCACATCACTAGGTGTCCATTGTCAAACAGCACTTATGAAATTATATCATTATGCTGTGTGTAGATTCGTGTAGCTTGTTGTTTGAAGATTTTGTGCAACGAAAGCTATTGAGTTTCCTATTTTTAAAGTTACACATTTCTTTCTAGAGGCAGTCCCAGCTGAATTACACATTTCTGGGATTCGATATCGGAAATGTTGGATTCCTTATTGTGATAACTATGTGTAAACTTGTACATATATTACTATATTTTCTGTCGATGTCCTTTGGGGGAAATACATAAATAACATTTCTATGCAAAATTTTCAAACTGATGTATAGTTCATATTCTTCAAAATCCATAGGGTTATCACTTATGGCTGTCATATTGTTAATCTGCATTAATCTATACTACAGGTATGTCACACCATAGTAGATAATTTACACCCATCTTGGTGGATGAAAACTGCTATATTTAATTAATAAAATAGACATCTTCAAACATAACATCAGTAAAAATTGAATTGATTCTTCTCGGTCTTCGATATGATATAGGTTACATACAACTAAATCCATAGAGTTGAATTTCTGTTGAGAAACTAGAATATCGGATATAAAGTCCTGTCAACTAATTGATAGAAAATAAATAGACATCTATTCAACATAGATACACGCGCACGCTGCTGTACACAGCATGCATGATTAGGACATTGCTGGATGTCGCCATCAATTTTGATATTTATATTTCTTAATTTGCTGTGAACCCTTCGGTGGTCAGCGAAACCATGTATGTGAATGTGAATGGACAAACCACCACACACATCGGCTTCATGCAATGACTATATAATACTTGAGACTCTCTCCATGTGAAGTATGAAATTTTGGTAAACGTATGAGCGATTTTAACACACATGTCAGTGTTGTTGTCTAAGGAATATATCAGTTGTATGTAACCTATTGAATTGACTTAATTGATTCTGAACGACTCGGCCAAATTCAGCTGGAAATATACTGTCCTATATATAGACATGTAATGGCTACAATGTGCGGTCCTGTTGATGAGTCCATCACATTGAATGATTGTCAAATAGTATCACAAAACACTCACCATGCCATAATTAAAGGCCCACTTAATTTTCGAACCACAAATCACATTATATAAAATATATGCCATATTATATACCATTTGAAAGAGGAAGCCCCAAAATGCTCAACGTATTCGATGTAATAAACAGTAAACATGTTTTTGTTGAGATATAGATGTCGGTTCTTTACTCAAGTTTCTGCACAGTCTATTATTTTCAATGGAGAGGGACTAACTCTATATATTTAGATATAGAGTTATTGCCCCTCCATTACAAATAAACTATATTTTGAATTTTGTTGCATTCTGGGAACCATAACGGGGGAAATGATTTTATGATTTCATCCTTTTTCTATTACTTTATGGACACCTTCTAAGACCCAGACGTTACAAGCGGTGATGAATTATAGCATTTTAATCATACTTTATGGATTATATTGTTATTAAAATCGTATATCAAGGCACTATATAAAATAATAGGTGGGCCTTTAGTACAAACATTCTAACAACTGAACACTAAAATTAGTTATTCTGTCGAATATCTACCCATATACAATGGATGCGATGTAGCAGACGTGTCTCGGTAGTGTGCGCATGGTTTAAATAGACCGGAGGAGTAGATGGTAGATCCAGCGGAATTGACTGAGTCGTTGTTGAGACTGAGTGCCTCACACTCCAGTTTTGAACACTGCCGAAGCGTAAGCTTTCCCACAATCCTGAGTATTGTCTCCTGGGCAAGTCGAGCGACATCTGTATTCAGGAAGGCTTCCATATTTGCCATAGCTCATGCCACAGATACATTGTATCCTGTTCTGCATGCCTGCGTAATGGTACCCTAAAAATAATTCATACGAAATAAGAATCCGTTCACCCACATTGACACCTTTTCCACTTCCGGTGACCATTTTGGAGGCCATTTTTAATATATGAATTTTTTTCAAAAAAATAAATAAGAAGTACTCAATTATCAATAGAATGACATATCGCGCGACGTAATACCTCATAAACTTCCTGAGTAATTGCGAATTGAAATTTACCTGGTCAGATATTCAATGTTGGCGGCCATCTTGGATTCAAAGACCGATAAATCTATAAAGACCCAATAGACCACCAAAAATCCGCATAGGTGAGGGGGTCTACATATAGCACAATATTTGCTGAAGGATAGGCTGCGATACAACTGGCATCACATACATGATTGCGGGGTGATGATAATTATATTTAGATATCTTAACGTCACTGTACACGTGTTGATAACTTTCGAATAACAAACTGCTACATATGAGAATTACGAATGAGGTGTTTCGTAACTAGAATTTATGTTCTTTATATACATTGTTGTTTTCCCCTATCCGTAGTTATAAATACAACATATAGAAATAAGTTTGCAACAGTTTCTCAGCTCCTCAATGTGGGTCATGAATCTGAGATTATGTCCTTAAATAGTGATCGCCATGTGGCCTTAAAACAGGCAATAAATAAATAACAATAAAACGTTTCACAACAACTCTACCATATTTTACTTTGTCTCATGGTCGATCGGCTTCCTTGTGACCAATTTGACAAATTCGCGTCATTCTGTTCGTTTGTATTGTGTAAGCTAATGGACAATTACATATTCTGCTGTGTTGTGATTACTTCATCTAATATTCCAGTTTAAAATGATATGTGTGACAATTATGGAACTGAACTTCTTGGTCACATTGCAATTTGCAAATCAACAGGTCAGGACAAAAAGTGGAGGCAGATCATATACTAAAAGTCGTTAACTGTCATGAATATTTATTGAATAGAGCATGGTTTGGAGTTGACCATTCCAATGTTATGTACATCGGGAGTGATGTAGTTCCTCCACTCCGCGTCGGGAACTACAACACTCACTAGGGGCACTAAATTGGCGTAGTCAACTCCAAGCCATGCTAATTTTATTTGAGCATTAAAGTGGCACATACTGAACAAGCTTCTACGTTTGGGTGGCCCTGAAAAGTGGATAAGGGGTCTTTAGCAACTCAAATCCATCCTCTTGATCCAACTCCCGAAACACAAGCGAACCCTCGATGAGAGGTGGAAATATACCTTGCGGTATACTCACACCCTTCAATGGGGATACGTCTAACCTGTAATGCTTCTTCTCTCTCCAAAACACGAGCTTTCTCTGCAGAACGGTTGCCACCACCGCAAGTAAGACACCTGTTGTCCCCAGCCATTCGATGTGTTCTGTCTCCTGTCCACTGAACAATGTAGGATTGCGAGCCCAAGTTGCATTGACAAAAGTGAATAGTTCAAAGAACTTTTCACCTGTACCATACACTGCCCAGGAAAGGGTCTCCCACACCGCAATGTCCCTCGGGGCCGATACACGGATGGCTCTGACATAAGATCCAAGATCAGTAACAGCGTATTCCATCGTGGAGAAATGATATGCTCTAAATGGGGTTTTGTTATATGTAAAACGCGCGGACGTCGTTTGCGACGTAATTGTGTTTTTCTACCAATTTTCCCGAACGTCATTTCAAATGTGTTTCTTTTTTGGTGAATTAAGATCTTCATCGACATTGCCGAAGACGATCACTAAAAAACAGACACTGTTTTTCAACAACATAACTTTTATTATTGAATTAAGAATTAACATATTTACAACTGATCATGAAATTATCATATTTACAATCAATAACTAGCAATGCAATGAACATAATTTACATTTGGTAACTCATTTCATCATCAACAATCAATATATTTACAAAATGAATATGATTTTTTGTTTTACATATTTAAACAATTGGTAATGAGTACATTTTATCAATAGTGAAAATCACAGTAAGTCTTACAAGTTTGTGAAATACATGTTTTAGGTAATGTTTCTGATTCTTTTCGTAAGGGCTCATAGTATCTATGAAACCAATCAAATACTTTTCTATCATTTTTGAAGTAGTCACCATCAAAATTCATTTCAACTAATACCTTTATACCATATCCGCTTTTCAAGAAATGTAAAGCAAATATGCAGTAGATACCACACACGTTTGTACCGTGATGTTGAAACCGCCCAACGTTTATTTTACATTCGATCGAATTTCTTTGAATAAATTATTTGATATATTCATCAATAACTGGTATCCCAAACGAATCGAAATATGTTGCAATGTTTCCATTGAAGAAAATTGCAACCCAGTGTTCTCCTGGTTTTTCTGACGTATGTGTATTTACTATGTATGCTTTTACATGATGAGATTTCTCGTGTGGTAACTGATCTTTTGCACACACCACACCATACAATGAACAGAGGTAGGATCATTTGTCTAGTATATGCTGAAGTTCGCTAGTGTTCATCTTCGTAGTATTTTTTTACTTTTTCACACCACAAGTCAACAAAAACCGAATTAAATTGGTTACAGTTTGCACGAACAACTTCCTTTATATCTTTCCAAAGTGTTAATGCCTCAAATTTCTCTTGTGGTGTAAATGATTCTATTTCTGGATGCCATTGTTCCATAACTCGGTAGATGTTCAATTTAAGTAGTGCTATATCAATGAACATATCTACCCATTGTATAGGTGGTGTCCAAAGACATAGTAAGTGTCGTGTCTGACTTGGATGATCTATTTTACATCCTTCACAATTGAGTGTCACTTCTTTTGAAATTTGATTTTGTATTTCATCAACGAAGCATTTCTCGAAAGTTTTCCGAACTTTGTCAAGGATAGAAACATATGGAATGAAATCGAGTCCTCCAACTTCCAGTCTAAATTTTTCCTCCAAATGCAATCCATCCATGTTTTTAATAATCTGTTATTATTTCTCGCAAACTGTTGATTTCAATTTGATTATCGAACTCAGCATAGACTATCACGTTGATCACTGAAGCTAGAGCTGCAGCACACTGAAGCTCTAACCTTATGTTACCGGTTTTTATAGGATGCAAATGTCCTTCCTCTGCTCCTTGGTCAGGTGTGAGGTCGTAACCCCAGAAACAATAACCATTCGTGTATTTTTCGAGATTTGTTTTGTCCAAACATACCCGAAGACTGATACAGTGATAAATAAGATCTTAGGCATTGTTCTGATTCAAAGTTTGGTTCAAATGGTCGGTTATGGATGGTATGTCCGTCCTGACTAACTTCAAGTTTTTTCAGATTGAAGTGTTGGAAATGAAATGGGTTCGTTTCAATATCGCCATTCATATCTTTGTTTGATACCAAACCTACTAAAGTCTCTTTGGCAATTGTCCTTGAAAAGGGTGATCTTCAATTTTTGATCTAAGCCCTGCACCAATAGTGAATGTTTTTACTTCAACTCTTCTAATCGGTATTTTCATATTTTTCTGTATTATTGTTTGGTTCAAGTTATTTGCTACTACTGGCATCAGCGTAAGTGTACGAACATTGAAAACTGCCGTTTCAAATACTATTTTTCCGTCAGCCTGACCAATTAAAGAGAATTTTTGATTCGCTCTATTGAGACGAATTCTTATCTCAATTCCATTTGGTAAGTATTTCTCTTGTAGAAATATATATGTGTGTAAACGACCACACAATTCTACCGTTTTACTACCTGCTATGATTGCTTGGCGAGATTTCAATCCATCATTACCACCAGCTTTAGTGTTTTCGGTGAACTGTTTAGCAGTGTCTGGATACCACATTTCTAGTCGGCAAGTTGATTTTCTTTACATTCACCAGAATAAGCCAGAGATTTTCCATGTAGGCTCGATAAGGATAGGTATCTCCGTTCGCCGTTACAAGATTGTTATTTAGGTAAATATCGATACTACTGAACATGCTATGGAAAAAGGCGCAATTTCATCAGTACCATCAACCAAGTTTGTTCCATCTGCTTTTGTGATTTTGAATTTCAGGTACAAATATGATTGATTTACATCTGTCATTTTTCAGTTTGAGGCGGAATTACAAATTCTACCGGTGCGGAATTATTCAAAGAGCTAACCGGGTGATGTTCTATCCATTGTGATTCCAATATCGTTGTCATTGTTGGTGGAACATCAGAAGCATCTAACTCGGACTTGCTGCATTCGCATGATCCATTTTGCATCATCATGATTAATCAAATATATCGAGAGATCGTTTTGATTTCTTTACAGGCGTTTTAATGGACTTACTCTAACTCGTTTGCGAGAAGAATGATTTTTCAAAGGTCGCGATGATCTATTTATGCCATTTGGTGTTGATATTTTCTTTATTTTTGCCCTTCCAAAAGATTTCAGTGCTTCTTTACCTTGTTTCAAAAATACTTCTTTTGGACTTTTACCACGATGAATGATATCTTCGACTGCAGCAAGTCCATGCTTGAATACTTGTTGTTTAGCAATCTGACCAATATGTTTTAGAAACGGTATTACTGTTCTCATTGCAGATTTGAATAGTGAACCAATTCCATTTCCATACTGTCTAGATACGCCTCTATACACGGGGATCATCATAAATACAAATTACTTCGGCGTGGGAAATGCAACTTTACCATAGACTTTCCACCAATAAACTGAATTGGTTTGCCAGTATCACCAGTTATATACACATTTATGGTATCAAAGCTAGACTTTGAGACTGGTACATAATGTAAGTTTTTGAATTCATGCTTAATATGTTTACCATCATGTATTCTTTTACTCTCGAATGATGTCACTCGTAATATCGGTGCTTCAACATCACTAAGAATTATATAATCAGCAATGTCAGAATAAACAAACAATTGATTATGTTCCGCATTTAAATGAACTCCATATGGAAATGTTATCGAAGGGGCAGCAAATGTAGCAGTCTCTGATTCTGTTCTGTAACCAAGTTTATCCAAAAGAGCTCTGGGGAGTACAAGACCTACTTTGTTATAACTATTATTTGAAATTTTAACTCGTTGTTGTGCTTTGGAATATCCGAACACGGTTTCCAGTTCTGGAATCAATCTGCTTACTGTAATATCAATTACACCTTGAATTGCATCTGTCAAATGTGATCCACCAGAATATGCTCCTTCTGGTATTTTTAATTCTATAGCATTTTCTGGTTTTGAAATTACTACTTCACTTATTGGTAACTTGTGCAGATATTGTAAAAATCTTGGAACAGAAGTTTTTATTTTTATTATGCAAGCATCTCCAATAATGTTGTATGTTTCTGATGGTACAATTAGTTCAACCTTTGCAACTTCTCAAAGCTCTTTATCAATATGTATGCTTTTTGGTAATTTTACTGTGAAACAACATTGTGAGTTGGCTGGGTAAAGTGACATTGAACTATCACTCATGAGAGTTATGTAGAATGAATTCATTTTTTCTCAGTATTTTTCAATAATTTCAGTCCAGGTGTTGGTAGAATATAACCTAGAGAACTACTTAGAAGAATAAGCCACAATTCTTTGTTTGCGCTCTGGATACTAATGTGTACAATAGATGTAATTATATATAAATAATAATTAACTGCGTGAAGTAGGTGACTTGGTTCTTAGCAACTTTTTCACCACAGAACTTAAATTGTGATGGTTCATCGAGAATAATTGAATCTGAATCAGTTTGCGACATGATATATTCTGTTTTATACTAAATTTGAAGCTGGGATCCAACTGTCAAACTTTTTTGGATATCCAAGCCAATGAACTTTAATTTCTTTTACTGTTTTACCACCCACTCTTCTCGTTCTTTTATCAATAACTGATTATATTTCATACACCTTACTGTCTTTTATATGCTGGATTTCATGTTTGTAGAATGATCCATCAATCTCTTCACCATCAAGATCAGAAACTTTGTATGTTATTGGATTAGTTTTACAAACTTTATCAACTTTGGTCCAGTTTGGTAAATAATCCTTTTCAAATGTTCTTTTGGTTTTGTTGATACGAATCAATGCACCCACTTTCAGTGTATATATTTGGAAATTTCAGCTTCAGTTTCCAAAGTAACTTCCGACGGTTTCGATTTTATGCTACGGTGATAACTATTGTTGTAAGAATCGACTAGGGGCTGTAAAACATCAATATATCTTGAAGTTTTATTGTGTGTGAAATACTTCCACACACGAGTTTTTAAAGTTCTTTGAAATCGCTCAACAATACTTGCTTTAGTCTCTGGATTCTCAGTTGTGAAGAAATGAATGTTTTCTGATCGCAGAAATTTCAAAAACATTTCATTTTGGAATTCAGAACCTTTATCAGCTTGAAACGATTTTGGTTTACGTTTTGAAGATTTCAAAATTTTCCTGAATGATTCGATCAAAGTTTGTCCAGATTTATCGTGGATTGGCAGTACCCACGCAAATTTTGAAAAAACGTCTATCACACACAACAGATATCTGTAATTATCATTATGTTTTTTTTCAAATTCTGAAGATCAGATAAATCTGCCTGCCATTGAATATCAATCCCTGCTACAACAGTCTTTCTACGTTGGAATTTTCGAATTATTGGTTTGTGTAAAGTATATGTCGACTGACCTTGCAACCATTTCTTCACATCTATGAGTTTTATTTTTTTATTTTGCTTTTTCGCTTCATCAAAAAGCTTCTTTACACCGCCATAACTTCCAACTTTCTTCGGATTATAGAAAATTTTAGATAACTGTTCATCTAGTATGGATCCCATTGTGTTTTTTTCTGTTTTAATACCCTTTGGTGTCAACCTATCTGCTATTTTAGTTTTTGAATGTCTTGATTTTATACCTTTCACTGGTGTGAATCGATGAGAATCAAATCGTTTTGGTGTTATGCTTTGTACCAGAGTTTCAAAATCATCATCTGAATCATCTTTCAAATGTTTTTAATCCAAAGCCAACGGTTTCTGTTCCCTACAAAATCTTGAGGTACATTAAGCTCTCTCAATCCTTGTGAAAAGGTTTGCCAACCTGCTGGTTCGAAACCTTTTCTTTGTCGTACAATATCATTGAGGAGATCAACAATATTTGATCCTCTTATAACTTTTTCACCATATGTTAATTGTCCATGTTCATCAAACTTCATTTGTGGATGTTTTGAAATCAGTTGTAAAAGTTGTTCAGCTTTTTTTCTCATCTTTAACGGAATACTTTCTAGCACATCCCTATGATGATGATTAAATGGTTGTTCTGTTTTCGGGGCTGAAATAGCTCTAACTGATTTTTGAGAAGTTTTCAATTTGTGCAAAGTTGTACCATATAATTGAACCTTCTCATATTCTGACAAATTTTGATCAGAAACTGAATTCAATTCTCTGCTTAGTTTTGAAACATTCGTAATTTCAGGATTAGGTGGTAATTTCGGATTAGTTAGACTCATTCTCCATTTTTTAATGTCATCCAACATTTTGAAGGGAACAGCGACCATTTTCTTCATCTTTAACCGCGAAGTATTCCAGCGACAGCTTTACCAAGCAACGGTGCTAGCATAAGAAGTGGTAAAAAAACCTCCTTTCTGGTTTAAAATTTCAAAGATGTTGATTTACTTGCAAGTTCTCTGAGATGTCTACACCTCGGACGAAGTTTGTGCTTCTGAGCTTCTGTTAGTTTTACATTGCCTTTTAAAATATTTTTACAGCATTCTGCATGCAATCAATCACACTCTTTGGGGCATCTTTTATCATTTTTTTCCGAAAATGAGTTGGTGCCTGATTCATAGCCATTACAAAACTACCGTATTTTTTAATCAGTGGAGTTTTTTTCGCCATCTTTACTCTTCAACAGTTGAATGTCAAATGACTGAATTACTTTTTATTTTAGGTTTATTAAAATTACGATCAAATGCCATCAAAGATATGGGCTTGAAAGATTTATAATTTTTGAGTATCGTTGAACCAACGGGTAATGTTCTGCTTCTTGAATTGATGGAATTGGTTGCGGACCATTATCGTTGAGTGGTTGAAATCAAGCAAATGTAGAATTTAATCCAGTAGAATTTACTCTAGCTGGAGTAGTTCGCTGTGCAATTGTAGAATTTACTCGAGTATCATTTACTCTATTTGATCTAACTCGTGCAATTGATTTATTTTCTTTTTGTCTGAGAAGACTTCTGATCAAAACTCCATCGAGAAAACCACCTCCACCAGTTTTTAAAAGTTTTTTCTTTTTTGAATCGATATGAGTTCTACTGTCAGCTATTTTCTTCAGCTCTTTTTTGTGTTTTTGCAGGAATGTTCGTGTCTGCTTTGGAAGCTTTAAGTGATCATCAAGTATTAATTTAGCGATAGTCGGAAATACACTCAAGACTGCTTCATGCGACTCCATGATTGGAAATGAAATATTATTTTGATACACTTATCTTTATACCGATGAATATATTACCGCACCTCGGTCGTCATTTGTGAGCCAGCGATGGAAAATATCAGTTCTAAGTCTCAACGATTTATCCGTTTTTGGGTGAAAATCGAGTAGTAAATAACCATGATTGGTTGAAGTTGCATCATCATATGCTTACATTAAATGAGGTATTTGCATTTGAGAGGCAAGAATTTTTATCTGACCTTTTTCACGCACACTTTGAAATAATACCATGTAATGTGCATTCAAACTCAAAGTTCTACTCGCTTTAGATTTCTGAAACATGTTTTGGGTTATGTAAATAACAGACGTATTTCTGTGATGTCCTTTTCTTGTAAACCACAACATAATTTTGTCTTCATCTTTATCACCTAACATGTCATCAAAAACGACGAGGTGCGGTAAGTCTGTGTCATCGACAAGTTCATTGTCATCATCCGGTATTCCATTTATAAATTGAATATTGTGAAATTCTTGCATCTGACTATAGGTATTTTGCAATTCTTTGTAACACCAAACGACTTTGTATGTAACAGGTTTGAACAAATCATCTTTATATTCGATTAATTTCTTAACAAAATCTGTTTTACCACAACCACTTGGCCCCGATATGAAAATATTACAGGGATGTTTGAACAACAATGATTCGTCCATCTTTACCCTGAGACAGATCATGTAAGACTGATTAGGATTGTTCGGAATCAACCTTTTTTATTTTTAATGAAGAGTCACCATAACTCCAGATTATTCCAAATGTCCATATGAGTTCATTATCTAAGTCTGAAATAGGTCTAGTGGTTTTTACAATATAATCCAAAGACACTTTTTCTTCAAATAACTTTTCAGCAGTGACAATTGTACATGGTTCCCGGAGAATAATGTATCCATATATTCTCGTCACCTCTTCGAATTTCAAAGTTTTTTCATTGAGAATCCTGTCTTGATATTCAGCAAAACGAATAAAATTATTTTCAACTAATTCACGAATTTCGTTTATTTTGTTTTTAGGAGCCCCATGAAAACAGTTGATCCAATATATCCATTAAGAAATCAGTTTCAAATTCTGATCTCTCAATCAAACATCTCAGTCGACTCTGCCCCTCAGAGAAATGTCCGTTCAGCAAAGTCTGCACTATAATTTTACTTTCCCTCAAAAACCAAGCTTGCTTAAGTTCTTGTTTGATTTCTTGATCCATTTTTGACATTTAGATCAAATTATTATAAATTTTCAAAAGCATCTCTGCTGGTAACACATCAATTTCATCCATAAGGAATTGCGTTGTATTCACCCACAACAAGTCGTTTGGTGTACACAGATCGGAATGTTTTTGTTTGCTCTTCACTAATTACTTCTCGGTTCTTTGTGCATTTAATTCTGCATGGATAGTTTATGACACGTTAAAAATTTGACAGGTCGTTAACACATTCAACCATTGAATGAAAATTTATTTGCTGTTTAGTTTTATAATCCAGAGTGATACCCTTGACCTTACATACAAATTTTATGACACCATCTTTCACGTACTGATATCCATAATTTATCGGTCCTAACCCTACAAATTTCATGATTTTAGCATCTGGATGCTCATCAGTCCATTTACCAAGGTAGCTGTCTTCGGTTTTGATATTTTCTTTTTCTGGATCGAAAATATACATACAACTATCGGTGTCGAAATACAACACCCTATCTTGGAGTTTTTCTAAAACTTTATACAACTCCAAGCGTGCATATGCTGTGACAAATGATGCAACAACTACATTGGCAGATGGATGTTGTTCTATAATATCGGTTTTATTTTCATAGCTGTATGATATGAATTTATCCTGTTCAAAAATTTCAACTGCTTTGACGGTGATATTTTTATCAGTTAGTAGTTCAAAATATCTGGATGGTTCTGAGATATATTCAGTTTTAGTAAGAATGTTATTTTGTGCATTGTTTCCCCATATGCAATTTATCATTAATTTTGCGCACTGACGGAGTCCTGGGTGTTTTTCTATTTTTTCATTTTCAAGTTTTATACCTTCAACCTCATAATAATCTTTAATGTATTTATCTTTATCTTCTTCACTTTTAACAGAATTTGGATATCCACTTGCTTCTTGTTTAATTTTGAGGTATTTATCAATGTAATCCCTGTATACTTTGTCCGACCACTCAGTCCAATGCCAAACGTGATACACTTCCAGAATTTGGTAACCCAATTCTATTGCTTTGAATAATTCTACATGCGTCCAAACTCCAACTAAAGCACGCTGTTCAGTTTTATGACTACACTGTCTACTTTCATTTTCTGCACAAGTTTTACACAATGTATATATCATTTTGTTATTACAGTGGATCGGTAGCACTGGAATGTACAATTTATTTGGAGGTAATACTTTGCATTTAATGAGTCCTTTGTAAGATTTGATGTCTCCTATTTGTTCCTGACTTAGAATTGCAGGGTGATCAAGAGGGTACTCCCTATATTTATTCACACTAGGGTACAAACTGCATACATCAATATATTTTATTTCCTGTTTAGATGTTGGTTCTATTTCATGATATAATTTTAGAGCATTAGTCCTACCACCAAATAATGCTTCCCTTGGTTTAATTGGGTCTTGATGCAAATAGAATTGATCCATAGTTTGTTTTAAATTTTTTTGTCTGCGTTACATTTATTGTCCAGGTCATGTTCCCAGATGCATATTAATTTGTATCCCAAGGTTTTGATTTCAGTTTCCGTTTTTATTGTTTTGTCATACAATTCATGCATTGTTATATTACTGTATGGGTTTCGGCGGTTTCTATCTGGGTAAAAAGTAGGACAGCCATGAAAAAAACACCCATACATTTCATACACTGTGTTTGATTCTGCATGATAACTATCAACAAAATGTATGCCTATTTTAACTTCACCACCATTTAAAGCATGTTTTATGTTTATATTTTGTTTTGTAGCAATGTACTGTAGCCATCGAATTGCTTTCATTGAAAATGTACGCGCTTGTGGATATCCAGCGTCTGAAATTATACCTAGAGAATTCTATGGTAATGAATTTTTTCTCCATGCAAGGTTACAGGTTTGAGATAATGTAATTGCTTCCCGGAATGGATCTATTTGATCAGTTTCCATTACACATAGTCTGAATTTGCCACATCCACGTCTTAAAATGTCTACATCTGATTTACAATACTTTTGAATTTCTTTTTGAAAATCAAAAATATCCCCACCCCTAGCTTCGTACCATTCGAGAAATGAAGTCCTATTTTCCTCAGACATGATCTCAGGTTTATAGTATGTTTTGTCTAGATATGGTCCTACGTAATTCTGAAAGTCCTGTGTATTTGCCCAATGCGGAAAATAACCTTTAGCCATTTCTTCAAGTTGGAATGTTTTTGGAAATTTAGATAATGCCATTGGGATGAAACTCAACGAATCGATTACTCTAACACCATTACATTGTAAACTCAGTATTTTGTTACCATTCATAATAACATTAGGTTTGGAATTTCCATTGTTCACCAAGTAATGTAAGAGGAACTGACTATCGTAACCTCTTGCATTGTGAGCAATACATGTTGTACCTTTATTGCCGTTGGTGTAAAACAGCCATTTACAAAATCTTTCCAATACATTTTCACCTTTAAAAACATATTCTCTGTTTGACAATACAGAATCACATGAATTGCATATTTCATCAATGGGTTTACATATACAATTTTCACAAGCAGCTTGTGCAACACAGAAATTGGGTATATGAACACCAGCATCTTGTTGACATTCAAAATCTAAAAATATGAATGGTAAGGTACCTTTAATGGTAAGGTAACTGTTTTAGATGCAATTCGAGTTCACATTGGGCTTTTCAATGTGATGGCACTACGAAAAAGAAGATTGATCAGATGAAAAAATCATCATTGATGGTGAGTGAATCTACTCCTGGGAAGTCTACTTGGACGCACACATCAGACAACGATTATCTCACACCATGTGATGTAATGGACATTGATCAAACTGAGACATCAACTAACGAGATCGCGGATGTGAAAACTGAGAGTGGTGAATTATACGCCTCAACCGAGGTGTCAAATGATTAAATCACTATTCTAAACACGGAGGATTCGCAGATGGAAGTGATAAACGCTGTAGCCAAAGGCGCTAACGATACTGAAATTAAGCAAAACACTTTGCCTAGCAGAAAGAGAAAAAGACGTTTATCGCGATAATCTCCCAAGAAAGTTAAAATTGGTGAATAAAATATTATTGATTTAATTACTGGCTACGTTTTTTAGCAATTTCAGAGCTTATCTTTTGAAAAATTTGGGTGGCCCTGAAAAGGGCCGTTTGAATTATTTGCCGAGTCAATAAAATTAAGACAAATCAGGATAAAATCCTCCCTTGCTATATGTGGGTCTCCAGTATGGATCCGGAACGTATTCTGCTGCCTCAGTGGTAATCCACCTTGGTAGCGGCTTTGGAGGATTAAATTCAGACAAGTCTGGATATAATGCTCACTCCTTATACGTGGGGTTCCACTCTGGAGTTTCCACATACACCTTGGGAGGACTAGGTCTCCGTCTTTGCAGGAATTCTTGAACTACAGCTCTAATGGCTAACTTATGGCTCTCCGAATCTTTAACATTCTTCTGCCAATACTTTAATCGAGCAACGGCAGAGAATTTTAGCAAAATTTTCTCTTTTAGTTTAGAGAACATTTTGAAGATAAAAAAACGGTACTCTGCGCTCCATATTATATGAAACGCGCAGACGCCGCCGACGACGTCATTGCGTATTCACCAAATCTCTCCGAACGTCAATTCAAGTGTGTTTCTTTTTTTCGGAATACCTGGAGCGACGTGGGGTGTGTCAGTGACAGGTCCCATAACCTGGGTTGTCACTCTGACCCATGGGCCAGAGTGACAGTCAGCGAGGGGTGGGCCAGAGTGACAACCCAGGGTCGGATTCATCTGTCCAGAAGTTGTGTTAGATTCCAAAGAGTAAGGTGAGCGCTTTTCGACAGAAAAGAGCACAATTTCCCAATGTATCAATTTTTTCTAGGATTCTAATGCCAGTGTGGTAAGCGAAGGGAGCTCCCATTCGCTGTACACATTGAACTTAGAATAATACCGAGAAAAATAGATGTGTTGGTAAATTGTGCTATTTTACCAGTGCATTTTTTAACAAAAGCGAAAGTCTTCGAATAAATTCGAAGACGCTAGCGTTGTAAAATGTACTCGCAGAAGTTACCTTTCAATGAAATATGTTATGAGATAATGGTAAAATGGTACAGATAGAATTTTCCCGAGTCAAATCGGTGTTTTATTCATAGAAATATGATGTTTTTGACAAAAAAAGAAACACATCTGATTTGCCGTTTGGAGAAATTTGGTAGAAAAACGCATGACGTCGTCGGCGACGTCCGCGCGTTTTCAATAAAAAAAACAGATATTCCCATTCTTCATTCATACCGAAATGGATTACCGAGATCTGTATCGGAGCTAGTTGGAGGATGGGTTGCTGATGCGAGGTGTGTTTGGGGATGAAGCACAGATGATATGGAAGGCTTTGAGTTTAGCAGAAACGGGGACTATAGATAACTGTTTTGATATCTATAGGTACACCGTTATGTTGATGACGGACAACAGAGATCGGGTGTTTGGACTGCCACCACGGTGGTTCCGACACACCAGATTGCTGGGGACATCAAGATTGATGGTGCGATTTGCGGCTACATCACTACAGCGGTCTATCATAATCTTCTCAGGGCATAGAGTTTACGAATTATTGCCGCTCTGGGGGATACAGACAGGCCAGCCATGCAATTGTGCCATTTGGTTGCGACGTTCCCAAGACAACTTTCAGCTGTATTGAAACCCAAACACATCGTGCGGTTTCTTTTGAAACCATCCAAAACGGCCCTTTTCAGGGCCTCACAAATTTTTTTAAAGATACGCTCTGAAATTGCTACTGTACGATTTGTTCATTCTTCCTGAACTTGGAGATAATGTTCACATAATTTCTTCAAACCAAATTCATTCATCATGAACTTGGAGAGAATGTTCACATAATTTATCAAAGAATACTTCCCTAACAATAAAAAAAACCCCACTACCACCCTTCATATCTATAATACGATCATCATATAGCATAATACAGAGCGTATCTTTCGTGAATTGTAAGTGGCCCTGAAAAGGGCCGTTTAAAATAATATAAAAAATCATTTCTTTTGTTTCTTCATCACTGTTAAATCTTTCCCGAGTGATCCAAATGTTGATCGCTCGTAGGTTCTTTCTGGAAACCATGTACCTCAATTGGTATGTCAAGCGTGTGAGGTTTCAAGTTGATTGTACATTCAGCCGGTTTTTGTGTTAATTGCTTTCGTAAATCCTTCATTTCCTGCCAAATATTCCGTAGCAATTTTGTCTGTTCTTCCCATTGTGAACTGTTGATAACTTGGTATATAACAGGTTGAGTCATTTGTTGTGTTTTCACCGGCGGTGTATACACTGATTGTTGATCCGTTCGCGGATACACCATTGGTACCTGTTGCTGTTCTACCCGTGGTGTTATATTGCCTGCATACAGTGGAGTCGACATTTGCGTTGTTGCAGGAACATGGTCGTCCTGCACATCAATAGTCTTGAGAAATTCCGTAACTGGATCCATGTTTCAAATTTCAATTTTACGCATGTAATAACGTTAACATCTTCGAGGATCAAATATATCGGATGCGCGGGCCTCTTTGACGACGTCATGCGTTTTTCTACCAATTTTCCCCGAACGTCAAATCAGCCGTGCTTTCTTTTTTTGTCAAAAACATCATATTTCTATGAATAAAACACCGATTTGACTCGGGAAATTTTTTATCTGTACCAATTTACCATTATCTCATAACATATTTCACTGAAAGGTAACTTCTGCGAGTACATTTTACAACGCTAGCGTCTTCGAATTTATTTGAAGACTTTCGCTTTTGTTAAAAACAATGCACTGGTAAAATAGCACAATTTACCAACACATCTATTTTTCTCGGTATTATTCTAAGTTCAATGTGTACAGCGAAGAGGAGCGCCCTTCGCTTACCACACTGGTATTAGACTCCGAGAAAAATCGATACATTGGTAAATTGTGCTCTTTTCTGTCAAAAATCCCTTCGAAGCGCTCACCTTACTCTTTGGAATCTAACACAACCTCTGGACCGATGAATCCTACACTGGGAACCTGCCACTCTGGTCCACCCCTCGCTGGCTGCCACTCATCGCTCGTCATCACCCATGGGCCAGAGTATCGACGAGCAGGTGGGGTGGGCCAGAGTGTCGGCCAATACTACTGTGATTACGGGTGTCTTCGTGTGTTTCAGACAGTATATTTTGGTGATGCGTGGTAGTGCAATACACCTGAGTGTGAATTCCATATATTGACTCGTTGACGCATCCACGGCCGATGTTATTAACCCCTTAAAAATCCGTTAAAATACTATATAAAAAACAGAGCCCGGGACCGCCCGGTCTGCCCCATGGGCCCGTGGACACTATATTTCGAAGCTAAAGCCTATAACGTAACGACATACCCCACAAGGTCAACCTAGAAAATTTTACTCGTTCGCTCGTCTCCGGCCGGTGATTTTAACCCCACAAATGCCGATATTGGCTAAGATAGCCCGGGTGATTACGGGTGTCTTCGTGTGTTTTCAGACAGTATATTTTGGTGATGCGTGGTAGTTCAATACACCTGAGTGTGAATTCCATATATTGACTCGTTGACGCATCCACGGCCGATGTTATTAACCCCTCAAAATCCGGTAAAATACTATATAAACCAAAAGATCTCTAGAACGCCCGGGCGGCCCCATGGGCCCGTGGACACTATACTTCGGCGTTATAATGTAGCGACATATCCCACAAGGTCAATCTAGAAAATTGTACTCGTTCACTCGCCTCCGGCCGGTGTTATTAACCCCTCAAAATCCGGTAAAATAATATATAAACAAGAAAAGCCTGGGACCGACCGGGACCGCCCGGGCGCGCACATGGGCCCGTGGACACTATATATCGATCGACGTTATAACGTAGTGACATAACCCACGAGGTCAACCTAGAAAAAATTACTCGTTCGCTCTTCTCCGGCGGTGTTATTAACCCCTCAAAATCCTGTAAAATACTATATAAACAAAAAGAGCCTGGGACCGCCCGGACCGCCCCCATGGGCCCGTGAACACTATATCTCGACGTCATAACGTAGCGACATACCCCAAGAGTTCAACCTAGAAACTTTTATCTGTTCGCTCGACTCAGATCGGTGTTATTAACCCCGCAAATGTCGATATTGTTAACAGTCACGGGGAGCCCGGTGTCTTCTTGTGATTTCGGACAGTATATTTTGGTGATGCATGGTAGTGCAATACCACCTGATAGTGACTTCCAAATATTGACTCGCTGACGTGTCCACGGCCGACGTTATTAACCCACACACAATTCCGCAAAATACCGTATCATCATAAATATTCGTCTCTGGTCGTAAATATCGCAAGTTTGTTGAAAGTTTCCAATGAAAATTAATAACTTTTCACCTATAATTTTTATGTTTTGACCCGAGCGGGTGTAATTATGTTGATTTCGATAGCAACAGCTTGTTTGAAGAGAGCCCCGGTTGATGGGAGAAAGTGTTAATATCAATTAGCAATAAACGGTATCGCAATTGTTATATTGTATGCATTGACCACTTCACAATAATCAGAAGACATATTGGCGGTTTTAAACCGAAACTGTGTTTTCACGCTTCCATACATGGTGCTGTATCCGTGTTGAGGCTGCTCTACTGAAGCTGAAGGTGAGTCAATATATATTATATAGGGGGTGGGGCGAATGACCATATTACATATTATATACTTTCTTTATTTGCTCCACACGCGGAGAGTATGATGACCTCGTCGGGAATAATGTCAAGAGTAAAGGGCACTAATTATTGATAAAATAAAATCATTAATTTTATAACCAAAATTGTTGCAATCTGATCGGTGATAATTGACATATGTGGTTAAAATTGGCCCATAACGTGTCAAGAGTTATAGATGCTGTTGACTTCAGACGACTTAAAGGGGCAAATACGAGCAATTATGGGCTGGTTTTACAATAAACGCTCTTTATTAGTCATAATATGATAATATGCCAGGCATGTACAACACCCCGGCATAATAGTAAGAAGGTGGACAATGCGAAGGATCGTGCAAATAGTCATTAAATTGTATGCATATATATTAGGCATATACGCATGTCAGCGTCGCGAATGCTTGACCAATCGTGTAGATCGTTTTGAATGCGAGTAGAGTTAGATGATATATGCCTTAATACACATGTATATATCTTATAGTTTAGATATCGGCATTTGATAATAAATCATACTTCTAACGAGTTGATATAACATGCACGTCTCAAGACATATTTTGTTATTGTTGCATTTGTCTTCACCGGTCGACATTTTATTTGTGCAATTTGTATAAGTTTTTGAACAAAAACAACCTACAATTTGTAACTTCGAAGAGTAATTCCCGTATATACGAATAGTTACTCTATGGGACCCATAGTATGGTCATTCTTTTTACCCCATGTTTCAATTTTCACCGATTGCAACCGTAATGGTTATATAATTAATTAATTAATTTTATTAATAATTAGTTCCCTTTTAAGACCGCCTGTAGATAAAAAGCCATTTGCGTCAGCCTTTCAAGTGGGAGGCGTTAGGATGAATAACTCTTTCTTAGAACTCGAAATTTCAGAAGAGTCTATTATAAATTGGTGCGTTAGATTAGATTACTCGATCCTTAAATGACTGTCTGAAACACACGAAGACACCCGTAATCACCCTGGCTCTCTTAGCCAATATCAGCATTTGTGGGGTTAATATCACCGGCCGGAGACAAGCGAACGAGTAAAATTTTCTAGGTTGACCTTGTGGGGTATGTCGCTGCGTTATAACGCCGAAATATAGTGTCCACGGCCCATGGGGCCACCCGGGCGGACCCGGGCGGTCCCGCGGGCTCTTTTTGTTTATATAGTATTTTACCGGGTTTTGAGGGGTTAATAACATCGGCCGTGGATGAGTCAACGAGTCAATATATGGAATTCAGACTCAGGTGCATTGCACTACCACGCATCACCAAAAATACTGTCTGAAACACACGAAGACACCCGTAATCACCCTGGCTCTCTTAGCCAATATCGACATTTGTGGGGTTTATTAATATCACCGTCCGTAGACAAGCGAGCGAGTAAATATATCTAGTTTGACCTCGTGGGGTATGTCGCTACGTTATAACGTCGAAATATAGTGTCCACGGGCTCATGGGTCGCCCGGGCGGTCCCGGGCTCTTTTTTATATATAGTATTTTACCGTATTTTGAGGGGTTAATAACATCGGCCGTGGATGCGTCAATGAGTCAATATATGGAATTCACACTCAGGTGTATTACACTATCACGCATCACCAAAATTTACTGTCTGAAAACACACGAAGACACCCGTAATCACCCTGGCTCTCTTAGCCAATATCGGCATTTGTGGGGTTAATATCACCGGCCGGAGACGAGCGAGCGAGTAAAAATTTCTATGTTGCCCTTAGGTGGTATGTCGCTACGTTATAACGTCGATATATAGTGTTCACGGGCCCGTGTGAGCGCCCGGGTGGTCCCGGGCGGCCCCCGGGCGACATTTGTCATCAACGATATACACTTAACGTACGTTATGGAACAGCCATAGCACTGTAATTACAGTAACATGGACGCATTTACCCACCGTTCTGTTTCGAGTGCTACACAGCATAAGCGCACACAATAGATTGGAGTTCCACGCCCTCAAATAAAATTCTTGTTGTAATGAGTGTGATTACTTAGGTGACTGCATATCGATTATGAGATAATGACACTTATGTCCGCTCTGCCACGCTCCAACAATACTCCAACTATATAGTATGTGTCTGTGATAAGTGAATATACAATTTTGTTCGCCTCTTTTACATGTTATAGCCACAAACACATAATTTAGACTATGGGCCAGACCCACTCGTCGGGTACCAAATTTCCCGGCAAATTGCAACCTATATAATTATTTTGAAAGCCATTAAAATAGCATGTTCCAAATTGCACGATATCTGTCTGTTCATCATTAGCATAATATAAGCTTCCGGTGAGCAAGGCGGGGTACCTTGTTTGTGGGCCCAGGACACTGTGGCATCACCTGCTCATTCTGTATATGGGCTCTATAAAACAATCATACATCGATCCCTTTGGAATGGCGTCCTGCTGTCAAGGGTTCTTTCGGAATATTAGACGTTTGACGATTTTCTGGGTAACCAGGTTTATTTATTTATAAACCACTGATTATTTTAGTTAGTTATTTCTTAGTTCGACCAACTATTTATCCTAATTTACTATTATGTTAAACAATTTTATCCTTTTATCATGATAGCATCATAACGATCTATTTGGATTACCAAAATACACGATGAACATGGCCATTATGGTACCAATAAAGCACATATATGTCACTCTAATAACCCAAAGGGGATAATAACGTTGTATGTTTGGATTATGATCATAAAATTTCATATAACAACGCTATTATAAGCCCACACTAAGTTCAGATACACATGTTATGACTATAACTTGGGTCCATTTGCTATAACCCTTATTGGTAAATATATTTATATCCACATTCCAAAAGTACAGTTGTTTGTGTGAAAACTAATTTAATTTATAATACTTTCAACGGCAGATAAAGCATGAACATATAATTATGAACAACACACATTCAATATGTATCCCTTTAAATAGCCTTACACGCACCCGACATGTGACGTCACGTACGGATACACGTCACACCGGAGCTCGTGAATCGTGACGTATCTCATAACGTCTGCACTTCATACTAGCAGGAATAAGGCCCAGATAGGCTGTTTATTTTGGCTCCTTCGCGAATAGAGGATATGTATTCTTAAATAATTTGCATGTACTGACGAACGGTAATACTACATGGAGGTTACTACATGTGTTTAGTTTCTGATTACAGGTAAACTAATGTTAATTTATACCACGTTTTTGCTTTTAATTGGGTTTTTACCGGACAAAACACGGTTTTTACTTCGCGCAATTTTGTGGTTAGACAACCTATACACTATCAACACAGTTTATAACTATAATATATGTTCGGACATAAATACCGTCGCGATTTTTACAGTGCACTGTTACCAGCGCGCGTGATAAAAAAAACCTTTGGCAATTCGTACTAGTTTGATATTGGAGGAATCAGCAGGCAATGTTCTGGCTTTCAGCGTACAGGCCAAGGACTTGGTCTGTACGGGAGAACTGGCCTGTCATAGGGTCGTGCACTTACTCCCGAAACCACATATAAAATAACAGATTGCTTTATATTTGTTATAGACCTGAGGTGTACCTGACGAGCTGCTGTGGCCAAATATTTGTTTATAGGACCAACTTTCGGAACAAAAATACTATTTCGGAACGGACTTAGTAAACATTTTCCAAACAAATGATTCTTTCTGTGTTATCAATCTAGTACGATAAGTCAAATATACATACACTCAAATGACAGTCAATATGACATGTTTACATAGCTCCACATGTCAACATCACTTTAATAACAGGACCCGTTAACCAACAAACCATTTAACTTGTGTATAATTGATTGTTTACCTATATATATGGGATGGCCTACATTTTATATCTGCCATCACTATAAAAAATTGTATGCATGGGAACTTTGAACATAATCCCAGCCGATGTACCCTATATACATAACTGTTATATACTCTATATAAAGAGCGTTTACCATATAATATGTATAGGTTTGTAATTTAATTATTTACTGACAACAGCCCTAGATATCATGACAAATATAAAATAGACAAGTTGTCGTGTGATATATAGATACTTACTACATGTATAGCCAAGCTACTGCATTAAATAAAGAGTGGTTTATCTATGATTTATTTTTATACAGGATTTATGGGTACCGATAATCAAACAACGGGACCTCCCTTGATCAAGGAAACGAAATAACCTTTCACGGTAGTGTGTGGATAATTCGATAATTGGAAAATTATCAGTGTTGGTATCTTTTAATAGGTATATGAAGTGAAAACATTCATACCCAAGTATGAATGATTATGGTTTGCATATGCGTACATGTTAAACGCACTTATTTTACAAAGTCGGGAACTCCAGGCCCAAAAATATGCAAACAAGTATACACGCACGTATGCATATAATTAAATAGCTTTATTTGTTATAAATATTGCGGACTCCAACAGTCCAACTCCATGCACGCATAACATACGCTAATATATATTTAATACAATGTAGGATAACGTTTTGTGGCCGACATTCAATGTCTGCCATTTAGTCAGTCCGACCGTCCGTCCGTTTGTGTCTGTTTTCCACGAGAGATGTTTATGTCTCACCTGGATGTCATTATTAAGTGTATACCGATATTTAATATGTAAAATACACATATATGATAACGCATGTTATCTTGTCATGTAAAAATGCTTACTACATGTATCAACTTTGTTTCCCAGACTGTTAAGCTACTGCATAAATATAAAGGGTGGTTCATCTATGAGTTATTTATTTTTATACGGGAATTTTAGGTAATCAAACAACGGGACCTCCCTTGGTCAAAGAAACGAAATAACCTTCCACGATAGTGTGTGGATTATTCGATAATTGATTGTCAATGTTGATATCTTTTAATGAGTATATGAGTGAAACATTCATACCCAAGTATGAATGGTTATGGTTTGTATATGCGTACATGTTAAATGCACTTGTTTTACAAAGACGGGAACTTCAGGCCCCAAAAATACAAGCAGGTAAACACGCACATATATGCATATAATTAAATAGCGTTATTTGTTATAAATATTGCGGACTCCAACAGTCCAGCTCCTTGCACGCATAAAAGACGCTAATACATATTTAATATAATGTAGGATAACGTTTTGTGGCCGACATTCAATGTCTGCCGTTTAGCCAGTCCGTCCGTCCGTCCGTTTGCGTCTGTTTTCCGCGAGAGATTTTTATGTCTCACCTGAATGCCATAATTTGTGTATACTATATTTAAAATGTAAAATATACATATGATAACGCGGAAATATGTAAAATATAGGAATTTATGCGCCCGATGCGATCTCGGTGGATTCCGATACCTCCCGCTAACAACAAGGATTCCTCCGATGTTTATATAAACAATATAACCTGACTACGACTGTTGTTGAATTTATAGTTGTAAATTTTGGGCTTTGTAAGTGTATACCATCGTGTAAGCAAATCTTGATATTCAGGATTCTCTACAATTTTATTTACACTATTTTTATTTTTGACTGGCTAAAACTGCTCCTACGGCAGACTGTCTGTTCATCATTAGCATAATATAAGCTTCCGGTGAGCAAGGCGGGGTACCTTGTTTGTGGGCCCAGGACACTGGGGCATCACCTGCTCATTCTGTATATGGGCTCTATAAAACAATGATACATCGATCCCTTTGGAATGGTGTCATGCTCTCAAGGGTTCTTTCGGAATATTAGACGTTTGACGATTTTCTGGGTAACCAGGTTTATTTATTTATAAACCACTGATTATTTTAGTTAGTTATTTCTTAGTTCGACCAACTATTTATCCTAATTTACTATTATGTTAAACAATTTTATCCTTTTATCATGATAGCATCATAACGATCTATTTGGATTACCAAAATACACGATGAACATGGCCATTATGGTACCAATAAAGCATATATATGTCACTCTAATAACCCAAAGGGGATAATAACGTTGTATGTTTGGATTATGATCATAAAATTTCATATAACAACGCTATTATAAGCCCACACTAAGTTCAGATACACATGTTATGACTATAACTTGGGTCCATTTGCTATAACCCTTATTGGTAAATATATGTATATCCACATTCCAGCAGTACAGTTGTTTGTGTGAAAACTAATTTAATTTATAATACTTCAACGGGCAGATAAAGCATGAACATATAATTATGAAAAACACACATTCAATATGTATCCCTTTAAATAGCCTTACACGCACCCGACATGTGACGTCACGGACGGATACACGTCACACCGGAGCTCGTGAATCGTGACGTATCTCATAACGTCTGCACGTCATACTAGCAGGAATAAGGCACAGGTAGGCTGTTTATTTTGGCTCCTTCGCGAATAGAGGATATGTATTCTTAAATAATTCGCATGTACTGACGAACGGTAATACTACATGGAGGTTACTACATGTGTTTATTTTCTGATTACAGGTAAACTAATGTTAATTTATACCACGTTTTTGCTTTTAATTGGGTTTTTTAACGGACAAAACACGGTTTTTACTTTGCGAAATTTTGTGGTTAGACAACCTATACACTATCAACACAGTTTATAACTATAATATATGTTCGGACATAAATACCGTCGCGATTTTTACAGTGCACTGTTACCATCGCGCGTGATAAAAAACCTTTGGCAGTTCGTACTAGTTTGATATTGGAGGAATCAGCAGGCAATGTTCTGGCTTTCAGCGTACAGGCCAAGGACTTGGTCTGTACGGGAGAACTGGTCTGTCCATAGGGTCGTGCATTTACTCCCGAAACCACATATAAAATAACAGATTGCTTTATATTTGTTATAGACCAGAGTTGTACCTGACGAGCTGCTGTGGCCAAATATTTTTTCACCCACTGACCGACGCGCGAAGCGCGTCCAGTGGGTGTACTATAATCGTAGGACTCATGCGTTTCTGCTGAACTGAACTAGTGTCTATGCGTTTCTGCTGAGCTGCACTGACGTTTGATCGCAAAATAAAATTATAATCATTATCAAAGCACACGTTTGGATAACACCGCCATAAACTGTTTCATATTATGCGGTTGAGCTCATATCGTCAATAAATTTAGAGTTATAACTCATTAAACTAAGAATTACTGCTAACGTATTTCTACCAATTGGGTAACTAGATTCAGGTTGAGCTGGAACTTGAGAAATTTTTAATTTCAACCAATTGAAATGCCGTTGGAATTGGAAAGGGTTAAGGTTGTGGGGCAACGCAAATGACGTCATCGAAAACAAGGCGCATCAAAGTGAGTCAAAAATCGTACACACAGTATACATGTCTCGCTTCGTCTCGGAATCGTGATTTAAATTCATTCATTTTGACTGTTACTGTGTCCTAAGTTATTAAAAACTTGTGGAATGTGCTTAGGAAGGATTGTTTTTATATCTAATAAGTGGGATTTACCTCCCAAAAAGGTGAGTTTCAGGCCTGCATTTGTTGTCAATCTGTATTATCTGATTCTGACAGCGCTCGTCTGCAACTGTAATTCTAATTGGCAGAATTCGCGTGTTTGACTAAAAGTTTTCTGCACTCGATTCTCTCAAACTGCACAATAATCGGTCAAATTCTTTCAATAATTCTATCTAAACACATCTTAGCTATTATTCGAATCAGATCTCCCGTCGAGAAAGCGATATGTTGACCAAAATGACACTTGCGAAAGTTGTTTACATTTTGAGCGCACACTGCCTGCGGCACAGTACACACTCAATTTTTATCATGGAAACAAATCAATTTCTTCCATCTAAAAGATAATTACGTGCTGGACCCTGTCATTTTAGGAATATATAAGTATTCCACGCAGACATACCTCAGTCTCAGCTTAAAATTTTGAAAAATAACAGTTTTATCGACATAAATCGATTTGAATGGGAAAATCCCGTGTTAAAATTTATCATCGAAAAAAAATAATTTCTCCCATCTAAAAACTAATTACGTGCTGTACCCTGTCATTTTAGGAATATATAAGTGTTCCACACAGACACACCAAGTTTCAGCTTAAAATTTTGAAAAATAAGAATTTTATCAACATAAATCAATTTTAATGGCAGATCCCATGTTAAATACATTTTAGGGCCCTGCGAATGTTTTCTGAGATGTTCCATATTGGCCACCAGAGTCCATATTTGACAGGTTCTACCTGATAATTGTGCGACAGTACAGTCGCGTTACTTTATATGTCAACATTGGTCATTATCACCCGACAAATTTATTTCGGTCTATCGTATCAACCGCCTGACTAAGTGTCAACATTGGTCTTTATCGCTCCACTAATTTTTATCGTCTCATCGGTATGAATTCCATATCCAATTATCCACATATAACCAACCGAACCTCTAGTCCCGGTCCAATTTTTTTTTTCATCGCTATAGTCAAGTTACGTAATATTTTATCATGTGATACTTGTACTTATATGTCTATGGTATTACTATAGTATACGGTATACGTATATCAATTGCTATTCCTTTCTATATAATCCTGGTGCCATCTATAGAAATAAAGATAATTTCAGACCCCCCCCCCCCCCCAATTTTATATCATTGCCGCAGTACAGTACAGTCGCGATGCATCACATGGCAACATTGATCGCTATCGCTTTACTAATTTATGTCAGTTCATCGTTCCCCTTTTTCACCGAGTCTATTTAACCAACCCAACATCTAATCCCGGCCTAAATTATTATTTTTATTTTCATCCGTATACCGTAGTTGTGTTACATATATATTTTTATCATTTGATTCCAATTTGCATTGTACCACTATAGAAGTCCATAAATGACTATTCTGGCACTATATAGAGATAACTAAGATTATGACACCCCCCCCCCATTTTATAGCCTTGTTGCAACAGTAGAGTTGAGATGCATGATATGTCAACATTGGTCGTTATCGCTCTACAAATTTATATCGGTTCAACCCTTAGTTCCCTGTATCGCCCACTCCTCCCTCAATTTATTTTTTCATTTGTATTATAGTCTCGTTACGTACATATTTTATCTCTTGTAACTTTTGCTTCAACATGCCGAGTTCTGCTGCAGACGATACAAAACTGACAACATTTCGAAATGTAAGCAGGCTTCAAACTCATCTTATCCAAGAAACTTGTGTATAAGGTGTACTCGCATTTGTTGCGTTAAAAACCAAAGGTTCCAAGTCAAGGTCCAAAATCCCCAACACACTGATGTGAGGTTTAATGATAACTCACATCTACATAACCTAACCAATATAAGGATGTGAGGTGTAATGATAACTCCATCCACATACAGTAATGTCCAAAGTAATTGACCACTTAACCACAGCAGAATTATGGGTAATTTTTCAGGATTTCAAATCCTGAAAAATTACCAATAATTCTGCTGTGGTTAAGTGGTCAATTACTTTGGGCATTACTGTAACCAATATAAGGATGTGAGGTTTAATGATAACTCTATCCACATAATCAATATACGGGTGTGATGTTTAATGATGACGCCATCCACATAACTAATAACTATGTGTGAAAATTAAATAAAAAAATTAAATTCCACGATGGCGTCCAATATGGACTATCTAATTCTGCTCCAAAAACATGTATATTCAATATATGGATGTTTATTGGATGGGGGGGACCGATTATTTCAATGATATTTTAATTCACTGTGATCCAAAACCCGACCTACGGGAGCGCGCTTCACGCACGACTATCTTAAGCTTGTGTGCATATTTAATAAGCCAACAATTGGAATCCCAACAGAGAAGACTGGCGTAGGTCCCTTGCGCATAGACATCGTTGATGATCTCTATGGGAAACCAACTTGACATTTAATAGACAATTTCGATGAACTGCAATAACTTAAGGAATCTCTAATTGAGCTCAAGCCCAATAAGAATATTCCTTCAGTTATTGTGCTTAATGCAGTTAGAGATACCTTATTGCCCTTAAGCACAATGTGATATTCCTGTGCAATAAGGAATATTCTTATTGCGCTTAAGTGTAATAAGACATTCCTTATTACACGTAAGCGAAATTACATCAATATTGCACTTAAGCGCAATTAATACCTCTCTCATTAGATCACCCTTGTGCAAATAGTAGAATAATCCTATATTTGTTCCACCCATTGTACCATGGAGATGGACTACACCACCTGAATTATATGGAGTTTATGTTCTATATATAATATATCCCTTATTAAGAGATTCCTTATTGGGTTTTATTATATAAGCGCAATTTGTAAATTCCATTATTGCGCTTTAAAAGCACAGTTAAATATATCCTTATTTAGCTTAATCACAATAGAGATTCCCTTATTGTGCTTAAGCGCAATTAGCTCTTCTTGCGATTAATTAAAAAAAATGTTCTAATTGTATTGTAACTATTGTTTTGTCCTTTAATATTTCCCATACATCATGTACACATATATTATGCTAGCATGGTACTATTATTACTAATACCACTCGTAGTAGATAATACCACCTTACTGTCAATATCCTATCATGGTTAGTTTCAAATCATAACGTTAATTGTTATTACTATGTGTGTACTGTACATGTACATCAGTCATCAATTAATAATATTTTGCTATTTTGCATGCGAAGTGGAAGACCCTCCAATAGCTTATCAATACCACTCGGGACAGTGGGTGTTTTTCCTCAATTAGTTGAATTTCTTGTTTATAGGACCAACTTTCGGAACAAAAATACTATTTCGGAACGGACTTAGTAAACATTTTCCAAACAAATGATTCTTTCTGTGTTATCAAGCTAGTACGATAAGTCAAATATACTTACGCTCAAATGACAGTCAATATGACATGTTTACATGGCTCCACATGTCAACATCACTTTAATAACAGGACCCGTTAACCAACAAACCATTTAACTTGTGTATAATTGATTGTTTACCTATATATGGGATGGCCCACGTTTTATATCTGCCATCACGATTACAAATTGTATGCATGGGAACTTTGAACATAATCCCAGCCGATGTACCCTATATACATAACTGCTATATACTCTATATAAAGAGCGTTTACCACATCATATGTATAGGTTTGTAATTTAATTATTTACTGACAACAGCCCAATATATCATGACAAATATACAATAGACAAGTTGTCGTATGATATATAGATACTTACTACATGTATAGCCAAAGCTACTGCATTACATAAAGTTGCAATTAAATGTCAAGTTTGGTTGCTTTTATGCGGCAGGTCCCAAGGCAGTCTTATTAGTGACCTTGTCTTTAGTTCCGGGGGCGGAGGTAAACCGGAAGTAAGAGCGTAGTTTAGTTTCATCCGCCATTTAATAGAGTCAGAAATAATTTTTCCTTTGTCATTATCGTGTTGTTCGTTAATTTTCACGTACGTACTTATACCTTCACATTATTGTTAACGCATGTTGAGTTATGGCGACTCGAATTTTGATCGTGGGCCATTCCTTTATCGCTCGATTCGGCTCGCATTTATACAATCGGAATTTGTTGTCGATTCGACGAGAGTGGCCGCCGATGGTGAACTTTGCCCCGTACTTGCGAGTGTCGGATTTGAATGTGGACATTCGTTTCGTGGGTCAGGGAGGTGCGGATGTTCGAAAAACTCACGTACTAGCATCTGATGCTATTGACGTATTTCAGCCCAGTTGTGTTGTGGTGCAATGTGGTGGGAATGATTTGTCCACCACAGGACCGGGTCAGCTGTTGTTCCAGCTTCGCCAGCTGGGTTTGGCTCTTCTGTCAAATGCGTCGGTCGACACAGTCATTATTTGCAGCTTGTTTCACAGGACAACGGTGGGGTTTCATGCCAAGCATAATCCATTCGACCTCACTGTACCTGTCTACAATGCATGTGTGGACATTGTTAATAACAATTTACATCAGGCTCTGATGTCTGACACGGGTTTATGTCATTGGGAGCACACTCGGTTGCCTGGAGTGGTGGAGAATTTTCTGGACGATGGCATTCATTTAAATGAGGCTGGCATGGAGCGGTATCATAGCAACATTCGTGGACTCATCATCCATTATATACATACTTTGAGAGTTGCACATTCTTAATGCGCGTCACGATGGTTAGTATGAAATGGTGTTGTGTCGTTCAATATTGTTTATTTGTTGTCAATTTCTGGCCTGAATGTTTTTGTGGTGTAATTGTCAGTACAAGTTATGTCTGGGCATGGGGCGCTTGTGCTCGGTTCATGAGGAACCTAATATATTGGTTTGCCGTTTGGGGGGGGGGTTTCTCTATATGTGTCTCATGCACCTGTTGTTGATGGTGTCTAGAGTTTTTACTCTAGTGAGTTTAGTTTTGTTTTTATTTGTGTTTTTGTTTTCCTTCTTATTTGTTTATCCCAATGCATTATTAGTCATTGGTCTGGTTATATATTTGTTATGACTTGCCCTTAGTAGGGGTGTGATCCCATCCCGGAGTTTTTCTATCCATTATAATATACATCCATGTATTCGACTCGTTGTTGCACTCCATTTGCCAATTTAATTTACCGGTATACCTCGCACAATTGCAACATGTACGGTCCACATTGACCTTTTACTTTCTTTGAAGTACATGCAAGGTACCTACTGGCGTGGCATATCGTATAATTTTCCCATACGTTTTTTGTTTTTGTTTTTTGACACTATAAATTGGCTACATGCCTCGTATTTACATATGGATCACACATGTGGAGTTGGGGTTGTTATTTCGGTTTGGGATTATCACCCTTACTTGTGAAGTTACCCTCCTTGTGCTGGTTCGCCATTTTGGGGGTATGACAATTTAATTTTTGGCATTTCAGTATATGATTAATTAACCCTTAGGGGCTTTACAGGTTATTTTGGTGCATGTCCAGTAAATAATTACATATACCCTTGGCTTACTGGTTTTTGGAGGGTTCCAGGATAACAAATTTCCTGGACTTTCGGGTCTAGGTCACATTTCGTGTCCTAGTTGTTTAATTTTTGGTATGATTGATTACTATAACTTTCATTTCAGGTCACTAGGGTCATGTTTATGCTTGATCCCTAGACAGTTTTCCTTTTTGTTTTTACCTAATTATAACATTGTTTTCAGCGCCGGGGTTTTTTTTCAGTGGTATGTTTGGCTGAATTGTTTACACGTGTTGTTGGCTTTCACTGGGACCACTTTATTTGATTATGTTGTTGTTCTGTTACTCACTTGCATAATTTTCTGGAGGTTGTGGTAACAGGTATCTGCAGCGGGATTTAGGTTCCATTGTTTTCAGGTACTAATCATCTTGTACACTTGTATTATAAATCTCACCTCAGATGCAAACAGCATTTTTTACGTGGTGTACATATTTTTGTCCTCTGTTTTCATTTTTATTTGCAGCATGCCACGTGGACGGCCTCGCAAACGGGCACCCCCCTCAAGTTGTGCTTCGGCAGTCAGCCATCGGTCACGGTCCAGGGCATCACCAGTTAGTGCAGGTCAACGGTGCACTCGCAGTCAATCAACTCGGGTTAGACGCACTCGGAGTAATGCTTCACAAATTTCGGTGGCCGACATTCAAATCGTCGGGACGTCCACTCCAATAGTGTCTTCAGGGGTTGCTCGCACTGTACTAACATCAGTCTCATCACCGTCTTACTTCGGGAACTGTTCCGTGTTTTCGCAATCAGCTCCGTACACAGGATTTCAGTCAGCAATGCCGATCACCACTTGTGCTAGTCACTGTTTTGGCACCACCTTAGCCACTACTTTGTCGGCTAATCCATCGATGATGAGTTATTCAACTGTTCAAGGATTTGGACAGTCCCCAGGGACAAACTTTTCCCATCAGCAGCCAAATTTGCTGGGTCAGTCTGTGCTCTTACCCAATTCACAACTTTTTCAACAACCAGGACAATCTATGACTTCGCCAAATTTGCTTGGTTCATCGGGGGTCTTACCCCCCAATCAACAAACTTTTCAACAACCAGGACAATCTATGCCTTACGTGTTGATGACTCCAGTGTCGCAACCAGATATGACTATGCGTCATGTGGTGATGGATCCAGTGCCGCAACCAGATATGACTATGCGCCATGTGTTGATGGATCCAGTGCCGCAACCAGATCTGACTTTCTCGCAGCCTCGTCCGGTCTCAGTGCAGCCTGCTTCAGTATCTCCGCAGGTCGCGGTGGGACATTCTCAAATGTTTGATGCTCATGGCAATAGTGTCCGTCCGTCCGTACTTACTACATCAGGTGGTGATGTGTCTGGCGTTAGTCAGTCAGATTCGTTGGGTGTGTTAGGTACGACCAATGCACCATCTATGGGTTTTACGTCATTGGCCACACCCTTAGATGCAGAGGTTCCGGTGAGAATCAAAAATAAGATATGGGCCCGGGAGTATATTGATTTGGCATCCCTATTACCTCAGATTATTCAGCAGGCGCAATCTTCTCCCGATACAGTCACTATGGAGTGGTCGACAACTGGGGGGCCACCAGCTTTTTCAGTGGTTCAGAAGAATATTAAGAATATTGGTTCTATGGATATGTGGCTAACCGCTTTTGAGGTTTTTATGTTCATTTATGGGCAACGTTTTCCACAAGAAATGCTGGGGCTCATTCAGTATCAATCTTACATCCGGCATTTGGGTTCCATTGGTTCTGATTGGGCTTTTTATGATATTCATTTCAGGAAGCTTAAGCAGTCCAATTTGACTTTAACTTGGTCCCATATCCACTGGGAGTTACACATGAAGGCCATTCCTGGGGGTCGATCCGTGTATCAAGGTCAGCCACGAGTATTCCGTCCATCCAATCCAAGGAGGTGTCCTGCACGGTCGCAGAATTTTAGCCAGGGATCTGGTTTTAATCCTAATGCTGGGATGGGCCACACATACCCAAAAGGGGTCTGTTTCACTTATCATTCAGGAAAATTTTGTCCGGGCACCCGTACATGCGGCTTTTCCCATATCTGTTTTCGGTGCCATATGGTGGGCCACCCGTTTGTTCAATGCTCCACTAGGAATAATGCCGACCAGCCTTTTCAGTCCCGTGGCCCCTCAAACCGGGGCCAGACACCCCGCGCCAATAATAGCCGACCAGGGAATCAAAACACCAATTCAGCCCCTAAGGCTAAGTGAAGTGTTACAAGGGTATGACACAGAGCTTCATCAGTATTTGGATAATGGCTTCACTTTTGGTTTTCATATTGGTTCAGTTCACACACCCTCCACCTCAGAGCCAAATAATTTAAAATCTGCGTCAGAAATGCCAGAGGTAGTCGATTCTAAAATCCGCAAAGAGTGTGAGGCTGGGCGTCTTTTGGGGCCTTTTAGTTTAGAAACTATGCCTTTTGCGCAAGTTTGTCTTTCGCCTATTGGTGTAGTTCCCAAAAAAGTTAAGGGGCAATTTCGGATGATCATCACTTATCCTACCCAGAGGGATCCTCTGTTAATGATTCAATTCCGCCGGAAAATTCAGCGGTTTATTATCAAACCATTGATGATGCCATTGCCATTATTTGCCGCTTGCCGCAGCCGGTGTTTATGGCAAAGTCTGATATAGCTCAAGCTTACAGGGTTACGCCAATACATGTAGAAGATCAACACCTCTTAGGGTTCAAGTGGAGAGGTGTTTATTATATTGATCGGTGCCTACCAATGGGCTGTTCATCGTCATGTAAAATTTTTGAATCTTTCAGCACTGCTCTGCATTGGGCAGCGGTTAACAAATGTGGCATAACAGAAGTCGTGCATGTGGTCGATGATTTTTTGATTTTGCACTCGTCAAAGGTTGAGTGTAATAAGCGGTTACAGAAATTTATTAACTTGTGTGAACATTTGGGCGTTCCAATTGCATTTGACAAAACTTTTCCTCCCAGTACATGTATGACATTTTTGGGCATTGAGTTAGATTCTTGTGCTATGTCGGCTCGTCTGCCGGAGGACAAACTTGTTAAGTGTAGGGACTTGATTAGGGAATTTTTAGTATGCAAACGAGTTACTCTTAAGCAGTTGCAATCACTCGTTGGCCTACTGAATTTTGCCTGCTCAGTTATTAAACCAGGTCGTGTTTTTCTTCGGAGGTTAATTAACCTTTCTATGCATTTAACTCGACCGCATCACCATATCCGCCTCACGAAGGAAGCTAAATCTGATCTTCAGATATGGCTTTCCTTTTTGGATCACTTCAATGGGAAATCAATGTTCTTGGAGCAACAGTGGCAAACTAATCCTAAGCTAGAGCTTTATACTGATGCTGCAGCCTCCACATGGTGTGCTGGCATTTTCAAGGAACTTTGGTTTGTCATTCCTTGGGAGTTCGATGCTACTATTTTTAATATTGCTATATTAGAGTTATATCCCATTGTGGTGGCATTATCCGTTTGGGGTTATTCTTTACGTAATAAGGCTGTCGTCTCTGTTATTAACTCGCAAACAACCAGGGATATCCACTTGCTGCAACTTTTACGCAAACTTGTGCTTTTATGTTTACGCCATAATATTCATTTCAAGGCACGTCATGTGCCTGGGGTTCAGAATGGTTTAGCAGATAGTCTTTCTCGTTTGCAGGTCGACAAGTTCAGGAAACAGGCGCCTCACAGCAATTCAACCCCCGTCATGATACCACCGAACCTCCATCTCCACAGATTGCTCCAACATTAAACTATTTGCTTGAACATGCATTAGCAGGCAGTAGTCGCACTACTTATGAAGCTGCAGTTGCAAAACTTACAGCTTTTTTGCAGCAATATCATATGTCAACTTCACTACCCATCGCCCCTGATGTCTTAGCTTGGTTTGTTGCTTTTTTGTTTAACCAATCATATTCTTATAAGACAATTTCATCTACTTTGTCTGCAATAGCATATGTTCACAAGATAAATAACTTACCTGATCCGACAACATCATTTCTGTTGAAGAAAATCTTGTGTGCAGTTCGTCGAGTCCGGCCTAGTGTAGACATCCGGTTACCCATCAGCCTTTCAATTTTGCAGAACTTGATACAAATTTTACCTCAATGTTGTGATTCAGTCTATGAAATTTTACTTTTTCGGGCCATGTTTTCAGTTGCGTTCTACGCCTTGGCCAGGATTGGGGAATTGTGTCCAAGGAATAGTGCTGAACTGAATCGGGTCATTCAACTATCGGATGTTTCCATCCCAACCTGCATTGGTAATGTCACGATTACTTTTCGGTTTTTCAAGCATAATACGGGGGATGGTCCCCATTTTATAACTCTCCCTGTTACGACTCCGATACAGTTTTGCCCAGTGCGTCTTTTAAGCGCTTACCTTCAATTACGGGATCGATCACCAGGTCCACTATTCCTGACACAGGCGGCATTGCCAGTGACTAGGGCAATTTTTAACACTAAATTACAACAATGCTTAACAGCTTTGGGTCTGAACTCAGCCCGATTTAAGGCCCATTCTTTTCGGATTGGTGGGTGTACGTGGGCTGCAGATCAAGGATTTTCCGATGCTCAGATTCGGTCAATGGGGCGCTGGAAGTCTGACGCCTTTAAGGCTTATATAAGGAGTCCTGCATTGTCTGTAGGGTCGGCGGGGGTTTTACCCTTCTAATTTTTTTTCCAGACAGCAGGGGCTGACTGGTGGGGTCTAGACTGTAGGTACTGTCTAGATCCCATTTTTTGGGTAGAGCTTCCGCCTCCCCTCAATTTTTGTTGTTGCTCTCCCTCCGATTCGTAGTTAGTGTTGTGGGCGTGATTTTGTGGGTTTCGGCTTCGAAACCCACAATATCGGTGGCGTAGTTGTGCCCACACCCTTATCATGTTTTTATGTATATATATCATTTGTTGTTTATTTTGATTATTGTGGGAAATTAAAGTTGACCATTGCGACAATCTTTTTCCTAATTTCTCATAGGTTCCTTGGGGCTTGCTGCATAAAGTTGCAATTAAATGTCAAGTTTGGTTGCTTTTATGCGGCAGGCCCCAGGGCAGTCTTATTAGTGACCTTGTCTTTAGTTCCGGGGGCGGAGGTAAACCGGAAGTAAGAGCGTAGTTTAGTTTCACCCGCCATTTAATAGAGTCAGAAATAATTTTTCCCACCTCCTCCCCCCCTCCTCCTTCGTTTTGGATTTTTTTTTTTTTTTTTTTTTTTTTTTTTTTTTTTCTAGCGAATTTATTTTTCTTTTGGATAAATTAATTATTTATTTAATTTTTCCGGTTCTTGCCTTGGTCAGGTTTATTTTCTTTGTTCTTTTTTCTTATGTGTTTTTGCTTTGTCAGCTTGGCGTAGGCGTAGTTGTGCCCACACCCGTATCATGTTTTTATGTATATATATCATTTGTTGTTTATTTTGATTATTGTGGGAAATTGCGTAGTTGTGCCCACACCCTTATCATGTTTTTATGTATATATATCATTTGTTGTTTATTTTGATTATTGTGGGAAATTAAAGTTGACCATTGCGACAATCTTTTTCCTAATTTCTCATAGGTTCCTTGGGGCTTGCTGCATAAAGAGTGGTTTATCTATGATTTATTTTATACGGGATTTATGGGTACCGATAATCAAACATCGGGACCTCCCTTGATCAATGAAACGAAATAACCTTCCACGATATTGTGTGGATAATTCGATAATTGGAAATTTTTCAGTGTTGGTATCTTTTAATAGGTATATGAAGTGAAAACATTCATACCCAAGTATGAATGATTATGGTTTGCATATGCGTACATGTTAAACGCACTTATTTTACAAAGTCGGGAACTCCAGGCAACAAAAATATGCAAACAAGTATACACGCACGTATGCATATAATTAAATAGCTTTATTTGTTATAAATATTGTGGACTCCAACAGTCCAACTCCATGCACGCATAAAATACGCTAATATATATTTAATACAATGTAGGATAACGTTTTGTGGCAAGAATGTTCGTTATTGTCGAGAGAGGAAAGAGGAGTATTTTAGTGAAATTGACCATTATAGTAGGTGTGCGCCATCCGATTGAGATGTGTACTATACGAAGAAGCTTGTCGATTTCATCATGTTCATTTCATTCATAAAATGCCATCATGTCGATTTCAACGAAACTCGACTAACAACGTCATCATGTTAGCTTTCACTATCGACCGAATTCGCGATAACCTGAATGTATCTTCTGCTTTGTTCATAAGTATGTGTTCCTTGTGAATTCATGGAAATAGAAGGATATCAAAGGATAATCAGATTCACGTATGTAGTATTATGATAATTTGAACGCGATATAACGTTTCCATGCTTCACGAATTTCGATTTCGATACCAACATTGTCTCCCGCCCTGCCAGAGTGATTGATATTTTCCCATTGCACGTGCGATTTATATTTTAGGCCATTCCAATTCAAATAGCTGACAGTCCTTAATATGTCTTAGAGCACAATCCCATTGTTGCAATCGCTCCCTGGTAAAGTACATCAATTCCCAAGGCTGGCGAAGGAACAGTTCAATGATTATCCCATTGTTAGGCACCCGCAACTCATAACAAACAAATCGCACGGGCGCTTCAAAGTGGGAACAGTCCGTGTTGTTTCGGACATATCTATTCACATTCAGTTCATGTTAATCACGTTTTTTGGCGTGGCTAACCGGCTATTGTGTCCAATCGCGGCCAGCGCACGGCACATTTCCAGTTTATTGCATTGTGTGTGATCAATTGTGCTCTAAGTCGGTCAGAGCACGCGAATTGTTCTTTACCAGAATAAATCTCGCCTCCGACTCGATTGATTCTGGTAAAGAACAATTCTTGTGCTCTAACCATTACATAATTATGTTATCAATAAAATGTAAACCGCCGCTGCGAATGAACTTCACCCTGCATATTTCCGATAGTAACTTCCTCCATTTTGTAAAGCCGGGAATTGAAAGACACACATGTTTATTTCAGATTACGACATTGCTGCTTTAAGCCCACCGATCTACTGTGCGACAAAAGTAGTCGCAACATTTCTAAACAGCAGTGTCGTATTAGATAATAATTGGTGACGTCACAAAATCAGGTATAGTCTATATACGACCCAAAGCGTCCGGCTTTGGTTCGTTACTACATATAATAAGACCATACGCTAGCGTAATTAACGAACCACAGCTAAACCACAAGCATATCGAAAGAGTTGGTCCAATAGCTAGCAATTTCGTGTATAAATTAGGTAAATCAAACATCAGGTCATGTTAGAAATCAGAGGTTCACAAACAAACAAACATCATGTACGAGCTCTCAACTCAGACTTAAAACATAAACAACACTTTTAGAAGCCGTTCCTTTTGTACAAATTATTATAGAATATAAACTCCCAGCATCAAACTAAAAGTATTCAAAAATCAAGACTGTTGGTTGTTGTCGAGAGGGGAGTATTTTACTGAAAGTAACCATTATATTATTTACGCTGTGTGCGCAATCCGATTGAGATGTGTACTATACCAAGAAGCTTGTCGGTTTCAGAAATGTCCTGTCGATTTCAACGAAACTCGACGAGCAACGTCATGTAGTTTTCACCATCGACCGAATTCGCGATAACCTCAATGTAACTTCTGCTTTGTTCATAAGTGTGTGTTCCCTGTCGATTCATGAAAATGGAAGGATATCTAAGGATTATCAGATTCACGTATGTACTATGTAATATTAGGATAATTTAAACGCGATGTAAGAACGTTTGCATGAATCACGGAATTTCGATTCCAGTATTGTCTCCAGTATCGCCCTGTATCGTTATTTCGTGGGAATCCGGATTCAGAATCAAAATCCGATTACGGGGGCGGGGCTAATTCCCGATTCTAGGTCAGATTTTGAAATCCACGTGGTCTCCGATATGACGTTTAATGTTCTCCCAGCGTCAATATGACTCATGTATTTGACACAAGTATCATTTGTATCTTATATTTATAATGTTCATGTTTGTTGTGAAAGTCATGCTTTTCTTCTATGTGTATATACATGGCACCTAATTAGCTGCCAATCCGACTTAATCGCATCTTTTTTCCAAGTTAAAGTGTGTCTATTGATGAGGGCATTAATTTCTACCAGCTCTAGGTCTCCCGAATCAAATTCCGAAGACGTTGTGGAGAACACACGAAACTTGTCAGTTGTACAGGAATGTGGCGACAAGGTTGATTGGGTGCATCGACCCCCCTCCCGAACTTTGGTACAATTTTCTTAGCTGTACAGTCATTCATACGTGAGGCAAATCAGGATTCTGTTGACTAACTTTTTCAAATAACGATACATACAAGCCAGAAAACGCAACAAAACAACCCCGATGTTAAACAAATACATATGTACACATACAAACTTATCACTAACTCGGGAGAGGGAGTGACCGGTTATATGTAAATATGTTCAACTTGTTTTGGTAGTCATGTTGCTTTGCCATTAAGTACTAATTATTTATTTTTCAGTGTAATAACATATGGGAGAGGGGTACCCTTAAGTGAGTCAGTACTTGTCCTCCAATCCAATTGTCTGTATAAACATGTATGTGTTATATATCATGCTTTATCTAAATTGGACAAATAGATATGTTTAAACTAAACTTTGGTACATTTCCAGCAGTTGGAAATTTCGTGCCTGACACAACATTAGTTGGACATTAATTTAACATCATATATAGGTTGGAATTGTTCATTGTTTGATTTTTCAACCAGTAAAAGTTGGTAATTTTCCAATCTTAGGGTGTGTCAGGTTGGATATTTCCAAGGGGGTGCAAATGGAATTCTGCGAACCTGTGAGTTTTATGTTTTGTTCAAGGGGGGTGCAGTTGGCCGGAAATTTGACGGAGCACTCCCATGGGAAACCTCTAGCCACGTCCCTTGAACTTGTACGTGTGGTTACTTAATCAATAAATTGACTGACATTTCCACTATATAGTCCTGAGATCCTAAAATAAGCTTTACAACTGTTGTGTTTGTGAGATTGGGAGATGCAGTTCACGTGCGATCACAAGACCACAACATTAGCTTGATGGGCAAAGCTTTATTTTCTAACTATTGTACAGCACGTTGGCCAAAAAATGCCTGTGTTCCCGCAATATACAAAGACTATTGTGAAAAACGACTGCATTTAACGAAACAAAACATTTTAAATATGAAATTGCTTTAAGACTAAATAGTACATACATGTATCTGATAATCCATCGATATCATATAATCCTATTATTTCTTGAATAAGAAGGCACATATAATAACGAACAAAGGAGAAGACCTATCCATGCAGGTTCACGTGAATTCGGTCAATGGTGACGTATCCGCCGCATTTGAAATCGACATGAGTTCGGTCGGTATTTTATGGATGGATTTATGGCTAATTTCAGTAATATACTTCCCATTTACACTCGATAACACAAATTTGTCTCCGCATTTAATATTCTTTGATATAGATCGTTTATATTCTGCAATAATTTGTACACAAGGAATGGATTCTTATGTTTGATTGTGTTTTAAACTCCGAGGTGGCGAAATCTCCGTTTGTTTACATTATGAACGTTTGAGTCTGTAATCGGAATCGGAATCCGAATCTGGATTACCACGAGATTACGATTACGGTCTGTTCGTTTACTGATTCTGGTCTGTTCGTTTACCGAACCACGTCGTACCGGGACTAATCTGTAATCTGATTCGGATTCTGAATCCAGATTCACACCAAATAACGACTCTGCCAGAGTGATTAAGATTTTCTCATTGCACGCGCGATTTATATTTTAGGCCACTCCAATGCAAATATTTGACAGTCCTTATTATGTCATAATCATGTTATCAATAAAATTTAAACCGCGGATACGAATGAACTTCACTGTACATAATTCCGATAGTACTCCCCTCATTTTGAAACGCCGGCCATTGAAAGACGCACACGTTTATTTCCGATTGCGACAAAAGTGGTCGCAAAAATTCAAAATACGATCGTCGTATTAGATAATATGATCGTACGTGACACGTAATGGAGCAACCACCAAGTTGATCATTAAGTCCAATATTACAATAATTATAGGATGTTACGTACAGGGTACTACATGTGCTAGACCACTCGGAGAAATGTCTGTGTCATCAAACTAAAATACCATGTTACAACTTGGATTGATATATTCGTAATCGTATATATAGTCACGGAATATCAATTTGTCCCAGCACTTTCAACGCATGATTCAAATCTGAGCTGCCAATGCTTCTGTGCATAAATTGGAGGTATCCTCGCGGGGTCTAAATAAGCATACGTGCAGTGCGGAATAAGAGTACAGGGTGGATAATTCTGCCAATGTCGATATGAGTATACGGGGCGACACGGTAGCAATTCCCAACATAGCATAAAAATCAGCCTGGAAAGCTCTATTATGTCAATCATATAAATGTCCCAAATTCAGAAATGTTTTGTCGAAAATAGGTTTTACCAAACAGCAACATCATTTCTTGATCTGAGTAAATAATCCATTCTGATTGGCCTTGAGTTTATATAGTCTGCCTGACAATCCCACAGTTTAAATAAACATACGGACACAAATACACACTATATAGGGCAGCAAATTAAAAACATAATTAAGCATACAAGTATAAGAGTACAGGGTGGACATAGAAGCATACATGTATGCTTATTATACATGTATGCTTATTTAGATCCCCAAGAGCAGTTGGGTGAGCGAACTTAGCAGAACGGCGCGTACCCCTGTTACGTGTATTTGGTGGAACACTCTGTTACATGTAGCAAGCATGCATACGGACAAACTTCCGGGAATATCAACAACTCTGAAACGCACTGTGAAATTAAGAAATAGCCATGAATTAATAGGAGCAATTAACAGATTTGTTGACTGTTATCACATTGCATGTCGCAAGCATACGGACGCATCTGCCACTATATTAATACCGCACGCTTGGTACGAAATATAATTATACACAAAATCGCATGCATGTCTTATACGGTACTGTCGTCAGTTTATCGGACAAGTGTAATGTCACAAGGATGGCACGATCAGTCAAATTCCCTTAGTGTTATACTTCTCTGATCGCAGAAGTCTCATAACCTATTGACAGGTAACTTTGTTTGATTGAGGGTTTAACGTCGTTTCAGCCGCTAGGCCATATCACGACTATGGCATTTCCCACTTGACAGGTAACACACATATGCGGTTCTGTGTTTATCTCATCACACTGAACTGATATAATTATGCTAAATGATTCCCTCTACATCCCTGACAGAAAGGTGAGTGGTTCAATGGAAGCGGAAAATTTCAAGTTTGAAACTCATCGATTTAACCACACAAATGGAAAATTTAAGCATTTTATAGAGACAATATTTGGGATAATTGTCATATCTCACAAAATTTAATCGACACCAAATACTCGGGCATGTCAGGTATCGTCGAGAATACTATAACGGTACCCATTTACTGGCTATGCCACAACCGTAAGGCTGTATATTTTTTTTACAATTCGTTCCGGCCGGCACTTATAATTTTACACTGCGCTACTGCCTCAATAAAGGACTGTCAGATCTATATGCAATATGCGTTCATTGCGTTGATCAAGGTCGTTAAACTATATGGACGAATCTTCCGGAATATCGATATATCCATGCAACCATGATGCATAGATTTAACAACAGAAAATGGTAGTAAGGCTGTATTACAAAACTTGTCTCCTTTAAAATACCGCATGCTTTCAAATTGCTGTGCATAACATATAACATCTACCTGGAAGGGGGATTGACTGGAATCCTTCAGTGGCGTATGTTTTTTCTTTGATAATCTAATTGAACCTATTAATATTTGCTTTTTGTTGTCATGGTTCAGGAATTTTAGATAGTGGTACGTGTAGGTCAGAAATACTCAACTTTGATGTCCAGTAAATAGTTTATTTGGAAATTTTATTTCGGTCGATCACACGCATGTGATAATGCTAATCAGGTTTTAAAATGGCAACTGATATTCGGACACCTCTGTGTATGCCTTCCCATTTCTAAATCCTCTAGATTATCACCGACCTCACTAACACTTAAAAATGCCAGAACCTGGCCGCATGCGTGTGACATGACATAAACACTGTATGATTAATAGTGTGATCAGTATAACATTTGCATACATATTTATATAACATGTAAATATTTGTCATCTGTATATATGCTCTCCTAAATTGAGGTTAACAATAAACTTATTGTGAAATTAAGAACTTGCCACGATTGAACTAAGTGCCAGTAACAAATTAAGACTATTGTCGTTGTGTATGTCACAAGCATTGGTACGAGATAATATACATAACAATAATAATGCATGTTTGTATTCCGGTTGTCAGTTTTATCGCACGATTGTAATGGCGTGATTGAAAGATTTTGATCGGGGTCTCGGTCATACCAGGTAACGTCGAGAATACTGTAACGGTACCCAATTACTGGCTATGTCACAACCGTAAGGCTGTATTTTTAAAACTTTTTTTACAATTCGATCCGGCACTTATCATTTTACACTGCGCTAATGCATCAATAAAGGACTGTCCGATGCGTTGATCAAGGTCGTTAAACTATATGGACGAATCTTCCGGAATATCGATATATACATAGATTTAACAACACAAAATGGTAAATTTAAGCATTTTACTAACAATATTTGTATGTCAAAACCGTAAGGCTGTATTACAAAACTTGTCTCCTTTAAAATATCGCATGCTTTCAAATTGATGTGCATAACATATAACATCTACCTGCAAGGGGGATTGACTGGAATCCTTCAGTGGCGTATATTCTTTTTTTGATAATCTAATTGAACCTATTAATAATTGCTTTTTGTTGTCATGGTTGTTACGCCAGCTTTTGAAGTAACTGACCACTTTTGGAAGTAGGTCTCCACTTTTGAAGTAAAAAACGCCAGCTTTTGAAGTACCTCACCACTTTTGTAATAAAATCGCCAGCTTTTGTAGTAAAGTGAGGTCTCCGGTTTTGAAGTAAAACACGCCAGTTTTTGTAGGTCTCCACTTTTGTAATATCAAAATTACAGCTTTTGAAGTAAACTGACTCAATACATTTTGACGGGCGCTGAACGATTTTCATGACAAAGTCAACCCGATAATCCATTTTGGCTATCGCCCATACGAGTGTGATGTGGTTTGAATAGCTTTCAGTCATACCAACACAAGAGAAATCACACAGTCAATCGCCCATACACGTGTGACGTGTACCAAAAGGCACTTAGTGAGTCCGGTTGCGTGACAAAAGAATACACACCGGTAATGACCATACGAGTGTGACGTGGTTTGAATAGCTTTTAGTTAAACTATCACACAGTCAATCGTCCATACACGTGTGACGTGTACCAAACGGTACTTAATGAGTCCGTTCCGTGACAAAAGAATCTACATCGGTAATCGACCATACGAGTGTGACGTGGTTTGAATAGCTTTCAGTTAAACTATCACATAGTCAATCGTCCATACACGTGTGACGTGTACCAAAAGGTACTTAATGAGTCCGTTCCGTGACAAAAGAATCTACACCGGTAATCGACCATACGAGTGTGACGTGGTTTGAATAGCTTTCAGTTAAACTATCACAAGACAACTCACAGTCCATCGTCCATACACGTGTGACGTGTACCAAAAGGCTTGAGGAACGTTTCTGGGTGAACTGTGAACTTGATTTATTATATTTTGGCTTCAGTAAACGTGAATCAGTGGACGAATTTGCATGGCTGGTAGATTTAGAGATCTGGTATATTACTAAAATTATAACACTTTCTTTATAAACTACACACTTCAAGATTAAAACTAATTGCTGAAATATAAGTGCATGCAATATTTCGGATCAGTGACCATTAACAATATAGACTACCAACTAGAATATGTACCTACATATATTGTGTTTTGATATGTGTGTTTTGTTGTGTTCTGAGATATCTCAAAATAATTCATCATTGTTTTTATGTTAAGTTATCAGTCCACGAGACACCTCAACCTTCCCCGTATATAGTACACCACTTAGTCTGACCCCAATTGATAGGTGCAACATATCAATAGTAAATATGTATACCATCATATATTGTCTTCATAATAGAATATTGATTTAATTTATTGACCATAATAAACAAAAAAGATTTAGATAGCAGAATTGTGGATGAGAGGCGATAAGGGATCAAGCTATACAATATTATACATAACTATTCAATAAATATAGCGTCTAAGGGGATGTTAAGGATAAAGTTGACTAATTATTATTTAATTACATCAACAACATCGTTCCATTCATTCTTAATTTTGTTATGCGTTTCATTATGTATTGCTGTGACTGAAAATTGACAATAAAATTATTTGTATTCGTATATTGTGTTGAATAAATTTTGAAAGGAGACTGAACCTTTGGCATCAAGAACATTGAGATTTGAAAGTTTAACTTTCCCTGTATAGCGACACAATGCCATCGACTCCGTTATTTTATATACTCAATCATCAGAGGATATGTGAACCCAACGGTTTCCACACAAGACATTACTGGGCCCCGTGTTTTATAGCTGGCCACGTTTGACGTAGTTCTAATACTTCGGTTATGTGACATAATTTCAATGATCGAAATTTGTTGTTAATGTCGCCTTCCAGAGACGAAGCTAATAAACCAAACATTTTCTGCTGTCCCTAAAGCGTCGGCGGATCACCTAATTTCGAGGGTATGAATATGCAATTAAAAGTGAGGCCAAATATACCAACTATGTTCCGTTGGAACTACTACATCACCTAATTTCGATGAACTATATATGTTGTCATGTTACTGGACTGACAAAACATCTTGTCTCACTCAATGTCACATCAAACTTCTTCTGACAAAGGTCGCACTTGTAAGGGCATTCAATGATGTGGGTTGTCAGGCTGACTGGGGACAATCTTATATACTCGTATGATTGGTCACCTATGTGTGTTAATAAGCTTAGGCAGGGAAACGGACCCACTAATGCCTTTTGGAACACGTCACAGTTGTATGGGCGAAGACGCTGTAAATTATTTTGTGTTGGTATGACTGAAGGCTATTCGAACCACATCACATGCATATGGTCGATTACCGGTTTGGATTGTTTTGTCACGGAACCGGACTCACTAAGTGCCTTTTGGTACACGTCACACGTGTATAGGCGATTGACCGATTTATCTTGTGTTGGTATGACTGGAGGCTATTCAAACCACGTCACACTCGTATGGTCGATTACCGGTGTGTATTCTTTCGTCACGCAACCGGACTCACTAAGTGCCTTTTGGTACACGTCACACGTGTATGGGCGATTAACTGTGATTTCTCGTGTTGGTATGACTGAAAGCTATTCAAACCACGTCACACTCGTATGGTCGATTACAGGTGTGGAGACCTAGTTTTTTTACTACAAAAGCTGGCGTTTTTTACTTCAAAAGCGGAGACCTCACTTTACTACAAAAGCTGGCGATTTTATTACAAAAGTGGTGAGGTACTTCAAAAGCTGGCGTTTTTTACTTCAAAAGTGGAGAACTACTTCAAAAGTGGTCATTACTTCAAAATCTGACGTAACACATGGTTCAGGAATTTAGTTAGTGTTACATGTAGGTCAGAAAAATATATAGTAAACATTTGTATAACGTTATCCACTCTGAAGAGGCTCAAAATGGATACATGTATATCCATGTACATGTGTACAAGAAATAAATATTAATTTAATTTACTTGCTCTTTTCAATTAACTTTCCACATCAAAATGAGAATCACTCACTTTTGATAAATATTATATTGGTGAATTCGATGTCTGAAATACGGAAGCATGGAGCCGCCACTTACAAAAATAAACCTTTGTCTAAATTCACTCGAGAATGTAATATGAAGACACACATTCTCAATTTGTTATACTCACTTTGATGTCCAGTAAATAGTTTATTTGGAAATTTTATTTCGCTCGATCACACGCATGTAATATTGCTAATCAGGTTTTAAAAGGGCAACTGATATTCGGGCACCTCTGTGAGTGGCTTCCCATTTCTAAATCCTCTAGATTATCACCGACCTCACTAACACTTAAAACTTGAAAATGTCAGACCCTGGCCGCATGCGTGTGAGATAGCATAAACATTGTATGATTAATATTGTGATTACTATAACATTTGCATGCATATTTATATAACATGTATATATTTGTCATTTGTATATATACTCTCATAAATTGAGGTTAACAATAAACTTATTGTGAAATTAAGAACTTGCCATGATTGAACTAAGTACCAGTAACAAATTAAGACTATTGTCGTTGTGTATGTCACAAGCATATGGGCGCATGCTTGGTATGAGATAATATACATAACAATAATAATGCATGTTTGTATTCCGGTTGTCAGTTTATCGCACGATTGTAATGGCGTGATTGAAAGATTTTGGATCGGGGACGTGGCTAGAATATCTATCATTTAGACTGGCCTCAATCTTTGCCAGAGAAATTTCCAACTGACACCCCCGACGGTTGGAAAATATCCAACTGATGTCTAAAGTCGGAAAATATTATTTTCTTAAATTAATAAGCAGTTTTTGACTGGCCACAGGGGAGGGACCTAGATCATGTTACAAACAAATCTCTACTCTTTCCTACACACACGGCACGTAGCCAAAGTAGAGATTCATGACAATAAATTTCCAACTGATAGTAATTTCATTAAAACAAATTGATCAAAAGTAGGAAATATACAAATGTTGTTCTAAAAAAAAATTCCAATTAATAAATTGTTGAAAAGATTTACCTGAGTTGGGGACACCCCCCCCCCCAATCGCCTATCAAATGTCCTTCCGTTATTACAGGAGTGTCAACTTTTCCACCAGTAATATACATGAGCGGTTGTATTTGTGATATGATAGAACACCATCTCCCAAGCCCCCCCCCCCCCCATCATGTCGACATTTGTATAAGATGTGTGTTGCCTAACACTGGGCCTTAAAAATCAATGAAATTGTATTTAAAAAACACATATACTTAACCACAAAACTGGAAATTTTAATAATTTTTGTGATATTATTTGTCTTGGGATAAGTTCCATATATGCTTAAACTTAACAGACACCATACACCACCAGTAGTTTTACAGGACAAAACAATGTTATACAAATGTATGTAGCGAGCATATGGACAAACTTCTCAACACACTCTGTATCCTGGAACATGACAAACATAGCAAGAAATTACCAGGTACACTTTCTTTTAAAAATGACACCACCGGGCATGTCATTCTATTAATAAGATAACCCACTATGATATTATGGTTGTTGGTGAATTTGGATTTAGTTAAAACTATTATGTTCACATAGTTGGCACCAATATTTTATTAATCAGAAGGCAATTACATCATGGTGGAGTCTTCGGGTCTTCTTTGGTTACCAGTACACTTTCTGTTAGACATACACCTTCACGTGTAACGTATGGCGCTTTCCAAACATACATGTATATAAGATTGTTCTATGCCATGATAAGATTTGTTGCACAGGAGAAAGAAATCTGCACCAGCTTCATGGAGTGAATTCCTTAGTGACTACAGATTCAAGAATCACTATACAGTGTACAAATGGGTTCTCCCCCAAAGACATCCATTGCACTCTTGAAAAACTCAAATAGTTTGTAAAGAATCTTGAGTTTCCCAAAAATTCATTCTAGTATTATAAGATGCAAATTCTTGAAAATCGTTGGTCCTTGTTGTAGATATTGTCTTTCATCATGCGAGCTCGCAGGGTCACACAAAACATATTGGCTTTACAGTTCCATTTAATCACTGCTTGTGAATGTGAATTTTACACCTGTTCAAGGAAGTTGTCTGACAACATTTGCTAATTTATTCAGAAACCAGTACATGTGAGATCTCAGATCACAGAATTGAACTTCTGATAGATAGTGCATGTGATGAACATGATGTACCGGTAGATCTGAAGCATCTCTGAAAAATCTGGAAAAATAGGAGAAAAAAAAACACTAATAAGTATACATGTATAAGTACAGTAATGCCCTAATTAATCAACTCGACGAGAGCTTTCCGACTAAATCCTGAAAATGTACCCATAATTATGCTGTGGTATGGAGTCAATTAATTATGGCATTACTGTAGATGTAACATACAGTAAAGACCTGATAAATGAAATCACCTACAACTTTCGTAAGTTTGAACAGTAATTTTCTCTGTACATGAAATGACAGTACATGTGATGAAGTCGCTGATTTAAGAAACACTGAGAACGATTAGTGAGACTAATAAACAAAATATAATTCCTGATACCGGTATATATTCATCCATTTTTCAGAAATCTATAATTCTTTCAATCAAATGGCAATATTCTCAAACAAAAAGCAATGTTTTATTTCACTTTGTATACATTCATTTATTTATTCATTCCCTCATTTCAGCTCTAATGCGATTATCCTATTTAAAGATGAATAATCCGAATTAACGCTCGCAAATTACTATTCTTTGGCTTTGGGGAAACAAATATTTGATTTGAGTCGAGGAACCCACCCATCAAAGCTCAGAGTGATCAGATATAAATTTTTGCAATCCATTATTTTTCACCACCGGTATTTTTTAGTGGCCTGGCAAAAAGTAAACGAGAGAAGTTCTCGGATCAAATTGCGTATGAAGATGGATAACTCTAAAGTCAAGTGGGCTTTTGTGTGTCTGATATTTGACAATCCGTTGTTTTAATTACCACACCAAATCACTCAGAATTATTCATGTATGCAACTACGTAACTTCTGTTAAAGAGATTTGCATGGAAATCCCCTTTCAAAAATTGTTCACTTGACCTTCCCCTTAATAGATTCTGACTGAAGCATATTTTTTTTAAATGTTGTTCGAATCTAATGATATGGGGACTATCGAATCAGATTGAGTACCTTTAAATACAATTGAAACTTCCTTGTCGTCGCACACTATTTTATTTTAATAAACCTGGCAAGGTTGGTACATACAATGTACATGCACATGTACCCTGCTAGGCAAAACAAGTGTCCACTTAACCACGTTGCGGTTAGCATTGCCACCACAGCCGAAATGCAACTACATATACACCGCGGCTCCAACGGCTAACTACAGTTGGGCCGCGGTGTATTTGCCATTCGGCCATGGTGTAAATGTAGTTGCCGCGGTGTACATGTACATGTACATTCATTAAACTGAAAAAAGACAATACAAACCAGAAATCTAACCATGGTGTACATGCCATCCGGCCCTGTTGTACATGTAGTTGCTTTTCGGCCACGGTGTACATGTGTACTTGTCGTTCGGCCGCGGTGTACATGTCGCTCGGCCGCGGTACTCAACTGCAGAATTTACAAACTCTGACACCGCAGCCAAACGGCAAATACACTGCGGTGCCAATGGACATTTGTTTTGTCCAGCAGGGTAGATAAGACGGCGGATTGGCGGTACATTCTAACAATTTTTAGCCACAGATTTACTGATGGGGAAGTCGTGTGAGATTGACAAATCTGTTTCCAAAGAGAAACTACAACGCGCAACTTGTATATATATCTCTAGGCATCAGGAGCTGAATGTGTTCCGAAGTCGGGGAGCGAGTACACCGGGAATGCTAAAGGTGAAGATAACTGAAGAATGACCTTCACCTAATACTATGAAACGTTAGGCCAAAACAAAATTAATGTGTGTTTCCAATAACATGCCCCAAAAAAATAGGGGCGGGCGGTAGGCTTTTCATATTATTTTATTTTTTTCATTTTATTTTTGTATGGTCTCGTGTGGGCCACGCCTAACCACAATCAAACACCATACAATGACCCGATCAGGGATGTGGCTAGAGGGTCTCCGCTGGGGGGGGGGGGTGTCCACCTTGGAAATTTCCAACTGCACCTCCCCCCCTTGATTGGGAATCACACAACTTTTTGCATAATTCCATTTGCAACCCCCCCCCCCCCTTGAGTCGGAATCGCACCAACACAACTTTTTGCATAATTCCATTTGCACCCCCCCCCCCCCCTTGTACCTTGTACCTCATGCTCAGGCCTAATTTCCTAAATATTCATAAGCCATGCTTCTATTTTCCCAGTATGAGAACACTAAGATATTTTAACCTGAAAATTGCCCCCAAAAAAAAAACAACTAGTGATCTAATTCCAGACAAATGCACACAGCTACCGACAACAGACCAGGGAACACCAGGCCGACCATGGTTGTTTGGCCCGGTGTGAGAAAATTTTGAAAACTATATACAAGAAAATCACAAATCCTAGCATCTAGACTGGCCTCAACTGAAGCTTTCCTAGTGTTGGAAATTTCAAACCTCATGCTCCCCCTCAGGTTGGAAATTTTTTTTCAACTGATGACCATATATGTCTACAAGTTTGACCAAATGTAGTAAAATATTGTTTGTTAAACTAATTAGCAGTTTTGTATTGGCCATGTGGATGGGCAATGACACACCGGGCCGACCATGGTTCGGCCCGGTGTGCGAAAATTTTGAAATCTGAACAAGAAAATCGCAAAATCCTAACATCTAGACTAGCCTCAAGCCTTCCTACTGTTGGAAATTTCAAACCCTACACCCCCACTTAGGTTGAAAAATTTCCAACTGATGACAATTCCAATGACAATGTTGACCAATTGTATGACAATATTGTTTTCTAAATTAACTAGACGCTTTTGACTG
>CP136066.1:50163134-50180379 GCA_032622095.1 Siphonodentalium dalli
GAATAAACCATAGCCATACATGTTTTGGATCTTTGACAACTCGGGCCGGAGACGAACATGCTCCAGTGGTGATTTTGGGGTGACTTCGGTCCTCGGACCGACTTGTCTCACATGTCCAGGTCGACTTGTCCCAGGTGCCCATATAATAATTATTTTTTATTGTTTTTCTACGAGTTATTTTGTTTTTCTTTTATCTATAATAAAGTTTCAATGACACAACAGGATGTTATCATAAACTTATTTAGCCCCTTTAATCATGCGCAACAATACACCTCAAATTAAATTACCACTCTAATTAATGCGGTTATGTCAATCACTCCAATCTGATGAAACCATTTCACACCTGAGACAGTCACCCGTAATATGGCTGGGGTGAGATGTCTTTGGCCCGAGTCGTCTCAGGTATTCCGGACCCGAGTTGTCTCTGGCTCCAGTCGCCCTGTTCCCCATGTTTGCAGGAGCATACTAGTACATAATTAAGATACAATTATATAGTATGTTATATATTAATACACATAAATTATAGCAATATCTTTACTATAATTCAGGAAGTGTTACTCTTGGGCTCCAAATAAACATGCATGCACGTTTATTATTTTCTTGAGAAATCCCCCCCCCCCCCCCCCCCCCCCCCCCCCCCCCCCCCCTCCCCCCCCTGCACAGTGCTTATTTGGGTCTGCACGTTTATTAATTTTGAGGCTATGAAAATTGAAATCAGCACAAACTCAAGATTTCTATATGACTGATAATGACTCCGATACCAAATTGATGAGTTTATACTGTTATGCCCTAAGTAAATGGCCCATCTAACTGAAGTGGCACCCCAGTTTAACTGCGTTCCGTTTTAACCTTACTGCGGTTATAAGATGCGTTTAAAACGCAAGAAAAACCGAATAAATTGTGCGGTTAAAATGGATACGTCGCGGTTAAACCGGTATATGTCGCTCTTAATGGAACAGATACCATATGGCGTATATGGCGTGTCATGTTTTAGTTGCCATGCTCGTTAGACAAGTTAGCACAAATAACATGCCAGTGTCGATCCCTTTCAATATCAATATTTTTTGTTGTGGATCTTTTATTTATTTTTGGATAAATAGAACAGACATTTATATACCAATATTTTATGTTTTGGGTAAACGGAAGATTGTGATGTATGGTGTGAAAAAATAAAAGTGTTTGTGTGTTTTATTTATTTTTTGATTTCTTTTTATTATAATGTTGTTCACTTTAGAGTAGCCTTTTGGTGAAAATAACAGTTGGGCTAACCCCTACGGGTAATCGGAATCCTTATGGCCCATTTTCGACTTTAACCATCGATAAAATAAATATTTACATAATTATATATAAATATAATTATTCGACAATTTAGCTGACGAGTGCCGTTCACTTTCAATGTAAGGAAAACGCGTTTAAAATGGAACAACTGCAAAACGGAAAAAAACGCATTCAAACGGATCAAATGGCTACTGAATTTCAAACGGATTCGAGTGGATAATTATATAATAATATAAAGTGGGGGTTAGAGTCCCACACATACATCATAAATGTAAAGTGAGAGAAACAATACATAGTCACAAAATGCGTTTAAACGGAACAACCGCACTCTTCAAACATCGGGCATTATTCGGATATCGGAAACCGATATTTAAGTTTTCCGATCTTGCATTCGTTGTTATATAATCATAATTAACTACAAACGTGACACGCCAGCTAGATTCGCGAATTGCGTATGTACTATTACTAGTATTAAATTCAGCACTCTACTTTGCTTAAAACATAAGCATGTATTTTTTCACAAGCCGAACAACGGACGTATACTAGAACATATACGTCAAAATTATACAGTTTTCAACAAGTCGGGATTAAAACATAAAATATATCGTGTTGAGTACCGATGGTGATAAAAAAAACATACTATCAACTCCTGGTCGATTATGAAGTTACCACTTTGCCGTGATCACTAAAACATAAAATGAGAACATACACTGGTAGATGCATGGGTACTATAGTACCCCTCTCTTTCCCATTAAATATTCAAATACCGGAAGGTTAACGTTTACGTGCGGTGTAACCGCAGTTAAGGGTTATTAACTGCAGTAACCTAACCGCATGTAACTGCGATGCCACCGCAGTTACGGCAAATAACTGCGGTGCGGTTACGGTTTAACCGCAGTTGTAAACGGATTATAACTGCAGTTAATGGGTCATTTACTTATGGCATAACAGTAATCTTTTATAAACAAATATATATGACACACATGTGAACATTTAAATACTGAATAAAACACCACATGACACATACCATACTACCGGTATGTTGATTCCTATACTTGACCTACCAGTACATGAACTGTAAAAATAATATGTTTAACAGTTGATGTTTTGCTTGCTCAGTTTCCCCTGCACTATTATTTGGGTCTGCACTTTTATTAACTTTCAATGGAATTTCCCCCCTGCACTATTATTGGGGCCTGCACTTTTATTTGGAGCCCGAGAGTAGGAGATTAATCATATATCAGGCATACCACTTGACCCCGAATGTCATCCTGCACAATATAACTGGCACAAGTGTGATGCCATTATAAACTATGTACCAACGGCTCTAAGTTATATACACAATGAACATGTACATGTATGCATGTTGTCCGAATATTTGTCATGGTATTTTCATGCATTGCTATAAATACTGCCCTTGAAGATTATTAGGTCATCAAACCAGTGTCATTCACATAATTGTGTCAATGGCAAATGGCAATGTGTGAGATAAGCAGAGACTTGCATACATTTCCATGTACGATAATACATTTGTACATCACAAGATGAAGTGTCTCTTGAATACAAAGCATGCTCACACCTTAACAGTATGATAAATGATTAAAATGATGTACTCGATTGGCATATTCTGTGCGTAAACTGTATGGTTAACTCAATTGCCGTATTATGTGCTAGTTGCCGCTATTTCAAACTACTACCATACATGATGTTGGTACAGTTTCATTTCTGTCATACTTTGTATGTCTACTTATAATAATTGGGTACTCAAATTAATAATGTATTAATGTTATTAATCTATATCAGGCCTAACAAAATTATACGTTTGTTTTCGCTAACGGACTGAACAAAAATTGGGTAGGTAGGTAGGCAAAATTTTTTTTTTTTTAAATCTTTTTATTTTTTCAGGATGCAATTCACTGTGTCATATTTAAGGAAATTTTAGACATTACAGGCCATATTATTGCTAATTTGCTTAGCCCATAAAGATAAAACAAAAACACAATCTCAGGGAGATATAACAAAGCTAAAATGGGACAATAACGTTCATTTTATCTGTTTTATAACATGTCCGTAACGCAGGTTTCACTTCTGCATCAAACTCCCCACATTGTGGGCAGTTGCAGTGAATATTCCCGGGGCCGCAGATGCATAAGGGTGACCAGTGACTTCGTCCCACTGCATTCTCGTCCCACCAATTTTTGTCCCGAAAAGGTGACCTCGTCCCACTTGTCGGTGATCTCGTAAAATCCCATAAAATCGGAATGAGGTCGCCATTTTGGGACGAAGTCACTAGCATTCCGCATAAGACACTATGCGACACGGTGGTGGGATGAGATGGTGGGCGCGGACGCTTATATATATTATTATTGTGGGCCATTGCAGACACTCTATGGCACATAAGATACATTATATATTATTATTGTGGGCGGTTGCGGCGCATATTCCCATAGCCGCAGGCGCATAAGACACTGGGTGGTGGGTGGGCTTATATATATACCGTATATTATTACTGGGGGGGGGGTGGGGCGCTTGCAGACGTATTCCGGTGCATGCGGCGCATACAACAATCCTCGTGAGTGCCCAATAAACATACGTGCGGAATGATAGTATGTGGTGGAATTTTTTGGAAAATTAAAAAAACATACGGGGCAAAATAATAGTATGGGGTGGAATTTCATGGTAAAAATATGAAACTGACTAAACATTTGTCCAAAAAAAATAGCCCAAGCTGAATTAAGTAGCTAGGAGGAATCTTCTAAGATGAATTACTGATGCTTTGGGAGGACGTGTATTGGTTTGAGTCACCGAGCTTCTAATTTCTAAAAAAAAAAAAAATAATAACTTTGAAGTTTGAAAAAAAAGTTTGCTTTTTAAACAATATTTGTTCTAAATTCAATAAAATTGAATTGAATTCAATTAGATAAGTGGAAACCCTATATTTGTTAGACCTGAAGGTTTAAAGCTGCACTGAATCAAGCCCATTGTGACTGTATGATAAAAACGATGTATATGTACCACGAAAATAGGAAACTTGATCATTATTTGACACTATTCAACGTACCAATATGAAATGTTCGTAGAAATAAATGTTATGCTGTGGTTAAATAGTTAATGTATTTATATTGTAGTGGTGAAGTCATCAATAACTAATGGATTAACCCATTCTCGGATCATAGATTGTTTTGTCAAAGTTCAAATAAATTTTGAATGAAAAAACGTACCGCAGTTATTTCATACGCATTGACAATTTCATAACGAAACGATACTGGAAGTAGGTCTTGCACACTCGTCTACCGGTAATTCCAACGAATTAATTAATAATAGTTACAAATTACAATGGAATTATGCCTAATTTGTTTTAATTACCAACAACAAAAATATCATTGTTGGTTTTCTTCCAATATAATAGAGATTTAGATATTTAAAAAAAAAATCTCAAAATAAAATGTTTAGAGTCGGCGGTTTAAAATAGGGTCGGTCGGGTTATCGGAAACAAACGTATATATTTTTTAGGCCTCATAAGTGGGTGTCAATTCAATAAACATGAGCTCTAAGCGAAATGTGTTTGTAATTACCAATGTTGCACCAGTGCCCGGCATGATTTTATCCATTCACAAATATGACTAACGGCTAACAATAGTGACAGACAGCTGCTGTTCACTAAGCGTAACACACAGACTAATCATGCTACATGTAGAGATAGGCAGTACTCGGTATTTACCATGCAGTATCGGTATCGGCATACTGAATCAAAACTAAAAATATCAAATTTTCGGTACTCATATTATTCATGTGTTGCCAACTTGTGTGTCTTCGTATTGAGAAAAGTTTATCAGTAAACACTCCCTAATTGCGTAGGATATATTTATAGCATGCTATGTTGGTACCTTTCTATTAATTGATCATCATCGGCATCATGCAATTGCACAACTTTTAACTGGCATAAGCGATTTTTCCCACCGCAAAGATTTTACGAACCTAAAAAAGTTCAACTCTATTACACATGGCTTTTGAATAGTTAAACAGTGAAAGACGGAGCAGTGGCTTCACCGTCCTAATTTTATCGAGCATGACGGGGAGTCTCGCAGAGAAGGTGACAATAAGTAATCATGTTAAAAATATTAATTTAACTCAATAATTAGTTATGATGTAGCAAATAATGTCGATTGGCACAAAGTCTGCGTGTCGCACGTACCAAAAATCCAAGGGAGTATGGGGTCTGAATTTCCCGAAATCTACTTTCACTTTCTAAAAAATGTAATGTGACGAAATTGAGACGTATACTAGTATATATTGCAGTCATGCATTGATTCATTCTCTCATTATTTTCAAAAGCTATGTGATGGTGACATGGTGTGCGTGTAAAGAGATGTGTGATTATCACTTAATTGTGTAGGTCATTTGTTGCCTAATTTAGCTGTAGTCACGAATGTAGTAAATCCGTGGACCGCGGGCATATACTGTTCAGTTATAAACTTGGATTACCCCAATTTACCGGGTATCTCTAATCTGGTCTTATAATTAAGAGCCAATACCTATTAGAGATGGGCGGTACTCGGTATTTACCGTGCGGTATCGGTATCAGCGTAATACCGATTTACCGTACCGAATCAAAACTAAAAATACCGAATTTTCGGTACTGAAATTATTCATGTGTTGCCCAACTTGTGTGTCTTCGTATTGAGTAAAGTTTCTCAGTAAACAGTTTTGATTCGGTACTTTAATTAAAATTACTCTCAGAATTATACAAATCCATCAGACCATCAGTTTGACAGGCCTTGAGCGAGCAAAAGGAATAAACACGCACAGATGGCTGACCTAGTTACGGGCCTAACAATCAATGCAGTTGTTAGAATAGATACACACTACACAGTGTATCAAAGACGCAGTGCTGTGACTTAATGCTACATTGTAACGTCGACAATGCCACACTGACTGTCACTGTGTAATACTCAGGTGGTGGCAGTCCATATAGCATGTGGCTTTGGCGACTTCAAAGACACCGACAATGCAAGCGGCATAAACAGAAATAAGGTCCGATTTCATTTATACAGTGAATCAAATCTACTTTCACTTTCTAAAAATAGAACAGATCCATCAATTGATTAAATTCTAAGATTTATTTCGGCGTTGCGGCTATTGATTGGGATTTGTGAATTGTGATCACTGATTACTACTCACAATTCTATTCACACGCGAAAATGTGACGAAATTGACACGTATATATATTGTAGCCATGCATTTATGCAATATCGTATTCTTTTCAAAAGCGGTGCGACGGCTTGCGTGTACATGTAAATGATCAAAGAGATGTGTGAATATCACTTAATTGAATAATTGTGTAGGTCATTGTGTTCCTCATTTAGCTGTTGTCGCGAATGTAGTAAATCCGTGGGCATATTTTCATGTATATTGTTCAGTTAAAAACTTGAGTTACCGGGAATTTCTGCTCTGGTTTTGTAATTTAATAGCAATACCGATTACCGTACCGATACCGCGGTAAATCGACGAAAATTTACCGATACCGATACCAAGCTTAAAATTTCAATACCGCCCATCTCTAATACCTATTACTGTACCGTTTAATACCGAGGTAAATCAACGAAAATTTACCGATACCAAGATTGAAATTTCAACACCGCCCATCTCTAGCTACATGTACTGAAAGTGCGGAGTAAACAATATGCCACATGTATCTATCCGACATACTAAATAGTAGGGCTGCCACGATGCATCGAGATTTCGATGCATCGCGATGCGCTTGCTTCGATTCGATTTTCGATTTATCCAAAACCATAATTGAATTGTTTCGATGCGGACTGTACCGCACCGGCCGGTGCATAAGTCGATCTTTTGTGATTTACTAGTGTATAAAGACACCCCTATTTTATGTACGAATTATGAAGGTATCTGTGTATCGGTAAGTATAGCCATATGATGAAATTTTTGTGAAACGAGATCTGTTTTATTTGTTTGGAATAGGCGTTGCGATACGGTAACAATCAATCAATCAATGCGCATACTATTGACCAATGACCTGCCCTGTTTTAAAAGTCGACCGGGTAATCGGGGTCAAACACGTGACACACTCAAAATCTTTTGCGAGCAGAGCTCTGATAGGTCAAAAGCTCAAAGGTCACACTCGATAAACCAATGGTTATGCGCGTTGTTTTACTATCTGCGGTCACAGTGTGCGATATCAAAATGTCTGCTGAAAATAAGCCTGAAATATCTATCATTCAATCAAATTCGAACTAAAAATGAGGATTTACATTTATCAATTGCAAAAAATATAAATCTGGACCTCACTTTCATGGCTTTCTTTGAAAGTTGGCACTTGCACAATGTACAGTATGGTTTAATTTAATATTGGATCCCAGAAGTACATGTACATGTTATTCAGAGATATTGGACCTGTCCACTCGCACATACTCAGTCCCAAGTATGGGCATATGGCCATTATGTGGTAAATTCCGGGTAATACGTGAACATTGAACAACATCTCTAAAAGTAAATGGTACCATTGGAAATGCTTTTGGTAATTGATTTACTGACAGTGTTTAGAAACTCGAGTGCTGTTTAGTATTTACATATTGGATACATACATAGCAGTATAGATGACAGTATCATGACACAATACATGAATGGTATTTAATTTTTCAAATAGACTTTCTGGGATACAGTGCCGCTGTCATGACTCTGAATCGGCAGACCTGTTTTTGCCGGTAACTTGCATCGCGATGCGCATCGCATCGTGGAAAAATAATCGCCATGCGCATCGCATCGTGACCCCTCCGCATCGTGGCAGCCCTACTAAATAGGGTATTAATTTAGATATACATGTAACTACTGTACATTGTATGTGCATTCAGTCGTCAGATGAACACATGCATAGGCCTACTTATTTATATAGTTTCTGCCCATTAACTTTCCTAAAGTAATGCACTATTGGCTAGTATTTAATCTGCGTTACAATATTAGTGCACGTGGTCGATACTTGTCTCTAAAATCTCTGCTTATGAACGTTGACCCAGCATCTACGGCATGTACATGTATACTTACTGCTCCAAATACAGCTATGCTCGAATTAATCGACCCTCCTTAACAAGGTTAACCACCGGTATTACTGCGGAACTCGACCGCGTTCATGCGATCAACCGCGGTCAACTATACCATCGCCGACCGCAGTACCACCTCACTATCCCGGTTTGACAGTATTCTCCATGCAAAGTTTATATGAATTCAATTTAAATTCAATCGGCATTGTTACCACACCAGAGAATGTGCTTATTTCTGGCATGGTGTGAGCTGCATTGTTGATGCAATTGCAATGTCTGTCAGTGTCCTACATCGAATGGGGGGTGGGATGTTGGTATGTCTGCAAATTTTTTCCAGACACAAGGCGGGGGTGGGTGGGTATGTCAGGGCTGGAAAAAATGAGTAATTCTGATAGTGTGCGGTTAACCGAGAAAACAACTCGGTTTCGGTTTAAAAAAATACCGACCGATGTGATTCTGCCCCAACCGACATTACGGTTTTTTTTTTGTATGTTTATTTTTCAATTGAATCGACTTGTTAGTTGATAGTGTTGTCAAATAATCGACCTCTCTGATCAATTATATATCGGGATGTGTCCATTTCGTCTCAGATATGTGTTGTTATAATATCGTAAGCGTCATTAAGTTGCCAAACGAAACTGAAATGAGGAAGCATGTCGTTGTAAAAATGAGAATGCGAACGAAAAGAAATGTTATACCACGTGGGAAATGGTCCAGAAACTTTTTGTTCTGGAACCTACGATCGATCGATGAGTGGCCACACAGTCAACACAATCTACATGCAGTATGTCGTTGACTTTTGGCACCTTTATTGTCAACTGTCTTAGAATATTGTGTGCTTGACGAAACATTTCGTTCTGTGCGGAAATAAAGTCGGTAGTTAGAACTGCAATTTCTGAAACTTAAGTTCATTCTCCCGGCTAATCGGTCAATAAAATTGACCTTTTATCTATAACGTTCAACCAAATATTACGAATTTGAGCCGGCCAATTGTCACTTATTAGCGTCTAGCTTGTTGATCGCGGCAGTTATTTTTGCGCGTAACGGTATCTCTAACCCACAAACTGAGCGGGAACATCAAACGCGTAATTACGTCATCATTGTCGAGGAACTGGGCACATGTCGCACATGCTACACCGTAACTGATTGATTACCACGGCCTTGTCTTTAAACGATATCGGTACCAATATATGTCGCACGGGACTTCATCTTGTATGCATGAAGCGTCGCTGTATTTGCGTTTCCCTTTTATGTTTTGATTTTGGTATGGTGGAAATATTTGTGTACAGTCGGAAAAAGGTTTAGGGTCAGCGTCTGGAAATATGGTCAATCGGGCACTACTATTTTGTGTTTGCTTAAACTTGATGGTTCAATATACATGTATGACTTTGATCTCACATTCTCATTAAAGTTCATGATTTAGCAACAGAGCAAGCTGTTCCCCAACTTATTATGACCCTCTGTAACTGGTGGTGCCTGTTTTGTCCAGTTGTGTTGGACTAATTGCTATATGTTAAGTGATTGCTTACTAAAACTGAAACCGAAACCGAGGTTTTTTACCGAAAAAAACCGAAACCGAAACGTAAATTCCAAAACCTCACAACACTAAATTCTGAGTTATGCAAATCAGGTATTTTTCTGCCTATTTTGGGAATGGGTCCGGGTCCCTTCGAATTGGGAAAATGTGTCTTTACAGACTAAAATTGGGAATTTTCCATGTTTTAGAAAAATTCAGTTAATCACTGTTACACACAAGTAAATAGTATTTAATAATTAATACCGTAATTTTCGGAGTATAACGCAGCCCATTAACAGATAACAACGGAAATTCAAGCCATCCACCAAACTTCGACTGTACACCTGTTTCATATAAATCAGCAATTTATTTAGAGTTATCCTCCCTCTTTCATAAATGCGTTGACTGGTAGAGGGGAGGTAATTCGCATGTTAATAAGCTAATAGTTATGTCGCCGCGTGTACATTATACGATGCGGGCTCCCGATGTCGCTGATTTACTACGGGTTTTCAGCCGTTTATCGATCGACTGAGTGTGCAAAACGTCGGAAAAAAATGATAATTATTCAATAAACCCGATGGTATTATATACCTGCCTGCAATTGGGAATTTGGTGGTTGAAAATTGGGAATAAAGGTGCCTTTTTCCCATTGGGAATGGGGCCGAATACCGGACCCTGAGGACACCTAAAAAAATCCCTGCACAATTCTTTTCCTACATTGAAATTTACTCATGTTTGTCAATTATTAACCTTTTATAGACTCTTTATCTACATACATATATCATTTAAATCACATTTAGATCCCTGTAGGGGGTCTATATCTGGTTTGAGATTCCACTACCCGTTCAAATGCAGGCTTTCTGGCAGACATAACTCGAAGTTTTTTTTGCTAAATCACCTGATAAAGTATGTTTGCCTTTAAAACTGAATACAAATTTCCCGAAACTAAAACGACTATATTTTTGCATTAATTTGTTAGTGTACTACAACTGTTAAGAACACAGGCTAATTGTTACACATGTATGGGACTAAAGCAATATTATGTCGGCATGATCGGTTCAGTATGCTATGTATGTTGCTATCAGTTGTTGGACTCAATGATTACAAAAAAAATGATATTATATTTTTATACCCTAATTATAATAAGATTAGTGTTGCGAGGTTTTAGAATTTACGTTTCGGTTTCGGTTTTTTTCGGTAAAAAAACCTCGGTTTCGGTTTTAGTAAGCAAACACTTAACATAATAGCAATTAGTCCAACTTAACTGGACAAAACAGGCACTACCAGTTACAGAGGGTCATAATAAGTTGGGGAACAGCTTGCTCAGTTGCTAAATAATGAACTTTAATGAGAATGTGAGATCAAAGTCATATATTGAACCATAAAGTTTAAACAAACACAAAATGGTAGTGCCCGACTGACCATATTTCCAGACGCTGACTCAAACTTTTTTCCGACTATACACAAATATTTCCACCATACCAAAATCAAAACATAAAAAGGAAACGCAAATACAGCGACGTTTCATGCGTACAAGATGAAGTCCCGTGCGACTTATATATTGGTACCGATATCGTTAAGACAAGGCCGTGGTAATCAATCAGTTACGGTGTAGCAAGTGCGACATGTGCCCAGTTCCTCGACAATGATGACGTAATTACGCGTTTGATGTTCCCGCTCAGTTTGTGGGTTAGAGATACCGTTGCGCGCAAAAATAACTGCCGCAATCAACAAGACACTGATAAGTGCACGTACATGTATACACTGCCATTGGCCGGCTCAAATTCGTAATATTTGGTTGAACGTTATTGATAAAAGTTCAATTTTATTGACTGATTAGCCGGGAGAAGAAGTTTCAGAAATTGCAGTTCTAACTACCGACTTTATTTCCGCACGGAACGAAATGTTTCGTCAAGCACACGCCATCAATTCAAATAAATTGCACACTTATTCTAAGACAGTTGACAATAAAGGTGACAAAAGTCAACGACCTACTGGACCATTTCCCACATGGTATAACATTTCGTTTCGTTCGCATTCTCATTTTTACAACGACATGCTTCCTCATTTCAGTTTCGTTTGGCAACTCAATGACGCTTACAATATTATAACAACACATATCTGAGACGAAATGGACACATCCCGATATATAATTGATCAGAGAGGTCGATTATTTGACAACACTATCGACTAACAAGTCGATTTAATTGAAAAATAAACATACAAAAAAAAAACGTAATGTCCGTTGGGGCAGAATCACGTCGGTCGGTTTCGGTCGGTATTTTTTAAAACCGAAACCGAGTTGTTTTTTCGGTTAACCGCACAACACTAAATAAGATTACCAATTTATCACCCCGCACTCATCTTGGACCTGAAACATGTAAGCTTATTTTCACACATTTTCAAACATTTAGTTACTTTATGGAGTCTTATTCGATGAACTGTTAACATTTGGTTGAAGCTGGGTTCACCATGCACCTCGTGGATCCAGAGTTGTGTCCGAAGAAAAACAATAAAAAAAATTCCCTCAAAACAAACCTATACCTGTACTCTTCACTCATGCCCGCAATGGGGTTTACTCAATATTTGCACGCAGCAGGTATTATAGGATGACCAGCGTGTTTAAAGTCAGGCCATGTACCTTTATATGCATTGAGCTCATGACAACATGTCAAACCTTAAACATCAAACATGTTAATTAGACAATTTACCTCATTAAAACTCAATATCGTGGTCAGCATTCATTGGAAGATTGTTGGGCAGATGAAAATTAAAATATGAGCCAGTAAGACCAAAGGTTTTTAGCTCACCTGAGACGAAGTCTCCGGTGGAGCGTCATCACTCCTCGTCTGTCCATCCGTCAACAATTCTTTAAACATCTTCTCCTCTGAAACCATCAGACCGATTGGGTTTATATTTGGTGTGGATGTTCCCTAGGTGACTCTTATTCAAATTTGTTCAAATGAGGTCACCAAGTCAAATAGTTTTGATGTCAGGACCATAACTATTTTTCCACATAGTAATTCTTAAAACGACTTCTTTTCTGAAGTTGTCGGGCCGAATGGGTTCATATTTGGTATGAGGGTACCTTGGGTGACTGTGGTTAAGATTTGTTCAAATGAGGTCACTGGGTCAAATGTGCGTGGGGCTATGGACATAAATCTGAAGAATTTTTTATTTTTTTTAGATTTAACTTATTGCTCAATTTAACCCAAAATTGTTTTTATATATATTTTATTTTTAATAAATGTTTTTTTTATTAAATAAAATTAAAAAAAAAACATTTAATAATTTTTTTTTGAAGAACTTATGACATTACATCTTCGGGGGGTATGTACCTCTAGTCACCCCACTAAATTTGGTTGAAATCAGGTGGGAGAAAACATGAACAGACAGATGTACAGAAATGTTCAGTAAATTCCTTTTAATATCTGTGCATTCCCATTACAAGCCAACTCTAGACATGACACACATGTTGTTTATAATCAGGGCCAGATAGATAGATAAGAGAACTTCTGTAGCTATAGGCAGAGTCCCCAGGGAGTGTATTCATGTCATTCATAATTTAAATAAGATTAATAGTGTTGTACATTTGTTTTCTAAAGTTGTCAATGTAGCACCATCATTGTTTACAATACACTGGTCATTAATATCAGATTAAATTCCTTTTTTCTCAGAGAGCTTTAAGTGTGTCTGGCATTTGTAGAATGAGGTTCCCAGAGGGTGAATTTAATTATGCTACCCTGCACGGCAGGGTAGCATCGCCAAATACACCATATGAGGACCTCATTCTGCTTAGGCTTCATCTTCTGGGAAGTATCTAGAGTCTCAAATTGACATTTTTAGCAGCTCTTTTCCCTTCTGTTCAGATTCTAAAATGCATAATTGAGGTGTCAAATGGGTGCGCATACTATCATATGTCAGTGATGTCACCAACTTTAGCTGGAGAACTTCTGTCTGTCCCTAGGTCTCCCATAGCAGCTGAGGACTAAGTAAAATTGGGTTCCCAGATGGTGAATTTGGTGATGCTAGCCCACCTTACAGAATAGCATCACTACATTCACCCTTTTGGGACCTCAGACACACTAAATTCACGCTTGGCTGTTCCAATATTATTTTCTTAACCACTTATCTATGTGAACTCATTATACCTTATTTTGGACAAAAAAGTGGGGGGTATATTTAGGCTTGCCACGATTTTGGGAATAATCGAACCATCGTCAGTGGTGACTTTTTTAGTTCAATTAACAATGCATATTATACAACAAAAGAACGTTGGCATACAGCGTATTTGCAAAGAACTTATCTCAACTTAAGAGGCAATATTTTGCACCGTATTTACAGCACTAATCTAACCCAGAAACCCACCCACGCAAACATTTGTGACAATGTAACTTTCAGTTGCGGCGTCTTTTGAGGTCGGGCCGACAGAGTAATCTAGTTCCGTCTTGGTTTCACGTCACGGTGGTTTTTCATTTAATGTGCCGACACATGTGTATACTCCGCGGATAAACTCGTATTCTTGAATAAGAATATTGACAATCGAATGAATTGAGAGATTCCCGACTTTGAATTAAGGCACGTGGCCCGACGAGAGTTGGGAGTATTTTTCCGATTTTTTCGTTTAATCAAAATGATTTCTGAATCTGCTTAGTGCTTTATACATAAAGTTCATAAACTACGAGTAATTATTTTGTTTTTATTGTTTAATAGAGGCATTGGAATTTATATGGGAGCAAATTCTCAGAACTAATGCCCTTCATTTCCGATGTGCGGTGCCCGTAAAACGGGAGTTATACTTGCCATCTTAAACTTGCCAGACGCACCTCTTAATAGTCTCTTTTTTTTGGCATCTATTTACTACAAATTAAATCTCTAGTTGAGATTTAATTTCATGGGTAGAAAAATTGATTAATCGTTGATTATAGCCACTGATTAATCGATTTTGAAAATCCAAAATCGCGGCAAGCCTAGGTATATTGGATTGAAACTGTTTGTCTGTCAGAGTGTCCTTCCATCCATTGTTCTGTCCATCCATCCATCCATCAACAATTGTTTTCTTCTCGAGATCTATATGAATTTCCTACCTGTATGTGACTCACATTCTGATTTGTTCAAATAAGTTCATCAGGTCAAATAGGAGGGATGCCAGGGCCATAACGTTTTCCCTCCATAGTAATTCTAACGACTATTACTTCTCAAGAACCATCAAGTCTATTTAGCTTATATTTGTGTATGCAGGGTCCTTGGGTGTTTAGATCTGTTCCAACGGGGTCCTTTTTGGAAAATCAATTAACTTCAACTCTTAAAAGCGAATGTTTAAAATTATAAGATATCAGAGATGGGGATTCATGTTTGTTCAAATAGGGGCAGAGGTAAGAGATTTAGCTCTGCCCCACCCACACTACCTGTATCTATGCTGTACGCTACTGGTATAATAAGATAATGTCATATTCTTGCAGGGATGTCCCCACAGTGTTGGGGAGGTGATTTACAGATTTGTTCAATGAAATGTAATTTTTGAGCTCACCTGAGATGAAGCTATAGTCATCACTTCTCATCTGTCACCTGTTCATCTGTCTGTCCGTCCATCAATCTGTCAACAATTCTGTGAACATCTTCTCTAGATCATAAGACTGAATGGGTTCATATTTGGTGTGGATTTTACCTAGGTGACTCACATTCAGATTTGTTCAAATGAGGTCACTCATTCAAATGGTTGTGAAGCCAGGGCCATAACTCTTGCCCTCCATAGTAATACTTAAAAACGAATTCTTCTCATCTACCATCAGGTTGAATGGGTTCATGTTTGATATGAAGGGTCCTTTGCAGGGCTTAAAATCCATTTCATTTTGCGAGAATCAATTCCGAATCAATTTAGTCATAAAGCACTGAAAATTGAAAAGTTTTGCGAGAATCATTATGAGAATCGATTCGATGATTCGCATCGAATCTTAAGGCCTGCTTGGGTGACTGGAGTTCAGATTTGTTCAAATGGGGTCACTTGTTTTAAATGGGGTGTCAAATTTATTCAGATGGGGTCACCAGATTAAATAGGGTGGGGACCAGAGACATAACTGTATGTCTCTATATAGTAATACTTAAAATGTCTTCTCAAGAGAGGTTGGACTATTTAGATTACATATAGTACTCTTGAGTGCCTAATAAAAGTACAGGGTGGAATAATAGTACAGGTTGGAAAATGTCGCGTAACTGAATAATAGTACAGGGCGGAATAAACGTACAGACTGGAAATATTAGTACCATACATCCCAACAAAACGCACCATCTGACTGGTTTACTGATGCCATGTGACAGAAATAGTTTCGATGGATAGCCAGGTCTGTGAATCTACAGTGTGCTGATCACTGTCAACAATCCGAGTTCATTTATCTATGAATAATACAATTTAAGATTGGTGAATTATTTCTTTTGGTTAATTTAATAAACGCACAGGACCAAATAACGATCGTACAGGTGGGAATTTTAATAATCGTACATGTATGTTTATTAGGCACTCAAGAGTATGGAGGATCCTTTAGTGACTGAGATTCAGATTTGTTAACACGAGGCAACCTGTTAAGAAATGACGGGGCTATGGGGACCAACACTTTTGTGTCTAATAAAATCATTAAAATACAAAATTCATTAAAACATCTACCTTGGAACTACCTGACTGATTAATCTGACATACATATATTGTGTTTTTGGGTCCATGGATAATTGGGGTTCAAACATGTCTAAATAGTTTTATAAAAAGATGCTTGTGAGATTGGAAATTTCCAACAATTGAGAAAGTTTGAGATGTCAGTTGTGAAATTCCAATCTAAAACTTGGGAGTCTGGAGCCTGGTCGGGAAGGGACATGAGCTGGGGGGGGGGGGGGGGGGGGGGGTGATCAGTAGCGTACAGTTGGTAATTTAAAAGTAGATATTCGCCGATCTACATACATGAAGCCTCTCTATCCACATATCCTGTTTAGATCTACTTTTAAAGTGATTATGAAAAGTTCTAACTGTTATGTCTCCAAAGTCCCAGTCTTATCAGTCTTTGCAGTCTGGTGAGCGACCCCACCGTCTTTGACTGTTTTGTTAGTTACTAGTATATTTGACTGCGAAAGATGCAAGATTTGAAGTGATACCTGTATAATAGATAGGATTTATAAGGTTTCCTAATGTTTTCTTTTATATTTTTATGGGGCGATATAATTTTTTTTTAAATTTAATAATTAAGGCATATGCCTGACTCAGTTGTCATGGAATGCCATTATATAATATGGCTTTAGCCCTGTAGAACAATAATTAGTAGCCGGGTGTGAGCGACATGTGTATTACACAGTAACCCATGTAGTGATATCTCATCCTTCCAGACATCAAACCATAGTTTCTAGCATA